>CM058240.1:40381022-40956022 GCA_030180135.1 Orychophragmus violaceus
CTGATATTTAATTTACAAATCATTTTAAATAGTTTCAACTATATATAAAGTGCAAACAGTCTCTCCTTTTTCTCTCTTCAATGGCTTGTAATCTTCGATTGTATATCGACTTTGTGTGTAAAGAACATGAGAGTTGAAAATTTGTTCATAGTTCTTTCTCTTGCAATTTTCTGAAGCATCATCTAAACATAAAGAGATGATTGACAACCGTTAAGAAGAACCAAGAGTGAAAAATGTGAATTTACATAGATAATATATCTCTTCTTCTGATCACTAAACATCAGAAAACCAAAGTTTGAATCGTTTCTCTTGGCTAGGTTTTTAAATACGATTAGAATTTAGAAACCATGGACACAACACCCACGTGTGATGTTGTGTATCTGCCAATGTTCTCTTCCAAGAAGCTCATATCATCATCACTTATTGGGAAATCAAGCAGAAGCTTGAGAAAAGAGTGTGATGAAACACCTTCAAGATTGTTCGAACATGGAGAAGATTCAGAGCGCTGAATACCCATAAGAATCTCTTTCCCAACACAAGAATTTTGGGAGCTCTTCCGAAGTGCAGATGAGGAAGATGTTGTCCTCGACCAAGGGCTTTGACTTATAAGATTCCGAACAAGTGTTCTCCAAAACAAAGCAGAGACCTCTACCTAACACCTTAAGATACACTCAAACACATATCCAAAACAATTTAATCAACACACGATTCCATCATTTTAAACAATGATGTTAAAATGGGCAGCCCGGATCCGTTTAGGCCCTGCCCATTTAGGCCCGTTTAATTTGGTACCCGTTGGAGTCCATTTAATTTAAAGCTCGCAGGCTTAAACGAGTATCCGTTTCGGCCAATTTAAAAAATTTAATATAAAATAATATTTTATTTAACGTAAAACGACATCGTTTTATTAAAAAATTAAAAATAATTAAACAAAAAATCAAAAATTTAAACAAGTACCCGTTCAAGCCTGCGGACATACCCAATAAGCCCGCGGGCCTAAACATGCTACCCTGTTTAAACCCATTTATTTTTGTAAGTGCCCGCAGACCTAAATGGACCTTAATTTTATATAGGGTCCGTTTAGGCCCGCGGCCTTTAAACCCATTTTAACATCCCTAATTTCAAATGAAAACTCCTAAACCCCACGGTCCATTATGTCCTAAAGAAAATCAATTAGTTCACTTCATATCTCCTCTGAAGCTGGAATCTGCATTTATAGTTCTCAAATAAAAATTATACGAAATTGTGAACGAAATAACTTAGTCTTCTCTGAAATTAAATACACATCCTTTTATATTCTAAAAGACTACTTTCATGGAACTCTTTATATTAATTCAAAATAGCAAAATAAACTCATTTGAACATATTTTAAAATTTATTTAAAATAATGAAACTAATTAAACCATATATTATTCTATTTTTAGTAAACTATTTTTATTAACGATAAATTTAAACTGAACATTTTATTAATGGTAAAATTATATATTTACATTTTCAAAACATAACAACAAATAAATTTAATTAAATAAAAACCTTAAAGATTAAAAAATTTCCTAAAACCACAAACTATGAGAGAATGTCATGTTTCTTCTATGAATTTACATTAACTTTATTTTTCTCTCTCTATTTATATGTTTTTTATTTAGTTAAAATAAGTCAAGGATTGTTAAATATGTATCTATAATATAAAAATGACTAAATAAAAGTAATATTTTAATTTTCAGTTACAAATTTATCACTAATATATTTAAAATAGTTACATTACAACACTATTTATTATAAACAACAACTAATTTGATACTTTAAAAAATTCCAATGGATAAAAAAATATTTTTCTTTTTGAAGAAAATAAATAATTTATTTATTTTTAAAAATTAATATTAAATAAAAAGAGAGTTTATCGTATATAATAAAGTAAGATTTCTCAAATCCACAAGTTTAGAGATGATGCTATGTTTCATCTATGAATTTAAAATTTTCTTTATTTTTTTCTCCCCATTTATTGTTTAAAATATATTTATAATAAGACAAATTTTGTTAAATATGTGTATATAATCTTAACTGACTAAATACAACTATATTTTAATTTTGAGTTACAAATTATATCACTAATATATTACAAATAGTTACATTACAACACAAATAATCTTTATTATTGAAAAATTGATATGATACTTTTTTGGTCAAAGGAGGCTTGATTGCCCTAATGGGCCGGTCCAGCAAGGTTACAAGAAATTCATACAGAGAGATATAACTATGGGCTAAACAAATAAAGGTCCAAACCAACTCTAGAAGATAAGATCGGTAGAAACATGTGTCAGGCCAACAACGGAAATCGGCATGCAACCGAACGGTGCCGAGGAACAAGCCGGAAATCGCCAGCAGACCTGCAATATGTATCCACGAAAGATCCTTGCTGCCAATCGATCCATTCCGCCAAGGATACCGTCAAAAGAAGAGCAGCATAAAATAGTAGAGCTTCTTCAATAACTTGTGAGAGAACACCACGCCAAGGAAGCTCTGCCGCCGGCCAATCGAACAAGACGAATCGACCATTTGATTCCCATACAAATCGGGAGAAATCTCTAGAGAAATTACTCCAAGAGCATGAAGCCGCCGACGAGGATAAGGAAGAAAGCCGGTCTTCGTGACAGGATGAAGAACAGGGAGGGTGATCTGGAAAGCTCCGACAGGTCAAAGCGAGAAATGGGCTGGAAGAACCAGACCCAATCGGAGAGAAACCGAATTATTCAAAACAAAAACCGATCAGAAAGAAATTGATAAATAACAAAGAGATCGATAAGATATATAGATCCGGAGGGGAAAAAAGATTATACTCTCTGAAGGATTGAGATGTGAGAAGAGAGCAAATCTGAAAAAACCCGAGATGATAAGGGCTAGGGAGAAAATTCTCTCTCTAAAAGAAGATAGAGAAGCTCCATGTAAGTGGAGTTAAGACTTACTGATATGATACTTTAAACAATTTCCAATGGATAAAACAATATTTTATTTTATGAAGAAAAAAATAATTTATTTATTTAAAAAATTTAAATAGTAGAAAAACAAAAAAAAATATTTCTCAATAATAGAACTCTTTATATTAAGTCAAAAGAAAGAAACCTCATTTGAACATATTTTAAAATTTATTTAAAATAACGAAACTAATAAAACCATATAGTATCCTATTTTTGGTAAACTATTTTATTAATGAGAAAGTTAAAGTGAACACTTTATTAACGGTAAAATTATATATTTGATTTTAAGAACATAATAATAAATAAATTACATAAAATAAAAAACCATTAACGATTAAAAATGTTTCATAAAACTATAAGCTTTGAGAGGATACAATGTGTCTCCAATGAATTTACATTTGCTTTTATTTTTTCATCAATTTAGTTGTTTATTATTTAGTTAAAATAAAATAATGATTGTTAAATATGTTTGTATAATGTAAAAATGATTATATAAAAGTAATATTTGAATTTTCAGTTACAAATTTTACCACTAATATATTTAAAATAGTTACATTAAAACACAAGTAATCCTTATTATAAAAAAATAATCTGATACTTAAACCAAATCCAATGGATAAAACAATATTTTTATTTTAAGAAGAAAATAATATTTTTTAATATTAATAAAAAAACAAAAAGAGAGTTTATCTTATATAATAAAGTAGGATTTCCCAAAACTACAAGCTGAGAGAAGATGTCATGTGTCATATATAAATTTACACTTTTCTTTATATTCCTCTCCCCATTTTAGTGTTTATAATTTATTTAAAATAAGACAAAGGTTGTTAAATATGTATATATATAATATTAAACGACTGAATAAAAATAATATTTTAATTTTGAGTTACAAATTTATCACTAATTTATTACAAAATAGTTACATTATAACACAATGTAATCTTTATTATTGAAAAAACTATTTTAATACTTTAAAAAACTTCCAATGGATAAAACAATATGTTGTTTTATGAAGAAAATAAATTTCGTAAATTTTTAGTGTTATAATAACAAAGAAAAGAGTTTATTTCTTAATAATGGAACTTTTTATATTAATTCAAAAGAGTAAAAATAAACTTATTTGAACATATTTTTTAAATTTATTTAAAATAATGAAACTAATAGAACCGTATATTATCCTATTTTTGGTAAACTATTTTTATTAATGATAAAGTTGAAGTAAACATCTTTTATTAACAGTAAAATTATATATTTACATTTTAGAAACATAGTAATAAATAAATTTGATTAAATAAAAATAAAACATTAAAGATTAAGAAAATTAAATTTATAATATATTTAACTATATAAAATCAAAATCCACGCAACATGTAATACTATCACTATTATTTTGATAGAAAGCTTTAGTTAACCAAATAAATATATTAGGACGAACCCTCAAAAAAGGACTAATAAGGGTTTTGGGCGAAAAGGGCGATTTTCTCATCCAGCCG
This sequence comes from Orychophragmus violaceus, assembly GCA_030180135.1. Classification (NCBI taxonomy): domain Eukaryota; kingdom Viridiplantae; phylum Streptophyta; class Magnoliopsida; order Brassicales; family Brassicaceae; genus Orychophragmus; species Orychophragmus violaceus. The sequence continues at coordinate 40,385,491 of CM058240.1, forward strand.
CTCTTTTTCTCCGGCTGTTTCTCCGGCATGGAGACTCCGATCAGTCGATCGCCGAAGGCTTCTACAGCTTCTTCTCCCAAAGCGTCTTCGTCTCCGTGGGATAACCTCACCTCCGTGGATCCAGCTTTCGAGTGTGAAGTCATCAATGGGGTTGTGTCAATCAAGATACCAGAAGAGATCATGGTGGATGCTTCGCCTCTGTGGAAAAGCTATGTGGTGGGTTATTTCATTGGTGATGCCCCACATATAGGTTCGTATCATGCTACAGTCAATCGGTTGTGGAATCCAACAGGCCGAGGTGCAAGGATTGATGTGCAGTTCCTAGAAAAGAACACTGTCCTGTTCCGTATCGATAATGCCCAAGTGCGAGATAAGGTTACTAAGAGGAAGTATTGGCACATATCAGACATACCGCTTGTTCTGAATGAATGGACTCCGGAGACAGCGCTTAATCCCCCCAGATTTGACTGCCATGCCTCTTTGGGTTGATGTTAAAGGGGTACCAAACCACCTTTTCTCGCACAAGGGGCTCAAATGGTTAGCCAGAACTACATGTAATTTCGTCAAGCTCCATCCCAACACGGAACGGTGTATGAGGTTGGATGTTGCTAGAATGTTGGTTGAAGTCAACTTAAGTAAGCCGCTAGTTGAGAGGATTCAGTTCCCGGATGTTGATGGGGTGTTGGTAAAGCTGGAAGTTAGCTATCCTTGGTTGCCGATGAGATGCAATGTCTGTCAAAAGTGGGGTCATAAGGGATCTGTTTGTACGAGTGAGGCAGTCAGTTTATTGGACAAGACCATGACAAAGGATGTGCAGAATCCTGGTATATCTGAGCCGGTCTTTGAAGCGCAAACTGATTCTTCTTTGAAATCGCTCTTGTCTGATTTAGAGAGGTTCCCTGTCTCCAAAGAGGGATATCCATCCGATCTGACACAGACATTAGAGAATGGAGTTAGTTCAGAAGTAATGGAGGGGGATCAGTTAGTAGTCCCTGATTTGCATACTTCAGAACAAAGTGGACATGAAAATTGGACTGACGTTGGAGGCAAGACTGGAACACAACCATTAGTTGGGAATGAAGGACAACAACATCAAGAATCTGTTACTGTTTCCCCCTCGCGCTATCAGATACTTGCGGACTTACCAGAGGATCAGGATGAAAGTGAGCTTGAGGAGGGAGAGCTCCCTGGCTCATCCGAGGTTGATGGCATAAGTAAAGAGGGGAAGGAAACCCTTCATCTGGCCAAGGGAAACAAGTCAGTACAAAAGACCAAGAAGAGAATTTTTCGAGCAAAGGATTTGCATTTGGCTAAAGCCCACACAGTCGCAAAAAAGACTTCCGTAAGGAGGTTATGACGTCATTCTTCGCTTGGAACATGCGTGGGTTCAACAAGCTGCGCAAACATGAGGCAATTCGACGTTGGATTCAGATGGAAAACCCAGTTTTTGGGTGCTTATTAGAGACAAGAGTTCAGCAAGAAAATATGGATTCATGTCTTCAATCCTCTCTTCCTGGATGGAGTGTGATTGCAAATTATGATCATCATCCGTTGGGGCGTATCTGGTTTTGTTGGTCAGGAGAAGCGGTAGTTACTTTACTTCACAAGTCTGTGCAAATCATTACTTGTGCAATCCAATTCCCAACAACTGGTAAACAGTTTATCTGCTCAGCCATATATGCTTACAATCAAGTTCTGAATAGGAGAAGTTTATGGGATGATATTAGAGCAACGAAACAAGCATACGATCACCTCGCTTTACCCTGGATTTTGATAGGGGATTTCAACGCAACGCTATCCACGAGTGAGCATTCCTGTAGCTCGCAATACTCAACAAATAATGCAGCAATGTATCAGTTCCAGGAGGTTGTGGCAGATTGCAGTTTATCCGATTTGACTTATGTGGGAGCTTTGTACACATGGTGGAACAAGCACCAAGATGATCCAGTCGGGAAAAAGTTAGACCGTGCTCTCATAAATGGACACTGGTTGAGAGATTTCCCAAACTCTTTCGCCAGTTTTGACGCAGGAGGCATCTCGGACCACGCCCGTTGTCTTGTCAGACTAAGTGCTCCTGTGGCTGAGACGAGAAAACCTTTCCGTTTCTTCAATTTCTTAGTGGACCATGAAGACTTTCTATCAACTGTGGAAGGCGTTTGGACGCAGACAAGCGTCATATACCATTCTAGAATGGCATTACAGATATTTCATAAGAAGCTCCAGACTTTAAAGCAGGAACTTCGGGCGCTAAACAAAACTCATTATGGGAATCTTCCGCTGAGAACAAAGCAGGATTTTGAGCATATGTGTGAATACCAAAATCTGAGTCTTGCAAGATCCAACACCTGAAAATTCAGAAGCTGAGAGGGATGCAACAGATAAATGGAATAAGTTGGCATCAATCGAAGAAAGGTTTTTCCGGCAGAAGTCTTGTATACGTCAACTACAAGCTGGGGATCAGAACACCACCTTTTTCCACCGTATGGCCCAGGGACTTGCTTCCAAAAACTCTATAAAGGTTTTAGTGAATGCAGAGGGAGAGACTCTCACCAGTCCGCAAGATATCAAGCAAGAAGCTGTCGGATATTTCCAGAGAATTCTGCAGTTACAGACAGGTGGATATGATATCTCAGTTGAGGACCTGCGCTCGCTTTTGTCGTATCGATGCTCTGGCGCTGATAGAGTTTCTCTAGTTGCCCCTGTTACCCCTAATGAAATCCAGTCAGCTTTGAAGTCTCTGCCCAGTGATAAGGTATCGGGACCCGACGGTTATACGAAAGAATTTTTTGTGGCTGCTTGGCCTATTCTTGGAGCAGATTTTGTTACGGCAATTCAGTCTTTCTTTCTACTTGGCTTCCTCCCTACTGGTGTTAATGCGACTGCGTTAACTCTCATCCCCAAGGTGGACAATGCGCAGACAATGAAGGATTACCGACCCATCACTTGTTGCAACCTTATGTATAAAGTGATATCAAAGATACTTGCTAACAGGCTCAAAGCTATCCTCCCGGATGCTATTGAACCCAATCAATGTGCGTTCATCAAAGGCCGACTTCTATCTGAAAACGTACTCCTCGCTACTGAATTGGTGAACGGATATCACAAGCAGTCGATCTCCTCCAGAAGCACAATCAAATTTGACATCGCAAAAGCCTTTGATACGGTAAAGTGGTCCTTCATTGTCACGGTTTTAAAAGCCATGGCTCTCCCTGACCAGTTTATTCTTTGGATTAAGACTTGCATCTCCACGGCCTCATTTACGTTATCGATTAGTGGAAGTCTGGAAGGTTTTTTTACAAGCGCTAGGGGGATCCGTCAGGGCTGCTCTCTCTCTCCCTATTTGTATGTTATCGTCAACAATGTCCTGTCCAAGCTTTTAAATCAGGCTGTGGTTAATGGGGTCTTTGGATATCATCCGAAGTGTCAGGGAATTCAGATCACTCATCTCAGTTTCGCTGACGATATTCTCGTTTTTACAGACGGGACACCTCAGTCACTTGATGGCGTGCTCTCGGTCATGAAACATTTTGCTGATGTATCTGGGCTTCAAATCAATCTAGCGAAATCATCTGTATATTCAGGAGGCCATGTGTCTACTGAGCTCACAACGCTAGCTTCTGACAGAGGGATTGCAATCGGATCGCTTCCAATACGGTACCTAGGTCTGCCTCTTACAACTAAATCTTTGTGCAAGCTGGATTATGAACCTTTGATCGACAAGATAAGAAGGCGAATGCAGGTATGGTCCAATAAGCCCCTGTCCTTTGCAGGAAGGCTGCAGCTTTTAAAGTCTGTGGTATCTAGCACGGTTAACTTCTGGTCCTCTGTATTTATCATTCCGATGGGTTGCATTGATGCCATTGAGAGTCTATGTTGTGCTTTCTTATGGTCAGAGACACCATCCCAAACAAATAAAGTGAAGATTTCATGGTCCGAGATATGCTTACCAAAGTCAGAAGGAGGTTTGGGGGTTCGCAATCTCCGACAATCATCCACAGTATTTGCTTTGCATTTGATATGGCGTTTGTTCACACTCTCAGGATCACTGTGGGTTGCATGGACGAGGCATTATCTAATGCATGATGGCTCTTTTTGGGACGTAAAGGAAGGTACAAATGGGTCTTGGCTTTGGAAGAAACTGCTCAAGCTGAGGGGTCTAGCTTATGGATTTTTGCGATCAGATATTCATAATGGTAAGTCTACTTATTTCTGGTTTGATGATTGGCTTGACTGTGGACAGTTACTGCGAATCTTTGGGGACTCAGGACCGCAGCATTTGGGCATCCACAGGCAGGCCAAGATTATTGATGTTGTAGCTGATGGTCAATGGAATATTAGAGCAATTAGAGCCAGATATCACCATTGGTGTATTGAGAAAATCACTGCGATGACTCCTCCTTCTCTAGATGCAGGAGATGACAGTTATCTTTGGCGCCACTCGGAGGATAACTACAAAGATCACTTCTCATCTTCTGCAACCTGGGAACAGATAAGACACAATAAAGATACAGTAGACTGGGGCAAAGTAGTTTGGTACTCGCAAGGCGTTCCGCGACACTCTTTCATTGTGTGGTTAGCTGTTCGTAACAGGCTTTCAACGGGGGATCGTATGAGGATCTGGGGCGTACAACAACCTTGTATGTTCTGTGGGGAGAGACGAAACAAGGGACCACCTGTTCTTCGCTTGTCCCTATACCTACACGGTATGGCTGAGATTAGCAAATGGTCTGATGGGTTCAGCAATTACCCCGGATTGGAGTGATACAATGAGTTATCTAGTACGGGTATGTGGAAAGAGTATGGATTCTGTTCTTATTCGACTATCGTTCCAAGCTTCCATCTATCATATATGGCGAGAAAGGAATTCTAGAAGCCATCAACGAGGCTGGATGTCCACGGATCAACTGGCCAAGGTCATCATCGACCTCACGATCAGAAACAGGATTTACTCACTGCATTACAAGAGGCCACACAGACTTGAAGGTCTACTACGGCGTTGGTTTAAAGTGTCACAAGGCCGAGGCCTATTTTTTCTTCAGTCTTAAGCAAATTTAATTTACAGATCTCTCATTCTTTGATTTTTTTTGTAAAGAATCACATTTTTCAAGTCTGATCAATAAATTTGATATTCTATCAAAAAAAATATATATATTAGAACAAACACAGTCATATGTCGTACATGAGAAAAACATTAATAAAATAAAATAATTATGTAATATAGGATATGTAATAATGATACTTATGAAACTGAAATAAAATAAAAATATAAAACTTTGTGAAATTAAAATATATCCATAAATTAATAATAAATAATTTATCAATTAATTAATATCTATAAAAATAATAAATATTTTGAAGCCCCAATTATTTATTTGAGGAGGTTTTAATGTACATTATATCCTCTATAATTTTTTTTGTCAATATTATCCTCTATAAAATAATATTTCATAAATTAATACATCATTAAATTACTAGAATTTTTAGTCCTAAATTATGTTTCTTTTTTTTAAATATTATTAAATTTATTCAAAAAAAAAACTGTTTACACTGAAGTAGCCTCATTTGAGCTATTAATATAAAGTTTCTTAAGTACATAGTTGAAAGATATAGACATGAAGATATAATTGATTACGAAGTATGTCAAGCGAACCAAGTCTGCATAGCACCAGAATATTTTGCAGCTAATCTCGATTAAGGAAATTTTGTTGCGGATCAGCTTGTCCATTGTGTGAATCACAGCCGAAGGGGGAAGAGGATTTTCCCCCATGCTTTCTAGTGTTTCTTTCTCTCCAAATGGTGTGGATAACCACTTGAATGCACATCAGATCATATTGTACATTTCACTTTTGAATCCTATCACCTGTTGCAAGTCTGTTTAAATAAGCAAACCAAGAAATAATAGAATATTTTGGAGTTGCAAAAGGAAACTATATACTTTTGAACCAAGTGATGAAATTCTGCTGTTCGCAAGTAATGTTCCGAGTCTCCTTAGTATTGAAAACCGGCTTAAAATATGTTTGAGACCGCCACTGTCGAATGTCTTTCTCCAGATTCAAACCCCGATTTTGGATTTTCTGCAGTTCGTCCACTATCTTAGACAAGATATCAGTCCTATGTCTTCTCCTTTGACGAGTTTCTAACGCCATCTCCACTTTTGTATTTGTTTTTTCCCAAGATCAATGCTTCCGCGTTTACCTACTAGATCATAGAGTCTCCCCATCGGACACCACACATCAAAACAAGAGGAAGAATCCGACCCGCGTTGAATGTCAACTCTAGTGAGAGTGGCTGCGAGATTTTTATATGTGAGGATATTCTTCCACATCCAATGACCAAGAGAACTCTTGTGATTTGCTGTCCAAAAGGAGCCCTTACGAATAAGATATATGTAAATCCACTTTACCCAGATAGAAGTAGGTTCCGGGAGTATCCTCCATATTAACTTTAAGAATCTGACTTGGTTAGCTTCCGATAATGATTTCAAACCAAGGCCTCCTTCATTTTTCGGTTTTGAAACATCTTTACAAGTTAATGTCGAATTCTTTGTGTTTAGCTCCGGACCCGACCTAAGAAAAGCAGAACACAATTGATCAATTACTTATGCATTCCTTAGGTAAGTGGAAATCCAAAATCAAACGTTGGTGAGGCTCTAGATAACCGATCCTATAAGTTGGAGCCGTCTGTGATAACCGAGCTTGTCACAAAGGCTTAAGAGTGCGTCTTGCTCGGGAGAGTTGACGTGCTCGGGTCCGAAGGTCAAAGTTTCTCTAAGAGAGAACCGACTAAGCTTGATGATGGGTCAAGAGGGAAACGTTCGGTGCGCGAGTGATGAAGAGAGAGAGATGCTCGGTAACGAGCGTGTTGTATTTAAATGAAAGCCCGAGAAAGTAGTGAGAAGTGCACAAATCCCAAAAAGTTACATTAATGTACAGTGACGACTCCTATTTATAGTAAAATACGATCGTACTTTTTACAGGCTGTTGACCGCTTATTGAGCTGGGCCGTACTTGGTGACGAGATGGGCTGAGCCGTACATTCCTTTTGTCTGTTAGCGTAGCCGAGCTGACTTATTGTCGTTTGGCTGAGCCGAGTCGAGCCGAGCCGATGGCGGCGGGCTCGGTTCGAGCATGTGTGATCGGGCCTTTATCGCTTGTTGGGCCATTTTGCTTCTGTTGGGCCGACTAATCTTCAGAGAATAAATATTGGGCCTTCTAAGTGTATGAGGTGCTAAACCCATATATAACAGTAAGCCCCCACAGTCCGTTGATCTTCGTGTTTTTCGAAGTCGGCGGATTTGATGATGTGCTTTAGTTGGACCGATATTTGTTCGGTGTAGGTCTGGTCGGCCAGTTTTGATCTGTTTGCTTTGTTGTTTCTTTCTCGGGGAGCTCAAAGGTTTTCTTGGGAAACGGCTGGATACTGAAGAGTTGCGTAGGGGTAATGATGATGCCTATAACCGCTGGAAGCTGAAAAGTCGCGTAGGGGTCATCATTGCGCGTGCCTCGAGATCTTCCCGCTTCGCCTATATATACCTCACTCTGTTCTTCTCCGCTTTCATTTCTATCCTTCCGCAGGTACTTTGCTCTCCCTTCTCTCTAGAATTTACTTTCTCTCTCTAGTTTTGTTGTTGTAATATTAAGTTATGAGAATCGATCCCCATTCAGCATCGTCCTCGGGTAGGGATCTTTATTCAGTAAGATTATCCGAGGATAAATCTGTTCAATCTAGTTCATCCGTAGCGCAACGTTCTTCGCCGAGTTCGGAGCGAACATAGATTATTTCCCAAAGCCCTGGGAATAATCGAGCTCGGCCTCCTTCGGCTTCGGGTAGCGTACAGAGTTTTTGGGTTCCATATTTGATAGACTCGGAGGACGACGGTGCTCGCCCTTGGTTTCTCTCGTCGGATCATCATTTGGGTTCTCTTCCAGTTAAGGCAGAGGCTGTATGCATGGTAGACGAAGCGAGGATTGAGAGGATGGTACCAGAGCCGAGCAAGTCTAAGAAAGCTCGGAAGAAGGGGAGTAGAGAAGCTGTGGATGGCTCGGGAAAGAAAGTGCGTCCCTTGCGTCCTGTTATGCCGACGAAGTGCTCGGACGAAGACTTGAAATGGCTTTCGGACAATTGTGCTACCGCAGGCGCTGGTCTGCTTGAGCTTCGCAAGCCCGAGCCGCATGAGAGGCCTTGGAGTTGTCCAGAAGGATGGGTGTGCTTATATGATTTTTGGTTTAGGCACATCCACTTGAGGTTTCCTTTGCCTAGGCTGCTTGTTGCCTACTGCGAGGAACGGAGGATTGCACTGTCCCAGCTTTGCCCGGCGGATGTTCAGAATTTGGTCGGTTCCATGATTTCGGCAGCCGAATGTGGTATTGAGATGACTCTTCGGTTCTTTGAAGAGATTACGTCGATCTCGACGAACAGTACGACCGTTAGGACCCGCTATGTGTGTATGAGGACTCGATTTGATCATAAAGTTGTCATTTGGAATCCGTCCAAAGTTGATGACTGACAAGATCGTTATTTTTATGCTCGGGTCAATTCCGCTTCGGTTCCCGACCCGGAGAGGCCATATAGGACTCAATGGAATAATCTTCATGGTAAACATTTTTGCTTTGCTCGTTCCTTTTAATTGACTAACTCAGGCTCGTTTCCTCTTTTTGCAGATCATCATCCTTTTGCTCTCCCGCCTCCGGATAACTTTCTAGATAATCTTAGGAAGCTCGTTGCTCGGGGAATTCAGAAGTGGCCTGACGTTCACGCTAGTCGGGTTAGACGAGCTATAGAGAATCTTGACGGAGGTACCTCCTCCCCCCTTTTTTGTTTGGTTGACCGTCCTTGATCTTGATTTCTTCCGCAGGTTGTCGTCTTCGTTCGATCGAATCGTTGACTGAGTATAACAATCAACCGTTTGTTCGGTGTACGAAGGGCGGGAAACCAGTGGAAGAAGAGATGAGCCAGATGGATCTCGAGGTTGTGAACTATGTCGAGGAGAACTTTACTGGTCGTCAGGAAAATCTCGTAGGAGCGCAGGAGAATCCCTCCGGACGACAGGTAAATCCTGTTGACCTGGATCCTAACCGACCATTTTCACCATGGGTTGGGGAGGTCCCTCCTGGAATGGTTTTTTTAAACGGGTATCATCGGGATTTGTTTCGTCAGGTGTGCGCCGTGATGGAAGCGGTCGATGCTCAGAAGAAGAAGAAGAAGAAGAAGAGGTCGCAGACCGAGAATGCGGCTCCCACCGAGCTAGGGATTCCTCCTGCCCTGAAGATGGTCAGGAAACCGAGGAAACTGCCGAAGTACCTTCCTTGGAGAGGAGAAAAAAGAGGAGCAGGACCGTTGCTACTGAGGATCAAATGGTTGATGCCTCCGAGCGTACCAATACTGGCGGGATGGACCTGGCGGTTCTTCCCGAAGCTACAGACACTCGGGTTGGGGATATTGAGCCCCCAAGTGTTGATGAGGCGGCTCTTTTAGAGCGCCCAGATGCTGATCAGACCGCTGACCGGGGTGAAGCTGATGGTCGGGGAGAGAACGAGAATTCTGATTCTCAAGAAGTTCGGTCCATTCCGGTTTTAGAAGAAATCGTCGGGCTTACTTTCCTGGGCGGGCCAGGTGAGGGTGCGTACACGGACTACGGCTTTTCCGTGAGGTATGAGGGCTCGAAGTCGATAGTTCGTGATGGGACGGCCTGTGCGGACTTTTTCCGGATGCTAAGGGATAGTCCGCCGAGACCACTTCCTCCGGTCGATCACACGCATTTCCCCGACCATCAGAAAGCAACAGCGAAAGATATCGTTCGGGTAAGGTTTTTGCTTTTTCTTCGGTTTGCTCATCTTTCTTTCCTTTGCGATTACTTAGTTTGATCTGTTTCTTTTGTTTCAGGGGCTTGCCAACTATAACCTGCTCTTTGATGAGTACGAGCAGAAGTATGTCGACCTTGAGAGGATGATTAACGGGCTTAAGAGGGACCTCGCTAAAGCTGAGAGGGCTGTCACCGAGCTCGAAGGATATCACGAGGCGTCGGCTGCTACGGAGACGCTCCGCTCGTCTCTCAAGGCCGAGGAAGAAAAGGTGTCCGCTCTAGAGAAGAAGGTTGCTGAGCTTTCTTCAGAGAATACTCGTCTGGACACCGAGAACAGGCAGTGCCTGACCGACTTCTCTAACGCTCGGGCTGAAGCCGACGAACTGATTGTTCGGGTGTCTGATTTGGAAAGTAAGCTTGGCTCCGAGGGTTCTCGGCTTAGGGCGTCCCGCACGCGCGAGGTTCTGAAGGAAAGGGAACGTGTGTCGGGAAGGGCACAAGCTCGGTTGTCCAAGATCAAGAAAGCCAACGAGGAGAAGGAGCTCGGGAGGAGGAAACAGATAATGATGAATCAGGCCGCTGCGGTTGCGTCTATACTGAAGGCGCTTGTTGAGGAAGGGATTGTTGTTCCTCCCGAGAAGATAACCAAGGCTGATTCCGACTTTGCTCGTTTCAAACGGGAGCTTAGCGAGGTTCAGTTCACCGATTTGGTTGATGGGGACTTCATAATGACTCCTCCGAGCAGCCCAGGCCGAACCGAGGAGAATTCTTCGGTGCTTTTTCAGGATCAGCACAGCGAACCAAGCAGTCGTGACTCCGGGAGTGGCGAATGATCTTCGTCTCGAGAGCGCGGCGGAGGATCAGGTTGTGGATCGTTCTGCTGAGGCTTCTTAGATTTAGGCCTTCTTTTCTCCCTTTTTTTTTGTAGTCGTGTTCATGCCTTGTGCATGTTTGTAAACTTGGGATTTTGTTTCCCTCTTTTTTTTTTATCCAAGTTATATAATGAATGTTTGGACCATGTCCGTTTGTAATTTGCTCGGGATTTTCGCGTACTTATGATTTTCATTCCGCATACTTGTCCTCGGCATTGCTTTAGTTGGATTAGCTAGTTAGTTAGGAGCGAGTAGAGTGCTCGACTTATCCTGTAGGACCGACCAGGACAGTTATGCGAAACTGGGTTCGGCTTATTTATTCTGTCAGTCGTCCTTGTGCGAGAACTGGGCCCGGCTTACTTGGTTGTGGGATTTGAGGCTATGCTCGTTATCCCACGGGTCGGGTGCGAGTAAGTGCTCGGCTTATCCCTAAGGTCTGATCGAGACATTATGCGAAAACTAGGTTCGGCTTACTTCCCGTCGATCAGCCTTGTGCGGGAACTGGGCCCGGCTTATAATGTATCGAGCATTTGGCCAGAATGTCGATTTGTTCGGGAGATTGAAAAGAGTACTTAATAAAATTTTATTATTGATATAGCTGAGCCTCGTGAGAGGTTGCCTACGTACCCCGAAAGGGGATCAAGCCGATCGTAGTTCACTTTACATATTACTCGAACTCGTGTATAGCGAGCTCGGTTTGGAGAGCGATGCTCCTTTTTTATATTTTTTGAGCGCAATGCTCGGCTTTTCTCTTTTTTTTTGTGAGCGCAATGCTTGGTTTTTTTTTTTTTTGGGTAGATGCTTTCTTCGTCGCCTTGTCCTGCTGCTCAGCTGGGCTAATAGAAATAGCGTTTGAGTTTGTTGGCGTTCCACGAGCGTGGAATGGCCTCTCCTTTCATCGTGACGAGCTCGTAGATGCCGGGTTTCACTACCTTGGACACTATGTAAGGACCTTTCAAGTTGGAGCCAAGCTTCCCTGCTCGGTATTCTCGAGTATTCTCAAATACTTTTCGGAGGACCAGGTCGCCTTCCACAAAGCGTCGGCCTTTAACCTTTTTATTGTAGTGTCGGCTGATCTGTTGCTGATAGTTTTGAAGGCGAAGAAGTTCTCGGTCCCGTAGTTCTTCCACTTGGTCGAGACAGTCGATGATCATGTTATTGTTGAGTTCTTCATGCTCGGGCGAAACGCTTAAACGGATCGTCGGGACTCACATTTCCGCAGGGGACATTGCCTCCATTCCATGGGAGAGTGAAAAAGGGGTTTGGCCTGTTGATGTTCGTGGTGTTGTTCGGTGAGACCAGAGAACACCATCGAGCTCGTCGGCCCAAAGGCCTTTTTTTGCTTTCCATTCGTTTTTGAGGCCGTCGATGATTGTTTTGTTGGTTGCCTCGGCTTGTCCGTTGCCTTGTGGATATCTCGGGTGGATTTGCTTAAACGGATTTTCCACCGTGCACAGAATCCCTCGAATATGTTGGAAATGAATTGGGATCCGTTATCGGTTACGATCTCGTACGGGACGCCGTGGTGGCAGATTATGTACTTCCAAACGAACTTTTGGACATCAAGGTCGTGAATCTCCGAGTAAGACTCTGCTTCGACCCACTTCGTGAAGTAGTCTGTCATTATTAGGATATATTTCTCTTGGTGCGAGGCCGGGAGGGGTCCGACAATATCCATCACCCATCGCATAAAAGGGTAGGGCGTTGCTGCAGTGGTTAAGAGCTCGGCAGGTTGGTGTATGCTCGGTGCACGCTTTTGGCATTTCTCGCATCTGGCTACGTAACTTTCGCAATCGGCGATCATGGTCGGCCAGTAATGACCATGTCGTTTGATTTTTGCGGCTAATGCTCGGCCACCTGTGTGATTGCCGCCTGCTCCCTCGTGAGTTTTCTCGGTGACCCATTGGATTTCCTGCCCGTTTATGCACCGTAAGAGGGCCTTGGACGCACTCTAACGAAATAGCTCGTCGTTCATCATTACGTATTGCGCGCAACGAGCTTTCAGTCGGCGAGCTGCCCAACGATCCTCGGGAATTATCCCGCTTAGTATGTACTCTCTGATTTCGGTTCTCCAGTCAATGGCTTCGGTCGGGTCAGAGTCGGAAATTTTGATAACGTCTTCGTTACTTTTGTAGGCGTCGTCCATTCCTTCGTCTTCCTCGGTGATTATTAGTACTTCGTCTGGTGCAATGCTTGGTCGGGCTATGCACTCGACTGGAATGATCCGTCGGAGATCGGGGTCGGATGTTGAGGCTAGGGCCGCCAAAGCGTCTGTGGAGGAGTTGTCGCTTCGAGGGATCTTCGTCAGTGTAACAAATCCGATTCGTGCGGCAATCTCCTAGACCAGCTTAAGATATGCATCCATGCGCTCGTTCTTGGCTTCGTATTCTCCGTTAAATTGGTTTACAACGAGTTGCGAGTCGGCGAACACCTCTACTTGTTTTGCCCCTACAACTTCGGCTAAACGCAATCCAGCGAGCAGCACTTCATACTCGGCCTCGTTGCAGAGGCTGGGAAAGCTAGTCGGAAAGATTGCTCGATCAGTTCACCGGTTGGGGATGTTAGTTTGACACCTACTCCCGAGCCGTTCCTTGATGATGAGCCATCTACGAACAGAATCCATTTTTCCTTCGGGGCCTGAGCTTCATTGATAGTGAGCTCGGGTGGTAGTTCGATGAGGAAGTCTGCGAGGACTTGAGCCTTAGCACTGGTTCGGGGTTTGTACTCGATGTCATATTCGCTTAGCTCGACTGCCCATTTGGTGATTCTTCCTGATTGGCTCGGGCTATGTAAGATCGTTCTGATTGGTTGATTCGTGAGCACGACCACCGAGTGTGATTGAAAATTGGGGCGAAGCTTTCGTGTTGAGACGACGACGGCTAATGCGAGTTTCACAAGTGTGTTGTAGCGTGTTTCTGCGTCGTCGAATATCTTGCTCGTATAGAAGATGGGTTTTTGGTCACCTCGGTCATCTCGGACGAGCACACTGCTGACCGCCGAGGTTGATACAGAGATGTATAAGTACAGCATTTCTCCCTCCTCAGGTTTGGCCAGAATTGGCGGGGTCGAGAGGTAGGTTTTTAGCTATTGAAACGCGTCCTCGTATTTAGCATCCCATTCGAATTTCTTGTTTCCTCGAAGTAGATTGTAGAATGGGAGACACTTGTCAGTTGACCGTGAGATGAACCTATTCAAGGCCGCGACGCGCCCGGTTAGTCGTTGGACCTCTCGGGTGTTTTTCGGGGAAGGGAGTTTGGTGATCGCCGTTATCTTCTTTGGGTTTGCCTCGATCCCTCTTCGTGTGACGATGTAGCCGAGGAACTCTCCCGATGTGACCGCGAACGTGCACTTCGCCGGATTCAGCTTCATTCCATATTTGTTCAAACTTGCGAAACATGTTGCCAAATGATCGACATGGTCATCTGCCGAGGTGGATTTAACAAGTATATCGTCGATGTAAAGCTCCATTGTTTTGCCGAGTTGTTCGGCGAACATACGATTGACGAGGCGCTGATATGTTGCTCCTGCGTTTTTGAGTCTGAACGGTATGACCTTGTAACAATACGTTCCGCGGTCGGTGATAAAAGAGGTTTTTTCCGATCGTCGGGGTGCATCATGATCTGATTGTACCCCGCGAAGGCATCCATAAACGATAGTAGCTCGTGACCGGTGGTTGCTTCAACGAGCCGATCAATATGCGGCAGTGGGAAGCTATCCTTTGGACACGCTTTATTCAGATCGGTGAAGTCTACGCACACCCGCCACTTTCCGTTCTTCTTTTTTAGCACGACGGGATTGGCCAGCCAGTCTGGATATTTCACTTCGGTGATCAAGCCTGCTTTTGATAGTCGTTCTACTTCATCGTTAACAGCCTTGGCGCGCTCGGGACCAAGCTTCCTCCTTTTTTGCTTGATCGGTTTAAAGATTGGATCGACGTGCAATTCGTGGCCTGCGATGGATGGGTCAACTCCGGTCATATCGCTGGTGGTCCAGGCAAAGGTTTTGGCGTTTTCCTTGAGAAATTCCACGATTTTGTTCTGCAGGTCTTCGCGCAGGCCTGCTCCTATTCTGAGGCAACGTTCGGGATCCTTTATGTCGATGTTGACTTGTAATACTGCATCTTTCTGCGGTCGATCAGGCGGTGGTAGATCGATTCGAGGCTCTGCAACGAGATATGCCTGCGATTTGCGGCGCATCTTGTGCTCGACGCGGAAGCATGTTCGGGATATTCTTTAATCTCCTCGCAGCGTAAACACGCCGAACGGGGTGGGAAACTTGACGCACTGGTGATACATAGAAGGTACTGCTCTCATCTCGTGGATCCAAGGCGTGCCGAGGATGACGTTATAGATAGCTGGTCGGTCGACGACCACAAATTTAATCAGCTTGGTGATTCGACCGACGTAGACGGGAAGTTTGATTGTTCCGATCGTGTTGATGGAATCGCCCGAGAAGCCGGTTAATGGTTTAGTTGATGGCTTGATACGGTAGTCGCTGAGTTCCATTCGTTGTAGGGTTTCTCTTATGATTAGATCTACCAAACTTCCGGTGTCGATCAAGATTTTTTCAACTTCGCAATCGCCTATTCGCATAGCGACGATGAGTGGGTCGTTATGTGGTTGGTCTACTCCCTCGGCATCTTGTTCGGCGAAACTGATTTCACCGCCAATCCTGAGTTCGTCGCTAGCGTTTTGTCGGTAATGATGGGCGGCCATGGCTCGCTGTTCATACTCCTTGATCGAGTTGACTGAGTCGTTGACCATTGGCAGTCCTCCCATTATCATGTTTATGCGTCTTCTCGGAGGAGGTGTTCCTTCTTTTCCTTCCTCGTCTCGAGCCCGCTTGTTGACGGCTGCTGTGTTTGCGTCTATTTGTCCGACTTCCTCGACGAAGGCCGCTTGCTTCTTTCTCTCCTCTTGGATGAGTTTGAAGCAATCGGCCTCGTTTCTCGGCTGTGCTACTTGGTTGACGTGCTTCGAGGGCGGTTGGTTGCGATGTAGGAAGCTTTTTGCCGTCTTTCTGATAGTCGGCGTAGAGGAGGGCTTGAAAATTTCTGCATTCCTCGGTGTTGTGACCCGCTCGCTGATGATACTCAAAAAATAGCTTGCTTTTGTCGGCTCCGCGGACGAATTTGTTCCATGGCTTGCCTTGATTTTGATCTTGGTAGCCTTGGGAGGGTCGATCCTGTTGATAATTTTGGGGAGGGTCAGTATGATTTTGTCGATGATCGTAGTGGGAGCGTTCCTCGTCCTGCTGGTGGCCCTGTGGCTGATCGCTGACGTAATACGACGATTTCCCCTTTCTCGCAATTTCTTCCTCCTTGGTTTTCTTGTAATCCTGATCGTAGTGCTGCCGTGGTTCGTATTGCTCGGTGCTTCTCTCGACCTTCTCCTTTGAAGCTGAGCTTTTCGGACCGAACTTCTTTGGTAAAGTTTCTTTTTCCTCTTCGAGGTCGATAAAGATTGACGCTCGGTGGAGGGCGTCTTCCAATGAATTTGATTTGTTCTTTTTCAACTCCTCTCGGAAGCTTGATTCATACCATAGGCCGTTCTGGAGTGCGGGTAAGCCTTCGCTGTCGGTGATGGTGATTTTAGCCAGACTGCTTTTGAAGCGGGTGATGTAAGATCGGAGACTTCCCTTCGGTCGTTGAGAGATAGCCCATAGGTCGGCATTCGACACTTCCTCCTGGATATACATTGAGTAGTGCTTGAGGAAGGCGTGTGTTAAATCGTTGTATCCGTCGATCGAGTTCGGCTCCAGACGAGAAAACCAATCCGGGGCCGAGCCGGTAAGATGCTCAACAAATAGTTGGCAGTAGCTTGCATCACGTTCCCCGAGGCTGAAGTTTGTTCGTCCCATTGCAATTCGGAAAGCCGTTAAAAACTGTCTTGGGTCGGACTTTCCGTCGTAAGTCATCAATTTGATTTTGACTGCTGAGATGGGATGCTTGGTTTGGATGTCCATGAGACGACGAGTAAAAGGTGTATTCTGGGTTTCTTCTAGTACTCGGTCGATTTCTGGTGCCGAGCTGATCGCTTGATGAACTTTGGACGTCATATTTTGCATCATCAGTTTTAAGTCTTCAATTTCATTGTCTCTGTACGTGTCAAGCGCTGAGCTACTCGGGATTCCCGTGCTGGGAGGCTGCTCGTCCTCGGTCTGCTGTGATATCGTTCGGTTTCTTGGGTTTAAAGGCGGCGTTTCTTCGAATAACGCTCGATGGAGACGATTTCGGTATTTTGAGGTTGCTGCTCGGCGCCGGCCGGCTGAATGATTGGATCTGCAACTTGAGAAACATGCTGGGGTTGCCCCCTCGCTTTCGGAGCTGTTTCCGAGCTTGTTATGTCTTCGATGAGGACGTAATCCTTGTTCGGTGGTGCTCCTGCCATCGTTGAACCTGTCCGTTAGTGAAGAAAAAACTTAAGTTCCCCATAGACGGCACCAATTGTGATAACCGAGCTTGTCACAAAGGCTTAAGAGTGCGTCTTGCTCGGGAGATTTGACGTGCTCGGGTCCGAAGGTCAAAGTTTCTCTAAGAGAGAACCGACTAGGCTCGATGATGGGTCAAGAGGGAAACGTTCGGTGCGCGAGTGATGAAGAGAGAGAGAGATGCTCGGTAACGAGCATGTTGTACTTAAATGAAAGCCCTAGCTTATCGAAAGACGAGCTCGGTTTTTACAATTCGAGAATGTTTTGCTCTAGAGAGAGAAAGTAGTGAGAAGTGCACAAATCCCAAAAAGTTACATTAATGTACAGTGGTGACTCCTATTTATAGTAAAATATGATCGTACTTTTTACAGGCCGTTGACCGCTTATTGAGCTGGGCCGTACTTGGTGACGAGATGGGCTGAGCCGTACATTCCTTTTGTCTGTTAGCGTAGCCGAGCTGACTTATTGTCGTTCGGCCGAGCCGAGCCGATGGTGGCGGGCTCGGTTCGAGCGTGTGTGTTCGGGCCTTTATCGCTTGTTGGGCCGTTTTGCTTCTGTTGGGCCGACTAATCTTTAAAGAATAAATATTGGGCCTTCTAAGTGGATGGGGTGCTAAACCCATATATAACACTAAGCCCCCCCCAGTCCGTTGATCTTCGTGTTTTTCGAAGTCGGCGGATTTGATGATGTGCTTTAGTTGGACCGATATTTGTTCGGTGTAGGTGTTGTCGGCCAGTTTTGATCTGCTTGCTTTGTCGTTTCTTTCTCGGGGAGCTCAAAGTTTTTCTTGGGAAACGGCTGGATACTAAAGAGTCGCGTAAGGGTAATGATGATGCCTATAACCGCTGGAAGCTGAAAAGTCGCGTAGAGGTCATCATTGCACGTGCCTCGAAATCTTCCCGCTTCGCCTATATATACCTCGCTTTGTTCTTCTCCGCTTTCATTTCTCTCCTTCCGCAGGTACTTTGCTCTCCCTTCTCTCTAGAATTTACTTTCTCTCTCTAGTTTTGTTGTTGTAATATTAAGTTATGAGAATTGATTCCCATTCAGCATCGTCCTCGGGTATGGATCTTTATTCAGTAAGATTATCCGAGGATAACTCTGTTCAATCTAGTTCGTCCGTAGCGCAACGTTCTTCGCCGAGTTCGGAGCGAACATAGATTATTTCCCAAAGCCCTGGGAATAATCGAGCTCGGCCTCCTTCGGCTTCGGGTAGCGTACAGAGTTTTCGGGTTCCATATTTGATAGACTCGGAGGACGACGGTGCTCGGCCTTGGTTGCTCTCGTCGGATCATAATTTGGGTTCTCTTCCAATTAAGGCAGAGGCTGTATGCATGGTAGACGAAGCGAGGATTGAGAGGATGGTACTAGAGCCGAGCAAGTCTAAGAAAGCTCGGAAGAAGGCGAGTCGAGAAGCTGTGGATGGCTCGGGAAAGAAAGCGCGTCCCTTGCGTCCTGTTCTACCGACGAAGTGCTCGGACGAAGACTTGAAATGGCTTTCGGAAAATTGTGCTACCGCAGGCGCTGGTCGGCTTGAGCTTCGCAAGCCCGAGCCGCATGAGAGGCCTTGGAGTTGTCCAGAAGGATGGGTGTGTGATATACCATGGATTTTAGGGTTTTTAACCATGGTATATGTGTCATTTATCGAGTCTTTTACTATGTTTTAGAGTCTTTTCAGGTGTTTATTAGGTACAAGCACATTTGGAGCATATTTGGTGATTATGGCACTTTCTGGAGCTAATTGGAGTATTTGGCCGAGAGATAAACTTCACTGTCGATATTTCAGAGCTGCATCGATCGACACACTTGTGGCGTCGATCGTTGCATATGCGAATGGGCCAAACTCGGCGGTTTAATGAAGAATGCTAATATTGCAGAAAAGCCCAAATATTTACACAGAAGCCCAAAACGTGTTTTAGACTATATATTAGGGTTTTTAGCCACTTGTTTAGGCTACGCTTTTACAACGCTTTTCTTAAGTTTTATTTTATTTCAGAGAGCCTTAGGGGCTGATCTTGTTCTCGAAAGAGACTTGATTTCGAACCCCTGTTGATTATTCTGTTTAATGAATTTGGTTTTCTACTTATGATATTTTCTGTCTCGATGAACAATTCTAAGTAGTTTACCTGTTAGGTTGAAGGATTCTCATTAGGGATTTCATGGAACTATAGTTTAAATCAATCTGTAGGGATTCATATCTGCTAGTTCTTTATTTAGGTTGTTCTTAACGCTTAATCTGAATCAGCTAATCAGAATTATGATGTTAGGTTGATTAATGCAGCGGAAGTTGGTTAATTTAGCTAGAAAGAACTTAGATGAGCAATTAAACTTCTCGCAAACGAAAGTTTGGTTTAGGTTAATTGTGAACATATCAAACTTGGAATTAATGCTGGTTTAATCTGTTAGTTCTCGCAAACGAAAGTTTGGTTTGCTGCACTTAGACTTAAAGAATTATCGCAAAGGAATTTGGTTAGTTCTATATCTGTGTTTGAGTTCTAGAACAGTTTCTGATTAGATCCAGATTTATTGATTGCTTGTGTTCCTGATTTCCTGAGAACTCCTGAAACCTAACGCTTCGCTTCCTTGCTTACAACTTGCCTGCTGATTATTTACTTTTCTGCTTCGCCTTTTAGTTTCTAATCAATTTGCTTTCTCCTAGTTTAATCTTTTTTGTTCTTATCTATCGTTGACCAGAGTCCCTGTGGATTCGAAACCCTAAGTACTACAACTACATCACTGTGCACTTGCAGTTAGAATAGGGATAAAACTACACCTATCAAGTTTTTAGCGCCGTTGCCGGGGACTCTTTTGAGTCTCCGATAGATTTGAACTTAGGGTTTAGACTAGGTTTTTCGTTTTTATTTTTTGCTACTAATTTTTTTTTTTCTTTTCTGTTCTTGCGTTTCAGGTACGCCTGTAATCGCACTGCATCGATCGACACAGTCCTATGTGTCGATCGTCACATCATCGCGCTTGCATCGATCGACGCTTCCACTGCATCGATCGACACATATCATAGGAAGATGTATGATTTCTTTAGTCCAGGGATTGATAATTCACAGATAGCTGGGTTGAAGAGTAAAGTTGACTATCTGCATAGCCTTCTACTTGGAAAATATGCGCAAGAAGCTATCAACTGCGTTGGAGGGAATGAATTCTACAGTCAGGAATCAGCTTTTCAGGGACCTTTCCAGCAACATGGTAACACCTTCTCGAGGAACTATGGTATTTCTTCTTACCAAGTACCGCCTGCACCTACACATAAGAGCAGATTAAAAGCTATGATGGAACAGTTTCTTGAGAGAGAACAACAGATCATTGTGTCCTTCAACTCAAGAATGGATGCATTGCATGAAGATCTGAATGAGAAGTTTGAATACTTGAGCACACATATGAAGAAGCTAGATGTCCGAGTTCAAACAGCTGAAACAATGCAAAGGCATAATGAAGCTAAGAGAGCTGAACGGAAGCTGCACATCAAAGCTGTGACCTTAGGGGATGAGATTGAGTTGCTAGGTGAAGAAGAGAGCATAATCTCGGATTTTCTGGATGAATATTGTCTGTCTGATACATGCATCGATCGACACCCCCTTAGTGTCGATCGACACGCCGTTCTGACGGAAATTTCGAGATCTTGCGACGAACAGAATCGCCTTGCATCGATCGACACATATCATGCAACGATCGACACAGAACGCAGACATGACCAGAAACCTGCAACAGTACCAGAACGAGTGTATAAGCCCCCTGTGCCATATCCTAAGGTTCCTAAACCTTCCAAACAAGAGCTAGAAGTGGCTAACTGCATGAAAGGGATGGATAAGAAGGTGAATAAAACACCACCAGTTGAAACTTCGCGAGTTCGTGCAAAGAAGATGATCTCCACTGATGGTCATCTGAAAGAAGAAGTTCAGATTGGTGGAACTACAGTATCTGATAGTGGAAAGAAGAAGATGGCATTTCCTCTTAAACCTGCTCTAACATCTTCAGAGCCTGCAACTGCTCATAAGCTGAAAGCTCCAAACATCAGATCTCCACCAAAGGTAAGGTATAAATCACCTAAGCTTAAACCTCCTGACCATATTGTTTTGAATGCAGGAAAACGCAGTGTACCACCCAAGCTGCGCTCCCGATCTGGTTCTGATTACTCTTTCCTTGGGAAGCCTCATGATCATAATGCCTATACACCTCCTTGGATGAAGAGATACTCACAGAGACATTCAAAATCTCTGTTGAAGCCGCCTTGAATCAAATCTCTTCCAATAGTCAAGCTAATGACTAAAAACAAGCGCTAACTGGGAGGCAACCCACTAGTAGGTTCGTTTTTGTTTTTCAATTTTCGTTTTGGTTTTGGTATTTTTAATTTTTCTGTTTAAGTGTGTTCAAAGCCGAGAGAAACAGGCAAAATCGCATTGCATCGATCGACACACCTAGTGCATCGGTCGATGCAGTCGCGATTTACGGTTTACCGATACGATTGCGGTTCAGACACCGGTTATCTCAATAACCGCGAGCATATTCGCCTTGCATCGATCGACACCCTTGTGGCATCGATCGACACAGGGCGACGACAGGTAAGTAATCTGCAACTTTTCGGTTTGTTCTTCAATTTGATTATTCTTTCACTGAGCTCATGCTTTGATTACACTGGGGACAGTGTAGTTTAAGTGTGGGGGAGGAAGCTACTGACGCACGCTTTTGTTTTCTTAAGTTTTTCAAAATTTGTTTTATTGAGTCAAAATTTGTATGAAACTATGATTTTTCGAGGAAAATTTTCGCTTGAACAGGAACTAAGTGATCATTGGATAGACTTGCAGAACCTCTATGACTGTTAGAAAACCCAGACACAGATCAGCCTACTGAGGACACCCACATCACTTCAGGTATCAGAGGATCCTTTTACTGACTTCACCTTAATATTGACTAAGATTTCTCAGCTAAGGGCTTGGTATACTTTGTGTCAGATTCCCTTGTTAGTTCTGACACAGCCTACCAACCTATCCTATTTAGTTCCCTTGTCCCCTTCCATAAAATAAAAAAATAAAAAGATAATAAACTGAGGATGAGTTAGTAACTCCGAAGTGGTCATGGGAATAGTAGCAAACACTATTATCTCCTGTGCATCCATGGAATGTGTCCAAAGTACACCCCATAACGGGAAGAACACTGATAAAAATAAATAAAATGATACCCAATGTGGGAAAAATCAGTTGTTAAGGAAGGGAAAGAGAAGAAAGGGACTAGAGAAAGATAGTATGGTGGTCTAGAGCTGATAAGGTAAGAATCCATGTGCCTTTGATCGATACTCCTTAGGTGAGACCGCACTTAAATACTTGCAGAAGTCAGTAGGGTGAATTTGAATGCTTGAATGTGATTGTGGAGTTTACTTAGGACAGTTGCTAAGTGTGGGGGAAGTACATTGTGGTCTTGAGTTCCGTAGGAAAGTTTTCAGTGGCTTACTAAGTGAATGTGATTGTGAAAGTTCCTAAGACGAAATGAGTTTCTGTGTTTTCAAACTTCTTTTCTTATGCTTTGGTTCTTTACTTGCTTGAGGACAAGCAAGAGCTAAGTGTGGGGGAGTTGATATACCATGGATTTTAGGGTTTTTAACCATGGTATATGTGTCATTTATCGAGTCTTTTACTATGTTTTAGAGTCTTTTCAGGTGTTTATTAGATACAAGCACATTTAGAGCATATTTGGTGATTATGGCACTTTCTGGAGCTAATTGGAGTATTTGGCCGAGAGATAAACTTCACTGTCGATATTTCAGAGCTGCATCGATCGACACACTTGTGGCGTCGATCGTTGCATATGCGAATGGGCCAAACTCGGCGGTTTAATGAAGAATGCTGATATTGCAGAAAGGCCCAGATATTTACACAGAAGCCCAAAACATGTTTTAGACTATATATTAGGGTTTTTAGCCACTTGTTTAGGCTACGCTTTTACAACGCTTTTCTTAAGTTTTATTTTATTTCAGAGAGCCTTAGGGGCTGATCTTGTTCTCGAAAGAGACTTGATTTCGAACGCCTGTTGATTATTCTGTTTAATGAATTTGGTTTTCTACTTATGATATGTTCTGTCTCGATGAACATGTCTGAGTAGTTTACCTGTTAGGTTGAAGGATTCTCATTAGGGATTTCATGGAACTATAGTTTAAATCAATCTGTAGGGATTCATATCTGTTAGTTCTTTGTTTAGGTTGTTCTTAATGCTTAATCTGAATTAGCTAATCAGAATTATGATGTTAGGTTGATTAATGCAGCGGAAGTTGGTTAATTTAGCTAGAAAGAACTTAGATGAGCAATTAAACTTCTCGCAAACGAAAGTTTGGTTTAGGTTAATTGTGAACATATCAAACTTGGAATTAATGCTGGTTTAATCTGTTAGTTCTCTGCACTTAGACTTAGAGAATTATCGCAAAGGAATTTGGTTAGTTCTATATCTGTGTTTGAGTTCTAGAACAGTTTCTGATTAGATCCAGATTTATTGATTGCTTGTGTTCCTGATTTCCTGAGAACTCCTGAAACCTAACGCTTCGCTTCCTTGCTTACAAACTTGCCTGCTACTGATTTACTTTTCTGCTTCGCCTTTTAGTTTCTAATCAATTTGCTTTCTCCTAGTTTAATCTTTTCTGTTCTTATCTATCGTTGACCAGAGTCCCTGTGGATTCGATACCCTAAGTACTACAACTACATCACTGTGCACTTGCAGTTAGAATAGGGATAAAACTACACCTATCAGTGTGCTTATATGATTTTTGGTATAGGCACATCCACTTGAGGTTTCCTTTGCCTAGGATGCTTGATGCGGTCATCAGAATCAGACTAGACCAGGCACTCGCTGACTCAATCGCTAGCTCAACCACTACGTCAGTCACTACGTCAGTCAGCGCACTGACTAACTCAACCACTACGTCAGTCAGCGCAACCAGACCCGATAGAGACCAACAGTCAGAAAATGAAGCACTCCGACCAATCCAGGAGGAACCAATCAACAAATCCAATTGTTCTGGATTCCCATCTCATCAGAGGACCAAGGAGAATTGGATTCAAACCAAAAGGAGTAATGGTTTGAAAGATATTCAACTTCCAAATCAGGAGATGCTACACTTACCTTATTTGGAAGATCATGAGTTCAAATACTGCCAAACTCGAACTTGGCGACCAGGAGACTTATTATCACTTCTAGAAGCACTCTACAACACTCTCAGAAGCACCAGCCCACACAGGATCAGGCGGATCCTATTGGAATATAAACCAACTCAACCGGAGCTATTTATGGAAGCTATGAAGACCAATTGGTTTACCACTTCTCAAACCAAGATTTGGCGACCAGGAGACATTTACCACGAGCCAAAGAAGATAGAAGACGTCCCCAAATCAGCCAGAATGCACAAAATTAATTGGAGGTTCACCTTGTTCAACTTTCCTTATTCAGACACAAGCACATTCAAGGAGAAGATCATCCAACGGCTCCTTTCCAAGAATGAGAGCTGCGAATTCTTTGCCTGTCAAGATGTTCCAGAGATCCTAACTTATCCCCTAAAGCCATCCAGATACAAAGAAAGCATCCAAGCCATTGAAGCCTTGCCATATTCAGCCTAACGGCTAGTTTTTCATTAAGTTTCGATTTCTTTCTTGTTCAAGGTCAATATGACCGTTTGTAAAGAGCCTATAAAGGCATAGTTTAGCTCATTGTATTATTCACCCTTGATCAATCTAAAAGCAATAGAATTTCGATTCAGTTTTCTTCCACAAAGTTTGTGATTTCTTTGTGTTTGTTCTCTAGTCTACTTGAGTGATTCATCTAGTGCTATAGAATCTGTGGTCTAGAGTGTTGAGTGATTCATATCTCTGTCCATCCAATTGATTGAGTGAGTCAATCCCTACCATCATCATCATCTCTACCTTCAACACCATCTTCCGCATCGTTTTGGCTTGAGATCATCTGATCATCAAGTGGTTTGTCATCAGTGTGATTCTGAGGCTGCATCATCTGGTATCAGAGCTTCAAAAGCTCCTATCAATCAGGTTGTGTTCATCCAACCCTTATCTTTTATTTTTGTTGTTGTTTCTTTTCTTTTAAAATCAAAAATCCATAAAAATTGTGCTTCTGTTTTGTTTTCAATCTATTCTTGTTTTGTTAAAAAAAAAGTTTTAAAAAGAAAAAGTGTCAAGTTTCTGTTTCTGTTGATTTTATTCATAGTGTTTTTAGTTGTTTCCAAAAAGTTTAAAAAAAAAAAAAAGAGTTTTCATTGCTTTGATTTGATTTCTTTTGTGCAGAATTTCATTTCCATATTAGCACCCAAATCGTGTGGAATCTCTCTAACTAAAGAAAGTTTAAAATTTTCTGAATTTTACTTCTTTGTGTTAGAATCCATTGATACACTTTGAGTTTATTGTGTTAGGTACTGAATCAGTGACATGGAGGAAGAAGACAATTGGGAGCAAGAGGAACAATTTATGTCTGAAGAAGAAGACACATATGGAGACAATGGGAGTGAAGTAGTAGAGAGCTTAATCTGTCCAGATGAGGAGGCAGATTATGATCCTCCACCATGGCCAGGAGATGGCTATAAAGCCACTGAGTATGTAGATGAGTCAGATGGTGATTCAGGCCGTGAACCTGAGTCGCAACACAAGGAGCTGCACACTACAACCTCATCTTGGAGTCAGCCGTGCATGGAAATCAATGAGGAGAGTGAAGATTCAGAAGCAGGCATGTATGGAGAGTACCACCCACCTAGGCACATGAGTGCATTCCAGAACCATGGAGTTACTTCATACCGTGTACCAGCTCAACGTCAGCTCACTGATACAAGGAAAGCTACAGCACAACAAGCAAGCACAAGGCAGCCAACCACCAGGACAAGAGGTTCCCTAATATTTTCAGGTTGTAGCCAAAACCCTGAAGATTATCTCCAGTGGGAGACCAACATGAAGCAGTGGTTGAAATCCAACAATATTCCTAAGGAGGAAAAGTTATCATATGCTGTTGACACACTCACCGGAGAAGCATATAAGTGGTGGCTAAGAGAGTGTACTTCAGGCTTCTACAACAAGCCAGTACTAGATTGGGGAGACCTTAAAGCAAGGATGTACAGAGAGTTTGCGAAGAAGCATCAGACACACAAGAACATCATTTCAAAACCCCAATGCCAAGCAACACCAAGAAGAGTGAAGGTTTCACCAGTTTTGCAGTCTACTTCCATGCCTAAGAATGCTTACTGTCCTGAGCCCAAGAAAGTGTTTTCAAATACTTGGACAAGTCCAGCAGAAGCTAAGAAGACTGCTCACGCAAAAATGGATCAGCAAAGGCCAACCTCCACACTCCCACCAGAACCTCCAACCATACAAGAGCAGTGGCAAAAGATAAAAGAGATGCTGCAACTAAAGGAGAAGAAAACCGAGCTGAAGCAGAGTCATAAAGCCTTTATGAACCTAGAAGAATCAAGAGGTTCTCCCAAGAAAATTGCATCCAGCTCCAACACTCTACCTAAGCTACAAGACACGCCAAGTAAAGGTAAGTCTTCTAACTTTGTGAATATCAAAGTTCAGACATGCTATAGATGTCATAAGAGAGGTCATTTTGCAGTAAATTGTCCCCTTAAGAAATTATTGAAAGAAACATCACTAGGACATGAAACTAATTCAGCTAAAACCAGTGATAGTTTAGCTCATTCTGATTTGTTATTTCCCAATTCAAGACTCATGCACTTGTCTTTGCCCAAGGATTTTGAATCAGGAACAAGACCAGGAGAAGAGCATGGAAGTCAGAGTACACTACCAAACTTGATTTATTCAAAGGCGGATGAGAAAGTCAAGTGGACAACAGCACCAACATCACAACCTGATCAAGTGATGCCACCAGCATCCATAGACGTCCCACACAAGGCCACATCGCATGGTGATTGCCTTAAGAGAGCTATGGTCATCTCTAGAGTAAAGGAGAGTCGCAGCCAAGTAGCTCAAGATCACAAAGAACGGAACATGTTACAAATTGCTAGCACCATCTCTGTGAGTTTAAGTATTTCTAGACCTATTTTTGCAAATCCAAACACAGATATGATGCACTTGCTCTTAAGCATTGTTTCAGGTACAAGTACTACAAAAGAAGAAATGAGCAGCAAAGAGCATGGACACACCAAAGTCAGTAGGAAAAATACAAGACCAGAGCAACATGATTTGGTGATCAGGAAAGAAGATGAACATCTAATGATCACTAGCTCACAAGCTGACAATGTAAGTACAAGTATCATACAGTCTGTTTTTACTACTCCAAGAATAGATATTATGCACTTGTTCTTTCCAATGAGCATCTCTACAGATATAACATACAAGGGAGAAGAAAATGTGAAGAGAAGCTCAGAAACAGTCCTTACACTAAGAGTTCAGACTGATCAAGGCATAAGAGGAGAGGAGAACATCAAGGAGAAGCCTCCGGATCCGATTCTTATCAAGAACATTCAACATGTTCTTCAAAGTGTTGAGCATATTTCAGGTCTTAAGGAGAGCAGGAGCAAGATCAGCAAAGTAGGCGTCACACCAGCTCAAGGAAGAGGAGCATTGCTGTTCTATCTACTCAAAGAAGAGCCACCGGATGCTCCACAACTCAACCGGAATCAAAATGATTCCCAAGGTAATCTTCTAAACCCTCAATCACTTCACTGTACTAACTTGACTTATCTATGTGCAGGTGATCAAGTTTTGAGGACAAAACTTCTTGAAGGGGGAGGGTATGATGCGGTCATCAGAATCAGACTAGACCAGGCACTCGCTGACTCAATCGCTAGCTCAACCACTACGTCAGTCACTACGTCAGTCAGCGCACTGACTAACTCAACCACTACGTCAGTCAGCGCAACCAGACCCGATAGAGACCAACAGTCAGAAAATGAAGCACTCCGACCAATCCAGGAGGAACCAATCAACAAATCCAATTGTTCTGGATTCCCATCTCATCAGAGGACCAAGGAGAATTGGATTCAAACCAAAAGGAGTAATGGTTTGAAAGATATTCAACTTCCAAATCAGGAGATGCTACACTTGCCTTATTTGGAAGATCATGAGTTCAAATACTGCCAAACTCGAACTTGGCGACCAGGAGACTTATTATCACTTCTAGAAGCACTCTACAACACTCTCAGAAGCACCAGCCCACACAGGATCAGGCGGATCCTATTGGAATATAAACCAACTCAACCGGAGCTATTTATGGAAGCTATGAAGACCAATTGGTTTACCACTTCTCAAACCAAGATTTGGCGACCAGGAGACATTTACCACGAGCCAAAGAAGATAGAAGACGTCCCCAAATCAGCCAGAATGCACAAAATTAATTGGAGGTTCACCTTGTTCAACTTTCCTTATTCAGACACAAGCACATTCAAGGAGAAGATCATCCAACGGCTCCTTTCCAAGAATGAGAGCTGCGAATTCTTTGCCTGTCAAGATGTTCCAGAGATCCTAACTTATCCCCTAAAGCCATCCAGATACAAAGAAAGCATCCAAGCCATTGAAGCCTTGCCATATTCAGCCTAACGGCTAGTTTTTCATTAAGTTTCGATTTCTTTCTTGTTCAAGGTCAATATGACCGTTTGTAAAGAGCCTATAAAGGCATAGTTTAGCTCATTGTATTATTCACCCTTGATCAATCTAAAAGCAATAGAATTTCGATTCAGTTTTCTTCCACAAAGTTTGTGATTTCTTTGTGTTTGTTCTCTAGTCTATTTGAGTGATTCATCTAGTGCTATAGAATCTGTGGTCTAGAGTGTTGAGTGATTCATATCTCTGTCCATCCAATTGATTGAGTGAGTCAATCCCTACCATCATCATCATCTCTACCTTCACCACCATCTTCCGCATCGTTTTGGCTTGAGATCATCTGATCATCAAGTGGTTTGGCATCAGTGTGATTCTGAGGCTGCATCATCTGGTATCAGAGCTTCAAAAGCTCCTATCAATCAGGTTGTGTTCATCCAACCCTTATCTTTTATTTTTGTTGTTGTTTCTTTTCTTTTAAAATAAAAAATCCAT
The DNA here is from genome assembly GCA_030180135.1 of Orychophragmus violaceus. Taxonomy (NCBI): domain Eukaryota; kingdom Viridiplantae; phylum Streptophyta; class Magnoliopsida; order Brassicales; family Brassicaceae; genus Orychophragmus; species Orychophragmus violaceus. Next base: position 40,414,635 of record CM058240.1, read on the forward strand.
AAAAATTGTGCTTCTGTTTTGTTTTCAATCTATTCTTGTTTTGTTAAAAAAAAAAGTTTTAAAAAGAAAAAGTGTCAAGTTTCTGTTTCTGTTGATTTTATTCATAGTGTTTTTAGTTGTTTCCAAAAAGTTTAAAAAAAAAAAAAAAGAGTTTTCATTGCTTTGATTTGATTTCTTTTGTGCAGAATTTCATTTCCATATTAGCACCCAAATCGTGTGGAATCTCTCTAACTAAAGAAAGTTTAAAATTTTCTGAATTTTACTTCTTTGTGTTAGAATCCATTGATACACTTTGAGTTTATTGTGTCAGGTACTGAATCAGTGACATGGAGGAAGAAGACAATTGGGAGCAAGAGGAACAATTTATGTCTGAAGAAGAAGACACATATGGAGACAATGGGAGTGAAGTAGTAGAGAGCTTAATCTGTCCAGATGAGGAGGCAGATTATGATCCTCCACCATGGCCAGGAGATGGCTATAAAGCCACTGACTATGTAGATGAGTCAGATGGTGATTCAGGCCGTGAACCTGAGTCGCAACACAAGGAGCTGCACACTACAACCTCATCTTGGAGTCAGCCGTGCATGGAAATCAATGAGGAGAGTGAAGATTCAGAAGCAGGCATGTATGGAGAGTACCACCCACCTAGGCACATGAGTGCATTCCAGAACCATGGAGTTACTTCATACCGTGTACCAGCTCAACGTCAGCTCACTGATACAAGGAAAGCTACAGCACAACAAGCAAGCACAAGGCAGCCAACCACCAGGACAAGAGGTTCCCTAATATTTTCAGGTAGTAGCCAAAACCCTGAAGATTATCTCCAGTGGGAGACCAACATGAAGCAGTGGTTGAAATCCAACAATATTCCTAAGGAGGAAAAGTTATCATATGCTGTTGACACACTCACCGGAGAAGCATATAAGTGGTGGCTAAGAGAGTGTACTTCAGGCTTCTACAACAAGCCAGTACTAGATTGGGGAGACCTTAAAGCAAGGATGTACAGAGAGTTTGCGAAGAAGCATCAGACACACAAGAACATCATTTCAAAACCCCAATGCCAAGCAACACCAAGAAGAGTGAAGGTTTCACCAGTTTTGCAGTCTACTTCCATGCCTAAGAATGCTTACTGTCCTGAGCCCAAGAAAGTGTTTTCAAATACTTGGACAAGTCCAGCAGAAGCTAAGAAGACTGCTCACGCAAAAATGGATCAGCAAAGGCCAACCTCCACACTCCCACCAGAACCTCCAACCATACAAGAGCAGTGGCAAAAGATAAAAGAGATGCTGCAACTAAAGGAGAAGAAAACCGAGCTGAAGCAGAGTCATAAAGCCTTTATGAACCTAGAAGAATCAAGAGGTTCTCCCAAGAAAATTGCATCCAGATCCAACACTCTACCTAAGCTACAAGACACGCCAAGTAAAGGTAAGTCTTCTAACTTTGTGAATATCAAAGTTCAGACATGCTATAGATGTCATAAGAGAGGTCATTTTGCAGTAAATTGTCCCCTTAAGAAATTATTGAAAGAAACATCACTAGGACATGAAACTAATTCAGCTAAAACCAGTGATAGTTTAGCTCATTCTGATTTGTTATTTCCCAATTCAAGACTCATGCACTTGTCTTTGCCCAAGGATTTTGAATCAGGAACAAGACCAGGAGAAGAGCATGGAAGTCAGAGTACACTACCAAACTTGATTTATTCAAAGGCGGATGAGAAAGTCAAGTGGACAACAGCACCAACATCACAACCTGATCAAGTGATGCCACCAGCATCCATAGACGTCCCACACAAGGCCACATCGCATGGTGATTGCCTTAAGAGAGCTATGGTCATCTCTAGAGTAAAGGAGAGTCGCAGCCAAGTAGCTCAAGATCACAAAGAACGGAACATGTTACAAATTGCTAGCACCATCTCTGTGAGTTTAAGTATTTCTAGACCTATTTTTGCAAATCCAAACACAGATATGATGCACTTGCTCTTAAGCATTGTTTCAGGTACAAGTACTACAAAAGAAGAAATGAGCAGCAAAGAGCATGGACACACCAAAGTCAGTAGGAAAAATACAAGACCAGAGCAACATGATTTGGTGATCAGGAAAGAAGATGAACATCTAATGATCACTAGCTCACAAGCTGACAATGTAAGTACAAGTATCATACAGTCTGTTTTTACTACTCCAAGAATAGATATTATGCACTTGTTCTTTCCAATGAGCATCTCTACAGATATAACATACAAGGGAGAAGAAAATGTGAAGAGAAGCTCAGAAACAGTCCTTACACTAAGAGTTCAGACTGATCAAGGCATAAGAGGAGAGGAGAACATCAAGGAGAAGCCTCCGGATCCGATGCTTATCAAGAACATTCAACATGTTCTTCAAAGTGTTGAGCATATTTCAAAGTGTTGAGCATATTTCAGGTCTTAAGGAGAGCAGGAGCAAGATCAGCAAAGTAGGCGTCACACCAGCTCAAGGAAGAGGAGCATTGCTGTTCTATCTACTCAAAGAAGAGCCACCGGATGCTCCACAACTCAACCGGAATCAAAATGATTCCCAAGGTAATCTTCTAAACCCTCAATCACTTCACTGTACTAACTTGACTTATCTATGTGCAGGTGATCAAGTTTTGAGGACAAAACTTCTTGAAGGGGGAGGGTATGATGCGGTCATCAGAATCAGACTAGACCAGGCACTCGCTGACTCAATCGCTAGCTCAACCACTACGTCAGTCACTACGTCAGTCAGCGCACTGACTAACTCAACCACTACGTCAGTCAGCGCAACCAGACCCGATAGAGACCAACAGTCAGAAAATGAAGCACTCCGACCAATCCAGGAGGAACCAATCAACAAATCCAATTGTTCTGGATTCCCATCTCATCAGAGGACCAAGGAGAATTGGATTCAAACCAAAAGGAGTAATGGTTTGAAAGATATTCAACTTCCAAATCAGGAGATGCTACACTTGCCTTATTTGGAAGATCATGAGTTCAAATACTGCCAAACTCGAACTTGGCGACCAGGAGACTTATTATCACTTCTAGAAGCACTCTACAACACTCTCAGAAGCACCAGCCCACACAGGATCAGGCGGATCCTATTGGAATATAAACCAACTCAACCGGAGCTATTTATGGAAGCTATGAAGACCAATTGGTTTACCACTTCTCAAACCAAGATTTGGCGACCAGGAGACATTTACCACGAGCCAAAGAAGATAGAAGACGTCCCCAAATCAGCCAGAATGCACAGAATTAATTGGAGGTTCACCTTGTTCAACTTTCCTTATTCAGACACAAGCACATTCAAGGAGAAGATCATCCAACGGCTCCTTTCCAAGAATGAGAGCTGCGAATTCTTTGCCTGTCAAGATGTTCCAGAGATCCTAACTTATCCCCTAAAGCCATCCAGATACAAAGAAAGTGTTGGATTATAGTGTTTTTCCATGGTTCAATTCTCAGATTGCAACCTAACACATATTTAATCAAGGATCTAGGTTCTTGTAAATGAATCATAAACACAAACCTGGACATTAGCTTTTGCAGCGGAATGATTGTAATGTCGAGATCAACGAACAGATGAATACCTGTTCCTCCTCGGTATCCACACGCTTACAAGCACGGATAGGCTGCTAGACCGAGTGGAATCACAAGAGAGAGAGACGCAAGAGAGAGAGATGGGCGACGGCCACACTCATCTCAAATCGTGTAAGTGGCTTAGGGTTTCTCAACCCCTAAGTTGCAACTTAATTATCTCACTAATGGGCCCAAGTTTAATTAATTAAAATAATGGTCCATTAGACTTTTGGGCCCAAGACACAAATCAGACAAAAGCCTGTTTGCTGTCTGGCCCAACTCTCTGTGCAAATACAGTAAATGCCTTAGCATCTTACCGTATTAATTCCATCTTAACTTTCCCGTTAGCTATGGTGTGTGACCCTTTGGGATCATACAATACTGGTAATAAGTCCTAAACTTATAGATCAAGAGCGGACTCTAGCAAGCCATCATGATCACCCAGTATTTATGACTTATGTCTGATCTCGACATTTATCATACTTTCTAGAGATAGTACAGTAGATTTCAGGACATTCCCAACAATCTCCCACTTGTACTGGAATCCTACATTCCCTAATCCTTTTGTCTCAATATCTCGATCTGGCATAAGGCAAGATGCGTGTCATCCTTATATAGCCAGACCATGTTCATCGGACCAGATTTGATACTGACAATGCAAACGACTTGGGCAAGTCCGTTTGGGAGTGGCCACTCTCTTACCAGCTATCAAGTCTCCGATTGGCCTAGAGATATTACCTCCGTTAAACGGCAGGGACAAATCCCATCTTGTTCCATCACTATGAACTACACACTTCATAATACACCCAACCAAGGTCCGTATAGCTCCCAGTTACGAAACAGCGTTAGACAATGATCAAAGTGCATCAATCCATGTGCAGCCACATGCATGCGAACTCAGGTCTAAGGACTATACTCTATAGTCGTATATGAGAACCTCTCATGACACATATATTAATATCTTGTAGAGTTCTCATCAGCGGGCCATGTCCGGTCATATGCTCCCCTACATATACCTATGTGTCGACTTTGATGCCGCGCATCTATGACCCCTCGAAACCTGGTCATAAGTCTCAACACAATATAGTCTCAAGTGGTTGTTGGTGTTCCAATTTCAACAACCTTCGACTATGGACACTATGATTTATGTCATTTCGTTAAATATGGGGTTTCAGGATCAAGTCTTACTTATGTAATTCGATGGCCCATATATAATGACATGAATCATTTTGGAACGATTATTTATATCACAGTTAAAATAATCCAGAAATCATAGATTTCATAAACATAAAATATTATGTTTACATGAACCTTTCAAAACAACTAAGTAAAGCCCTTTACAAACTCCCACTGAAATTAAGACTACATCTTAATTTCACTCATCCTACAACTACAGTCCGCGACTCGTGCTTAGGCCTAAGGAGTGGCTTCGTTAATAGATTAGCAACGTTCTCATTCGATGAAACTTGCTTATCTACTTAACACCTCTGTCATTTATCTCACGGATAGGTTATACCTACCCTCAAGGTGTTTAGACCTTTGATGTGCAGCTAGTCTTATCTATGCTGGGAATCACATCAAGTTCAGTGATGAACTCTTCTTTCCAAACAACCTCTTTCGCCGCTTCTCAAGCTGCGAAATGTTCAGCTTAAGTCATGGAGTCAGCAACAGTGCCTCGCACCGCCAGACAGACACAAGATATAGCCGGACTGTGACCGGGAATTATCTTTGTCTATTGGAAACTTGCCTTTCAGACTCTACTGACTTGTAGCACCTCACTTTCTCCGTAAATCAAGAACTTATCCTTAGTATTGCTCAAATATTTTAGGATATTCTTTACGGCAATCCAGTGATTCTTTGCTGGATTTGACTGGTCTTTACTTGTCTTGCTTATCATTAAAGCAACATCAAAACAAGTACGTGTCATGGCATACATGATAGATCCAATTGCCGACGCATATGGAATCCTATCCATGCATTCAAGCTCAGCAGTTATCGTAGGACACTGCTTCTTGCTTAACGTATTGCCATGTGACATTGGCATAAAACCCTTCTTGGATTGCTGATTACGTATAGGACTTTGTCAACTTAAGAATCCTGACTTTGTCCTACCAGCTCTTTTGGATCTTTATCTTTAGATCCAAAATCCAAGAACATACGTGGCTTTACCCATGTCAATCACAAAACCAACTCCCAATCCAGTCCTTTACCGACTGCAGCATTGGGACGTTATTTCCGAGAATCAGTATGTCATCGACATACACTATGAGAAATGCAACATCGCTCCCACTTATCTATTAGTAAACGCACAGTTCCACTTCGTTCATGTTCAAGTCAAAACTTTGACTACTTCAACAGAACGACGATTCCAACTCCGATATGTTTGCTTCCATCCATTAATGGATCAATGAAGCTAACTTACACATAGTGTAATTTTTTTGGAGTCCTGGCTCACTTTCGCTTCTTTGAATTTCGCAGGTTCGTCACTTTTAATGATCATCAGATCATGTGAACTTTCAATGATTATCAGGTTCAACTAATGACGAGAAATCACTCTCGGATTAGTGACTGATTCATTCAGATCTGCGAACTTCAGGCTCTACAGGTGTAGATTCTACAGAAATCTGTAAATCCATCCGCTGCTCTCCCTCAACAGGTTGAGCAGCCATCTGTATTTCTCGAATTTCTTCGAGTTATACTTTTACTCCCACTGTTCTTCTTGGAAAGTAACTTCCCTTCTTAGAAAACAGAATGGACGCAAAAGGTAACAAGCCTTGGTTTCCCTAGGACAACCAGCGAAGTAGCACAACTACAAATATTCAGTAAAGACGAATTTGGATCGATTCCAGTCCACATTTATGTGGTGTCTTTCAACTGATATTGGTGGAACTATTTCAGCGTAAACTTAGATATTTCTAGAGCGTTATTCTTAAAGAATATCATGGAAGATTCGTGCGACTCATTTTTAATCATTTCTAATAAGATCTGATTCTTTCTCACAGAAACACCTCAAGGTTTTCAGGAGAAATGAGCTGTGAAGCGACTTCACACTCATTCAGATGATCACACCATCAATGACTTAAGTATTTTCACTCGTGATCTAATCCAGAGTCTTAATACTTTTGTCACTCAGATTCTATACCTCATTCTGGATTCTTTCGATCATATCAAAGAATTCCGACTTGTGTCTCATCAAATGAACACAGTCACACTCACTGAAGTAATCAGTAGAGACAATGAAGTACAGGAAATTTTCTCTGGCATTACTGCTCATCGGACCACATACATGAGTATGTTCAATGTCCAATAAGCCTTTGGGCCTTTCTTTAGTTCGGCTAAGATGGGCCCATTGTCTTTTGGTCCAGTAAGCAGAATTCAAGTCTCATAAGATATTCATTCAAATGAGCCCAAAAGTCCATAACTATGGGGTTTCTGAATCCGACTTACTCTATGTGACCAGAACGTTTACGCCAAGAAAAATCAGGTTTAATTCATCAGATTTAAACCAATTCGGTATTTATGTTACATTTAGGCACTCTTTGGTTTAAGATATAAAACCCATTCCTTGAATGGGGTGCTACAATTAACATTTCATTAAGATCAAAAGAATAAAACTTGTCTTTTATCAAAATGAAAAACATTCAAATTCTTACAAGAAAATGAAAAACAACTCTGCTTAAAGCAGGTACATTGTAGCAATTACTTAATACAAAACCAAGCCTCAAAAGCATCTACAAGTGAAAACCCTACGGCTGAGGCAGCATCCATAGCTCCTTCCAGACACGCAGTTCCACTTGTCCTTCCTTCAACGTTCTACTATTGCTCAGGCTCTGCATATTATAACAAATATCAGTGCCACAACCAGTATCCAATACCTATAAGGTATAACTTGAAGTAATAACATGAATACCTGAGGAAGTAGTCTCATACATCGACTTTAACTCCTCATAATCTTCCATGAATTTAATGCAATTTCTCTTCCAATGCCCAGTCTCTTTACAGTAGCAGCACTTACCAACGTAAGAGGTATCTGACTTGGGCTCAGAAGACACACGCTTGCCATGATTCAAAATCTGGACAACTTTGTCTTCACCCTTGTCAGCATTAGGTTTAGTAAACCTACCCTTCTCCTTCATGAGATTGTACAGGGTACTCTTCACGTTTGGATCAACTGTCTTGAGCATATCATGCAGTTCAGTCAACGTCTTCGTTAAGCCTTTCTTGATATAGATCGAATGAGAACTTATCATAGCTTGACGGCAGTGACTGCAGAATGATCTCAGTTGCCAATTCCTGGCTAACTGGATAATCCAGTTTCCTCAGGTTATCAACGTAACCCATCATTTTACTGACATGAGGACTTACTGGATGATCATTTGGTAGCTTGCAGCTAGTGAGAGATTTAACCAACTGGTATCTCTCCACTCTTACCTGCTCCTGAAATTTCAATTTCAGGCTGCTGATCATCTCTATTGGCGACTCCATGTTCTCATATTGCTTCAGCAAATCTGAGTCCATGGTAGCCAATATCAGACCACGCACAACTACCGTATCATCATAATGCTTATTCCAAGCATTACGTACTGCATGAGAGGCCTTGGACCCGATCCTCTCGGGGAGAGCTCTCTCAAGGACATAGTCCTTTCTCTCCTGCCTGAGGACTAGCCTCAGGTTCCGCGACCAAGTCAAGAAATTTGATCCGTTCAGTTTGTCCATCTCAAGGACAGACCGGATCGAGAAAGTGTTTTGATTGTTTGTGCTTGTCATAGCTGAAATTTAGAGATAAATAGAGTTTTAGTTATTTAGTTCATAAAAGAGTAATCTTAATAACTTATAAGAAAACTCGCATTGCATTCAAAATTTCTTTGTTTAACCTCATAAGAATGCAATGATTCCGAGACCCATGTTCAGCTAAATCCAAAGTGGGCCACTGGCCGTCACCCAGAAATAGCTTTACTTGGTAAGCATACACACAGCTAGTTATAACCAATAACTCTCGGTTGTGAATTGGGCCCAAGGCCCAATACACCAGATGTCTCAAGGCCCGGGACTCCCGATGGCCCAGTCAAGGAAACCAATCTCTTACAGCCAAATAATCACTAAAGTCTGGGACTCCCAATGAAATTAGTGACTATATACTACTTTACTTACGCGAAAACAGACACCTCACACTGTAAGCCATATCTGTAATCGAATAAGCGTTAAGTAGCTGACAAGATTGGAAAGACATCCAAGCTTGATATTGGTTTTTGAGGATTTTAAGTTTTATTTCCAAAAATAGAAGATTACTATTTTGGGAAACTTACTTCTTTTAGAAACTTTCTAAATTTAGAAATATTCTAAAAATAGAAATTTCTAATTTAAAATTTTATAAATATTTTGGGTTGGGTCACAAATTATAGGCCCAATTCTTGGCCCAAGACCATAGAATTCCAGTTGGCCCAATAATTTGACATAACCGAGTCGGTTTATTAATTCTGGTCCAAGACCAAATTAACTATCAAAACCATCGGTTATTTACTAAACCAGACCAGCTCTAAATTATTTGGTCCAACCAAATCAAACTTAGACCAGCCTTCGGTTTAGGTTAAAATTCAATTTTATGAATTTCAATCCGGTTTAACCAGAAATTAAATAATACCAATTGTATTAAATAATTTCCAGCAAACCGCGATTTGGGTTAACCGCTTGAACCACCAATTAAATTGGATCGGTTCAGTTAAGTCCAAAACCGGGAAGAAACACCTAGTGTTTTAGCCAATTTTGACCTAACTTGCGGTTTAAGGCTTTAAACACTCGATTAACCGCCAATTAAATGGACCGGATTAATCGGTGCGGTTTGGGCAACGAACCGCGAAGCTCGGTTTAACCGATTGACTATTCGCGGGACGTAAAATTTTAACAGGCCAAACGATCGACCACAGCCCATGAACATCACAAACGATCCACGATCGTTGCGTCCAGCCATGGCCGATCGATCCTTGCCCATCCGTGATCCACGATCACACGGCCATCACGTCACGACCGATCCGATCACACGATCCACGGCCTCTCGAACACGCGGCTTAAGGTGATCGATCATCGATCGATCCAATCGATCTCACGCATCACTTACGGCCCACGCATCACTCGGCCATCGATCACCTGTCGATCACACAACTCGGCTTATTGATCGAAAGCATCTCTCGGCAATCGATCCATCCGATTGTTGTGGCCCACGATCGATCACATACGATCACGCTCGATCACATAACCGATGATCCGCAATCGGATCGCAAGTGATCTCTTGCCTTGCGGCTCACACAATCGATCCGATCGGCTATTACAAGCGATCATCGGCGGCTCTATGAATCGATCATCGATCCATTAACGCACGAAGCCGAGATCGAGTTATTATCGGCCCATCATATAACTCTTTCTTGCTTAACAAGAAATCGATGATGGCAACAAAACAATGAATGATCCGAGACCATTCTTTGCCGATTAGGGTTTATAGGTTTTTAATCAATTTTGATTTGATTCATTAAACCATTAAACAACCATTATGATCCAAATTACAAGAATCTAATGAACCTAAGCTCTGATACCACTGTTGGATTATAGTGTTTTTCCATGGTTCAATTCTCAGATTGCAACCTAACACATATTTAATCAAGGATCTAGGTTCTTGTAAATGAATCATAAACACAAACCTGGACATTACCTTTTGCAGCGGAATGATTGTAATGTCGAGATCAACGAACAGATGAATACCTGTTCCTCCTCGGTATCCACACGCTTACAAGCACGGATAGGCTGCTAGACCGAGTGGAATCACAAGAGAGAGAGACGCAAGAGAGAGAGATGGGCGACGGCCACACTCATCTCAAATCGTGTAAGTGGCTTAGGGTTTCTCAACCCCTAAGTTGCAACTTAATTATCTCACTAATGGGCCCAAGTTTAATTAATTAAACTAATGGTCCATTAGACTTTTGGGCCCAAGACACAAATCAGACAAAAGCCTGTTTGCTGTCTGGCCCAACTCTCTGTGCAAATACAGTAAATGCCTTAGCATCTTACCGTATTAATTCCATCTTAACTTTCCCGTTAGCTATGGTGTGTGACCCTTTGGGATCATACAATACTGGTAATAAGTCCTAAACTTATAGATCAAGAGCGGACTCTAGCAAGCCATCATGATCACCCAGTATTTATGACTTATGTCTGATCTCGACATTTATCATACTTTCTAGAGATAGTACAGTAGATTTCAGGACATTCCCAACAGAAAGCATCCAAGCCATTGAAGCCTTGCCATATTCAGCCTAACGGCTAGTTTTTCATTAAGTTTCGATTTCTTTCTTGTTCAAGGTCAATATGACCGTTTGTAAAGAGCCTATAAAGGCATAGTTTAGCTCATTGTATTATTCACCCTTGATCAATCTAAAAGCAATAGAATTTCGATTCAGTTTTCTTCCACAAAGTTTGTGATTTCTTTGTGTTTGTTCTCTAGTCTATTTGAGTGATTCATCTAGTGCTATAGAATCTGTGGTCTAGAGTGTTGAGTGATTCATATCTCTGTCCATCCAATTGATTGAGTGAGTCAATCCCTACCATCATCATCATCTCTACCTTCAACACCATCTTCCGCATCGTTTTGGCTTGAGATCATCTGATCATCAAGTGGTTTGGCATCAGTGTGATTCTGAGGCTGCATCACTGCTTGTTGCCTACTCCGAGGAACAAAGGATTGCACTGTCCCAGCTTTGCCCGGCGGCTGTTCAGAATTTGGTCGGTTCGATGATTTTGGCAGCCGAATGTGGTATTGAGATGACTCTTCGGTTCTTTGAAGAGATTACGTCGATCTCGATGATATATCATGGTTTTTACCCATTTTAGACCATGATATAGATGTGTTTTTAGTGTCTTTTGTCTTTGTTTAGAGTCTTTTACAGGTTTAATCAGGTTTGGAGCTAATTGGAGATATTTGGAGCATTTTGGGACTTTTGGGACGTTTTGGCCGAGAGCTTAAGTCACTGTCCGATTTATTGATCATGCATCGACCGACACACCTTGTGCATCGGTCGACACACTAGCGAGATGGGCCGTACACGTCGGTTTAATGAAGATATGAAGATTTGCAAAGAAGCCCAAGATAGTTCCAGTATTTACACAGAAGCCCCATCCGAGATTATGCCTATATATACTAGTTTTTGGTGTTTATTTTACTTACGCTTTCATAATTAAGAGCAGAGGATTTTTAGAGCTTTTGGGGCTGATCTGAACCTATTACTTCATCTGTATTTGGAGAAGATTTCGAACCCCTTTTACTATTATTCTTTTATGCAATTTATTCATTCTATGATTATGTTTTCATTATCTATGTCTGAGTAGATTCCTAGTTAGGTTTAGGGTTTCTCACATAGGATTTCATGACTTGCTAGACTTGTTCAATTTCAGTTGAGGATTCATAACTATATCTGTTCTTCAATTTAATTGTGCTTAAAGCTAGTTCTAACCTGATCAATTAGAATCTAGATCTTAGGTTGCTAAATACGTCACGGAAGTGGGGTTTAGAAATCTGAACTAATTAAATTGGGCAATTAAACTTTGCGCAAACGGAAGTTTGGTTTAGGATAATTGTGAACATATCAAAATTGGGATTAATGCTAGTTTAATCTGTTAGTTCTCGCAAACGAAAGTTTGGTTTGCTACACTTAGACTTAGAGAATTATCGCAAAGGAATTTGGTTAATTCTATATCTGTGTTTTGAGTTCTAGAACTGTGCTTAATTAGATCCTTGCTGAATGAACTGTCTGCTTGTCTGATTTCCTGAGAATACCCTAGGCTTGACGCTTTTAATTACTTGCTTCCACAACCGTTAATCTCTGCTACTGATTTACTTTCTCGCACCGCTTTCAATTCAATCACATTGCTTATTTCTAGTATTAATCTCTACTGTTCTGATCTATTGAGACCAAGTGTCCCTGTAGATTCGATAACCCTATATACTACTTTGACATTGCTGTTCACTTGCAGTTTAGTATAGGGATAAACTTTGAGCCTATCAAGTTTTTGGCGCCGTTGCCGGGGACTCTTAGAGTCTTCGATAGGACCGAACTTAGGGTTTTTACTAGAAATTTTTCTTTTTCTTTTTGTTTTTTTCGTTTTGTTTTTATTTTACTAACTTTTTCTCTGATTTCTCTCTGTCGCAGGTACGAATTTCGCCTTGCGTCGATCGTCACTAGGCGATTTTGAGATTGAATCGATCGTTGCACTGATAGCATCGATCGTTGCTGGACGATTACAGACAGTTTATGCCAACGCAGAAAACTAGAAGTAATCCGAACTCGAGCTTGCTTAATCTCGGACTAGAGGAACTTGGACGTCTAGAGAGGACTATCAGAAGAGAAAAGAGAGAGAGAATGGTTCGAGAACGTCTGATCTTGATACCAGATGCTGAAGGTACCCTGAGGGACCAAGATAACAACCCATACAATGTTGCTGGGCATCGGGTTGATGCTGAAGGGAATGTCATCCCTGATCCTCCTGAGCAACAGCAACAGGAGCTGAACCGAAACCAGGGTCAAGGACAGACCCAAGGTAGAGAGATGGTGGTTCATGAGAGGACACTAGCTGATTACAACAGACCTGATGAGTTTCATGCAAACCGAGCAGCTCTAGTGCTTCCTGCTTTTGAGAGGAATGATTTTGAGGTAAAGACCATCTACTACCAGCTGATGAGACAGATTGCTTTTCATGGTCTTCAAGCAGAGCAGCCTATGGATCACATTGACAAGGTTGAGGACATAGTCACTGGCATGAAGTATGAAGGAGTATGCCCGGACTATCTGTTCCTTAAGCTATTTCCGCACAGTCTTGCTGGAGACGCTAGTGCATGGCTGAGACAACTGGCACCTGGTCAGTATACTACTTGGGCAGCCTTAAAGAGTGAGTTCCTGCGTCACTTTTATGATGATGCGCGCTCGGATCAGTCCAGACAGGACATACTCACCTTTTCCCAAGGAGCTGTGGAGCCCTTGAAGACTGCCTGGATGAGATTTAAGCAGTATCAGCGTGACTGTCCACACCATGGATTCACAGAAGTACAGCTGATTGGTATTTTCTTCAGAGGCATAGACCTCCCTTATCAGACTGCGCTGGATAATTCCAGTAATGCTAATTTCAACACCAGGACTCCTACACAAGCTAAGCAGTTGATTGAGAACCTGATTGGCAGCAACAGTTGCAAGACAATGGATGAAAGGAGGAAGAAATATGGTGGAACTGTAGAGAATTCTGATATAGCTAATATAAGATCCAGATTGGACACAGTCTACAATCTCCTGACTAGTAAGAAAGCTGTCCACTTTGCCCAAGATGTAGAGGTGATTCAGACTGAGGAGGAAACTCAGGAAGAAGATGTGAATTTCATAGGAGGTTCTGGTTTCCAAGGTCATAGATTTGGTAATCAACAGGGGAACATATTCTCCAATGGTGGACAGACTGGTGGTTTTCAGAAGACCTATGGACAAGGTACTCAGAGAACCTATGGATCTACATCCTATCAGACTCCTCCTGCGCCTACAGCCCATGAGAGCAAAATGGAGGCTATGATGGAACAACTGATTGAGAGTCAGACCAAGATTTCTGTGGACTGCAACAAGAAGTTGGACGCTGTCTATGAAGACCTCAATGGGAAATTTGAGTCTCTGAGCACTCACATGAAGCAGTTGGACACTCAGGTGAACCAGATGTCCAGCTCACTGAAGGGAAAAGGAGTGGCAGACACTCATGTTAAGGCCTGGTCTGTGTACATTAATGATGGATCTCACCTAGGTGAAAGATTTGAGCTAAGTACAGCTGAGTTGGTGACAGAACAGGAATTTTCGGATATTTGTGAAAAACTCTCGGGTGAAATCTGCTGCAGTGCGTCGATCGATGCAACATCTGTGCCGAACGATACACCCGTCGGGATGGCAACGATCGACACACCCTTAGTGTCGGTCGTTGCAGGGCGTGAACAGACAGAACCGTCGGATGATAATAGCATAGATGCTGACTTGGAGCTTGATCGCCTATTCAATGGAGCCTCTGAGATTACTCAACAGGAGATCTACGAGCAGATCTTTAGACAACACTCCTCAGTGTCTGAAGTGATTAGGCAAGAGATTGAAGAGCTGAAGAAATTAGAAGGGATTGGTGAAGAATTGGAAGAAATTCCAACTTCTGATGATCCACCTTATCATCCATGTGTGCAAAGGTACCTGAACAAGATGTTGCCCCTGGATGATGATCTGAAAGACTGGGTGATAATAGTTCCTCAGCATATTAGTGATGTTCTGCTAACTAAGGTCCCGAAGAAGCTATCTGATCCTGGAGTCTTTGTGCTAGACTGTTCTATCTTTGAGGATAGCTTTAGGCGTTCTCTGTGTGATTTAGGAGCTGCTGGAAGTTTGATGCCTTACTCTGTGGCAGAGAAGCTGGGTATGCTGGATTTTACTCCTACTAGGACTTCTCTTGTCCTAGCTGATCAGTCCATACGAGTTCCTGAAGGACTCCTTATGGACATTCCGGTGAGAGTTGGAAACTACTTAGTTCCAACGGACTTCCTTGTGCTGAGATATGACTGTGATCCGGATGAAGCATTATTGCTTGGGAGACCCTTTTTAGCTACAGCCGGAGCGTTGATTGATGTTAGGAACAGCTTGATAGACCTCCATCTGGGAGATGAACCACTGCACTATGAGATGGATAAGCTGCGAAAGCCACTGATAGATGGGCAGACATTCACCATAAGGGACGCAGATTTTGAGCAGCCTGATCATACCATGGTTATAGATCCTGGAGCACATTTCACTCCATCTTTTCTTGGACATGAGCATTCCGCAACAGCCTACTCACCACCTTGGATGAGGAGACTTGAACAGAGACAGAAAAAGTCTCTGTCAGGACCTCCTGGTACTTGAAAATTCTCATCCGTCCGGTCAAGCTATTAACCTTAAACAAGCGCTGGGTGGGAGGCAACCCACCATTAGGTACTGGTGTTTTTCTACTTAATTTTTGGTGTTTTTGTTAGGATTTTACGTTTGTTTTTGTTTTTGGTGCAGTTTATGTTTGCAGGTCTCGGTTAAATCGCAGTGAAACGATCGACGCACTTCTGTGTCGATCGTCACAACACGAAAGGAATCGCATTGCAGCGATCGTTGCGGTCCTGAGCAACGATCGACCATACACGAAAATCGCCAAGTAACGGTCGATGCACTTAGTGCAACGATCGATGCATGAGCGACAGAGGTAAACCCGACAGAACTCAACATAACTTTAACAATTTTTCTTTCTTTTTACCGATCCTTCGCTGGACACTACTGGGGACAGTGTGTCTTAAGTGTGGGGGAGGTGCTACTGACTTTTGTTTTCTGTTTTCTTAAGAGTCAGTCCGTTTTTTTCAAAAAAAATTTGTTTTATTGAGTCAAAATTGTTTAAGTAAGAAACTATGATTTTCTGAGAAGATTTACAAGACTTGCAGGAACTTAAGTAACCATTGGGATGAAGTTGCAGGATCTATCTCTGACTATTAGAAATCCCCATCACAGATCAACCTACTGGGAACACCCACATCACTTCAGGTATCAGAGGATCCTTTTACTGACTTCAACCTTAATACTGACTTAGATTTCTCACCTAAGGGCTTGGTATACTTTGTGTCGGATTCCCTTGTTAGTTCTGACACAGCCTGTCAACCTATCCTATTTAGTTCCCTTCTCCCCTTCTATAAAGTAAAAAAAAAAAAAA
The DNA here is from genome assembly GCA_030180135.1 of Orychophragmus violaceus. Taxonomy (NCBI): domain Eukaryota; kingdom Viridiplantae; phylum Streptophyta; class Magnoliopsida; order Brassicales; family Brassicaceae; genus Orychophragmus; species Orychophragmus violaceus. The sequence goes on from CM058240.1 coordinate 40,430,986, forward strand.
AGATAATAAACTGAGGATGAGTTAGTAACTCCGAAGTGGTCATGGGAATAGTAGCAAACACTATTATCTCTCATGTGATCCATGGAATGTGTCCAAAGTACACCCCATAACGGGAAGAACACTGATAAAAAAAATAAAATGATACCCAGTGGGGAAAAATCAGTTGTTAAAGAAGGGAAAGAGAAGAAAGGGACTAGAGAAAGATAGTATGGTGGTCTAGAGCTGATAAGGTAAGAATCCATGTGCCCTTTGATCGATAATCCTTAGGTGAGACCGCACTTAAATACTTGCAGAAGTCAGTAGGGAGAATTTGAATGCTTGAATGTGATTGTGGAGTTTACCTAGGACAGTTGCTAAGTGTGGGGGAAGTACATTGTGGTCTTGATATCCTGTGATTGATTCTTGCAGTGGTTTACTAAGGGGAATCTGAGTATTGTAGCTTCTAGGATGAAATGAGTTTCTGAAGAGTTTTCAAACCTCTTCACCATGTTTTAGTTCTATGTTTTGCTTGAGGGCAAGCAAAGGCTAAGTGTGGGGGAGTTGATATATCATGGTTTTTACCCATTTTAGACCATTATATAGATGTGTTTTTAGTGTCTTTTGTCTTTGTTTAGAGTCTTTTACAGGTTTAATCAGGTTTGGAGCTAATTGGAGATATTTGGAGCATTTTGGGACTTTTGGGACGTTTTGGCCGAGAGCTTAAGTCACTGTCCGATTTATTGATCATGCATCGACCGACACACCTTGTGCATCGGTCGACACACTAGCGAGATGGGCCGTACACGTCGGTTTAATGAAGATATGAAGATTTGCAAAGAAGCCCAAGATAGTTCCAGTATTTACACAGAAGCCCCATCCGAGATTATGCCTATATATACTAGTTTTTGGTGTTTATTTTACTTACGCTTTCATAATTAAGAGCAGAGGATTTTTAGAGCTTTTGGGGCTGATCTGAACCTATTACTTCATCTGTATTTGGAGAAGATTTCGAACCCCTTTTACTATTATTCTTTTATGCAATTTATTCATTCTATGATTATGTTTTCATTATCTATGTCTGAGTAGATTCCTAGTTAGGTTTAGGGTTTCTCACATAGGATTTCATGACTTGCTAGACTTGTTCAATTTCAGTTGAGGATTCATAACTATATCTGTTCTTCAATTTAATTGTGCTTAAAGCTAGTTCTAACCTGATCAATTAGAATCTAGATCTTAGGTTGCTAAATACGTCACGGAAGTGGGGTTTAGGAATCTGAACTAATTAACTTGGGCAATTAAACTTTGCGCAAACGGAGGTTTGGTTTAGGATAATTGTGAACATATCAAACTTGGGATTAATGCTAGTTTAATCTGTTAGCTCTCGCAAACGAAAGTTTGGTTTGCTGCACTTAGACTTAGAGAATTATCGCAAAGGAATTTGGTTAATTCTATATCTGTGTTTTGAGTTCTAGAACTGTGCTTAATTAGATCCTTGCTGAATGAACTGTCTTCTTGTCTGATTTCCTGAGAATACCCTAGGCTTGACGCTTTTAATTACTTGCTTCCACAACCGTTAATCTCTGCTACTGATTTACTTTCTCGCACCGCTTTCAATTCAATCACATTGCTTATTTCTAGTATTAGTCTCTACTGTTCTGATCTATTGAGACCAAGTGTCCCTGTGGATTCGATAACCCTATATACTACTTTGACATTGCTGTTCACTTGCAGTTTAGTATAGGGATAAACTTTGAGCCTATCACTCGATGAACAGTACGTCCGTTGGGACCCTCTATGTGTGTATGAGGACTTGCTTTGATCAGAAAGTTGTCATCGGGAAGCCGTCCAAAGTTGATGACTGGCAAGATCGTTATTTTTATGCTCGGGTCAATTCCGCTTCGGTTCCCGACCCGAAGATGCCATATAGGACTCAATGGAATAATCTTCATGGTAAACATTTTTGCTTTGCTCGTTCCTTTTAATTGATTAACTCATGCTTGTTTCCTCTTTTTGCAAATCGTCATCCTTTTGCTCTCCCGCCTCCAGATAACTTTCTAGATAATCTTAGGAAGCTCGTTGCTCGGGGAATTCAGAAGTGGCCTGACGTTCACGCTAGTCGGGTTAGACGAGCTATAGAGAATCTTGATGGAGGTACCTCCTCCCCCCCTTTTTTGTTTGGTTGACCGTCCTTGATCTTGATTTCTGCCGCAGGTTGTCGTCTTCGTTCGATCGAATCGTTGACTGAGTATAACAATCGACCGTTTGTTCGGTATACGAAGGGCGGGAAACCAGTGGAAGAAGAGATGGGCCAGATGGATCTCGAGAGATTAACAACTGAGTATAACAATCGACCTGCGGCAGAAATCAAGATCAAGGACGGTCAACCAAACAAAAAAGGGGGGGGGAGAAGGTACCTCCGTCAAGATTTTCTATAGCTCGTCTAACCCGACTAGCGTGAACGTCAGGCCACTTCTGAATTCCCCGAGCAACGAGCTTCCTAAGATTATCTAGAAAGTTATCCGGAGGCGGGAGAGCAAAAGGATGACGATCTGCAAAAAGAGGAAACGAGCATGAGTTAGTCAATTAAAAGGAACGAGCAAAGCAAAAATGTTTACCATGAAGATTATTCCATTGAGTCCTATATGGCCTCTCCGGGTCGGGAACCGAAGCGGAATTGACCCGAGCATAAAAATAACGATCTTGCTAGTCATCAACTTTGGACGGCTTCCCGATGACAACTTTCTGATCAAATCGAGTCCTCATACACACATAGCGGGTCCGAACGGTCGTACTGTTCGTCGAGATCGACGTAATCTCTTTAAAGAACCGAAGAGTCATCTCAATACCACATTCGGCTGCCAAAATCATGGAACCGACCAAATTCTGAACAGCCACCGGGCAAAGCTAGGACAGTGCAATCCTCCGTTCCTCGCAGTAGGCAACAAGCAGCCTAGGCAAAGGAAACCTCAAGTGGATGTGCCTAAACCAAAAATCATATAAGCACACCCATCCTTGTGGACAATTCCAAGGCCTCTCATGCGGCTCGGGCTTGCGAAGCTCAAGCCGACCAGCGTCTGCGGTAGCACAATTGTCCGAAAGCCATTTCAAGTCTTCGTCCGAGCACTTCGTCGGCAGAACATGACGCAAGGGACGCGCTTTCTTTCCCGAGCCATCCACAGCTTCTCGACTCACCTTCTTCCGAGCTTTCTTAGACTTGCTCGGCTCTGGTACCATCCTCTCAATCCTCGCTTCGTCTACCATGCATACAGCCTCTGCCTTAACTGGAAGAGAACCCAAATGATGATCCGACGAGAGCAACCAAGGCCGAGCACCGTCGTCCTCCGAGTCTATCAAATATGGAACCCGAAAACTCTGTACGCTACCCGAAGCCGAAGGAGGCCGAGCTCGATTATTCCCAGGGCTTTGGGAAATAATCCCTGTTCGCTCCGAACTCGGCGAAGAACGATGCGCTACGGACGAACTAGATTGAACAGTGTTATCCTCGATAATCTTACTGAATAAAGATACCTACCCGAGGACGATGCTGAATGGGAATCAATTCTCATAACTTAATATTACAACAACAAAACTAGAGAGAGAAAGTAAATTCTAGAGAGAAGGGAGAGCAAAGTACCTGCGGAAGGAGAGAAATGAAAGCGGATAAGAACATAGCGAGGTATATATAGGCGAAGCGGGAAGATCTCGAGGCACGCACAATGATGATCCCTACGCGACTTTTCAGCTTCCAGCGGTTATAGGCATCATCATTACCCCTACGCGACTCTTCAGTATCCAGCCGTTTCCCAAGAAAACCTTTGAACTCCCCGAGAAAGAAACGACAAAGCAAGCAGATCAAAACTGGCCGACAACACCTACACCGAACAAATATCGGTCCAACTAAAGCACATCATCAAATCCGCCGACTTCGAAAAACACGAAGATCAACAGACTGAGGGGGGCTTACTTTTATATATGGGTTTAGCACCCCATCCACTTAGAAGGCCCAATATTTATTCTCTGAAGATTAGTCGGCAAAACAGAAGCAAAATGGCCCAACAAGCGATAAAGGCCCGAACACACACGCTCGAACCGTGCCCGCCGCCATCGGCTCGGCTCGGCCGAACGACAATAAGTCAGCTCGGCTACGCTAACAGACAAAAGGAATGTTCGGCTCAGCCCATCTCGTCACCAAGTACGGCCCAGCTCAATAAGCGGTCAACGGCCTGTAAAAAGTACGATCATATTTTACTATAAATAGGAGTCATCACTGTACATTAATGTAACTTTTTGAGATTTGTGCACTTCTCACTACTTTCTCTCTCTAGAGTAAAACATTCTCGAATTGTAAAAACCGAGCTCGTCTTTCGATAAGCTTGGGCTTTCATTTAAATACAACACTCTCGTTACCGAGCATCTCTCTCTCTTCATCACTCGCGCACCGAACGTTTCCCTCTTGACCCATCATCGAGCCTAGTCGGTTCTCTCTTAGAGAAACTTTAACCTTCGGACCCGAGCACGTCAACTCTCTTGAGCAAGACGCACTCTTAAGCCTTTGTGACAAGCTCGGTTATCACACCGTCTAGCAAAATAAAGGTGTTGAGCCGTCTAGGAACTAATCCTTAATCATGTTTTTTCAATCAGCGGAGAGCAGTCCTTAACATTCATCCGCATTATCATAAACGATAGCCCCAAATATCTAACTGAAAGAGAACCCGTATCAAAAGTGAATTTCTCTAGGATAGCCCTTTCTCCTGCTCTCTTACACGGCCATGTAAACTGTAGATTTTCCCATACTTATATATCACTTCAAATCGTTCAAATACCTTTAGGATACCCTTTCTTGATTGATTTTTTCCATCAACATAAACCAGGAGATCATTGGCAAAATATAGATGAGTTAGCCGTAGAAATTGACAGTAGGGATGGTATCCAATTTGCCTATCCACTGCGGCTTTATCCAGCATCTTAGAGAGTACTTGTATGCATACAAAGAGGTATTACGACAACGAACATCCCTGTCGTAATCCTCTAGCACTCTTGAAATATTCAACAATTGAGAACTTTGCCATAGTAACGCATCTGTTAATCCGTAGAATGAACTTATCCGAGATATTTAAGGCTGAGAGGATGTTTAGGAGAAAGGGAATCAATAGTCTAAGAACTTAAAGAAGATATGTTGCTTTATGATAGCTTTTCAACAATTCAGAAGCCAATAACACATTTTCCATCAACAATTGACCTTTTATAAAAGCTGATTGATCGTGGAGATGAATTTAGACAACAACTGCTTGAGAGGATTTGTGATAAGTTTTGATATTACCTTATCCATAACGCTAAAGCATGATATTGGGTGATAATCCTTAAATCTGTTTTGCCTCATCCTTCTTGGGAGTTAAACAAGAATGCTTGAGTTGATACTAGTTGGTAAGAAGCCCATATCATGGAAAGATTGAATCACAATCATAAAGTATGCAGCCTTGTGGAGCTTAGTAGTGAATCTACCCATTCCCAGAAATTTGTTATTAGGCTTTTTGAATAAGACTTTCTTAATCTCCTCTTATGTTACTGTATGAATTAAAAACCTTTATCAATTTCAGAGCATTCAAATTCCAGTAGCTTATGCAAATCCTCCTCAATAGTTTTCTGAAAATCCTCCATTCTATGTCCCAAAAGCCCTCAGAATAGTCCACGGCTTCTTTCTTAAGATCATGTTGAGTATCTGCGTAAGAACCATCTTCTCTATGCAATTCACTTATTGAGTTTCTCATCTTACGCACTGTTGCAACTTTATAAAAGTGTTGTTGTTGCCATCACCAACTTTGAGCCAATGGATCTTCGCCTATTGACTTATAACTTTTTCCTCAATGCTTGACAATAAAGACTATCTATCTAAGTTATTGATTCCTCTCGTGTAGTATTTGGAGTAGGGTTCAAGAGACTATTCTTATGTGATTCACATAGTGTGGCAAGCTCTTCCTTTGTCTTTTTTTATGTATCCCGATACAATTTTTTCTTACATCTATTAACATTAGATTAAGCGTCTTCATCAATGTCGAGCTAAATAATTCCGCAGTTTCACGTCAATGTCCTTTAACCAGAGGCAGAAATCTAGGGAGGTTAGTTGTTGCGTTTTTGAAGTTAAAGGGACGTTTGGCTTTAATGAACCTGTTGTGATACATATTCCACATTTAAGATGGTCTGAGCAACCTCCAACGTAAAAAAAGCAATAGCTTTGTGGAAGTTGATAGACATCTTCTATCAGAGTATTGAGCTGGCAAGTGTGGAGGCTGAGCTGGAAGTCACCTGAGTCAACGGTCCAAGTGAAGAGTAAAGAAGACTCGTTCTTAGACAAAGGCTTTGCAGTTAGCTGCTAGAGAATGAAGAACAGTGAAGAGCCTAGAGTATAAATAAGACTGTGATAAGAAGTTAGGATTCATGCTTGTATGTTGTTGATTCTGGACGTGACGAGTCTGAATCTCACGATCGACATGAGATCGGTGAAGAGGAATTACATCGTGATGAGATTGTAATTCCGATTCACACTTCAAGCTTTATTCTCTTCAATTCAATATAACTCAGCTCAAATTCTCAGATTCAAGTTCTTATTCGATTGATTACAGAAGTTATAGATAGCTAAAATCTATCATTGATGCGGTGAGCTCGGTTCGAATCCAACGCAGTAATGATGAAATTGGGAGAATCAAGGTCACGATTTGATAAAAGCAAGATGGCGACGGCGAGTTTGAAGTTTATGGATGAAAGGGATGAACCGATGTCATCGATTCGAGAACGGAATGAGTTCGTAAATGGCGGATTAAAACGATTAGGTGAATCAAAGGTGGAAACGATCTCACGCACTTCCGCCATGGACGGAAAATGGAAGGCGATGCCAAAAGAAACGTTCGTCGGCCAGAAAGCTTCGACGGCGAGTTCCTTGTTTCCTGGTGATTACGATGTCATTGATGTGCATAAGACCAAGCTACAGTTTCTGCGGCAAGATTACGAGTTTATATTCAAAGAATCTTCAGAAATTAAGAATTGTTTTGACAAATTATGAATCGAATAATGATTTGTGTTATTGAGTTCATGAGCTTAAAGCTCCTTTATATAGCTATTACAATTAGGTTAAAACCCTTAAGAGATAAATCCTATTTCATGTTTATCTAGATACGATTAGAGATAATGATGAATATATCATTATCATCATTATCTCAATACCCCCCCCCCCTCAAGTTGGAGCGTAAAGATTCCGAACGCCCAACTTGTCAAGAAAAACTTCAAATTCTTTCCGTCCTAAGGCCTTTGTGAGAATATCGGCTAGTTGTTCCTTCGTCGAGACGTGTTGCGTTTTGATTAATCCTCTTAAAATGTCATCGCGGATAAAATGACAATCGACTTCAACATGCTTAGTCCGTTCATGAAAAACCGGATTAGCACTAATATGTAAAGCAGGCTTGCTATCACACATTATCGTCATAGGCTCATCATGTTGAATGCCAAACTCGTGAAGTAAACCTTTGAGCCATCGTAATTCCGAAGTTACTTCAGTCATGGCGCGATACTCAGCTTCAGCCGAGGATCGCGACACCGTGTCTTGTTTCTTCGTCTTACAAGACATAGGGGAGTCGCCCACTTGTACTATCCATCCGGTAAGGGACCGTCGTGTCAACGGACAAGCTGCCCAATCAGAGTCGCACCATCCGCGAAGGTGAAAGAAGACGAGGCGCGGAAGAGAATTCCTTGACCAAGTGTCCCTTTAAGATATCGAACTACTTTCAACGCGGCCAGCCAATGATCAGCTCGTGGTGTATGCATATATTACGAGAGGACATGGATTGCATACGTTAAGTCCGGACGGGTAGCAGCGAGATAGATAAGTCGGCCTACAAGTCGTCGATGGCGCTCTGGATCCGCGAGCAAGGAGCTGTCGGAAAGAGAGAGCTTATGATTTTGATCAATGGGTGCACCCGCCGGCTTACTATTGAGTAGACCCATCTCTTCTACGATATCCATAGCGTACTTGCGTTGAGACAAATAAATCCCAGACGAGTTCCTAGCTACTTCAAGTCCTAAGAAATACTTGACAGCACCGAGATCCTTCATGTGAAAGCATGTTGCCAAGTACTCCTTAAAGCTCCGTATCGCTTTCGAACAGTTTCCTGAAATTATCAGGTCATCGACGTATACTAAAATACGCAAAGTAATGCCGTTCTTGTTATACATGAAGAGGGAATAGTCGGATCTGGTCTGAACAAAGCCATACGTTCGTAGTGAGTCGGCAAGCTTTGCAAACCAACAACGCGGAGCCTGCTTTAATCCATAAAGGGATTTAAGCAAACGACATACTCGTTTCTCTCCAGGAGGTTGAAAACCTTGTGGTAACTTCATATAGACTTCTTCGTGCAAATCTCCGTGAAGAAATGCATTTTGAACGTCCATTTGATGGACTTCATGATTCTTCTTGGCTGCAAAATCCAAAAAGAAACGAACCGTAGTCATTTTAGCGACTGGTGCGAAGGTTTCATCAAAACCAATTCCTTCTTTTTGATGGTTCCCAAGCAGTACCAAGCGTGCTTTATGCCTTTCAATCGTTCCATCTGATCGATATTTGATTGTAAAGACCCATTTGCATCCAAGAGATTTCTTATTTGGAGGCAAATGTTCAAGTCGCCAAGTATTATTTGCCTCAAGCGAACCATATTCTTTGTCGACTGCTTGTGCCCAATTTTTGTTTTTAACGGCCTCCGTAAATGATCGTGGTTCGATGTTTGATGACAATGCCGTTAAGAAGCTGCGATGGTTAGCTGTAAAACAATCATATGACACAAAGTTGCAAACGGGATAGAGTGAACCTGTCGGAGGCTGAGGAGCAAGCGAGAAGGATGAGAGAGAGAGAGGATCTTGAATTGCTGCGGTACTCACAATGTAGTCTTTCAGTCGAGATGAGGGCTGTTTAGTGCGTAGGCCTCGGCCTAACTCTTCTGAAACAGATTGGTTTGAGGTATCGTCTCCCTCTGAAACGACTACAATGTCTTCGAGGTTTACTGTTGTCGAGGGTTCACACGGTATATTCGTCACAGGGGGTATATCTTCGGTTGGTGATACAGCCTGAGGTACCACCGATGTTATGTCATCGTTGTCATCAAATGGTGTGATCGTAGGCGAGATCACTCCATCGTTGATCACTCCATCGTTGATCGCAACATGGTTGTCAGCAAAAGGAAATTTATGCTCAACAAATACGACGTCTCGTGAAACAAAGATCTTGTTCCGTTCCAAATCAAAAAGTTTCCATCCCTTCTTTCCATACGGATATCCTAAGAAGACGCATTTGTTGCTTCGTGAGTCGAACTTATCACCTTTATGATCAATATTATGTGCATAAGCGAGGCATCCGAACACACGTAGATGCTTGTATCCCGGTGAGCGTCCATGCAAGTATTCATATGGCGTCTTGTTATCTAATAAAACCGAAGGTGTGTGGTTTATTAGATAACCAGCGGTGAGGACACACTCTCCCCAGTACTCAATCGGAAGGTTGGAGTGAAACCTCAAAGCACGGGCTACATTCAAGATATGACAATGTTTGCGTTCGGCACGTCCATTCTGCTGTGGTGTATAGACACAAGAGGTCTCGTGTATGATCCCTTGTTCTTGAAAATGTCGTGAAAGGCAAAGAAATTCCGTTCCATTTTCGCTTCGGATTCTCTTTACCTTTGTGGAGTATTGTCGTTCACTCATAGCCATGAACTCGCGAAGTTTATTGGCTACCATTGACTTATCTGGCAAAAGATAAATCCATATCGCTCTGGAGTAGTCATCAACGATCGTTAGAAAGTATTTTGATCCACACAGAGATGTCGTCCGATAAGGTCCCCATAAGTCGCAATGTATCAAATCAAAAACTTTATTAGCTTTATTCAAACTATCGGGAAAAGTTTGTCGAGTCTGCTTAGCTCGAAAACATACATCGCAATTCCTAAGTAAAAGACTACTATGACTATTAGAAGAACCCTTCACGCCTTTAACCATACCGGTGACCTGCGGAGACGGATGTCCTATACGATTGTGCCATAAGACTAAGTCGTTACTAACACTAGCTCGTAAAGATGTCATTGTCGTTAACCCATGAAACCGGTACAGCCCCTCTCCTTCTCTCTCACCCGCTCCAATCAGCGTCCTCATAGTTCGGTCCTGCAAGATAATCAACTTATCAGTAACTTGTGCAACCAAGTGTTTGTCGGTTACAAGTTGTCCAAGCGAAATCAGGTTCATATGAAATCCATCTACGAAGAAAACATTCTTCAGACAGAGATCTGGCGTGAGGTTAACGGTCCCTTGCTTAGTCGAGAATACATCATTTCCGGCTGGAAGTGAGACTGAAATCGGGTTGATATCACGTATCTCTTCCAGTAGATTGATGCTTCCCGTCATATGATGGGTTTGTTGGAATTATGTCCAGTAATCTCTGTACTGTCTCTAGAAAGTAAGAGTATGTCAATGATCAGACATAAGTCATATAATACTGGGGGTCATGATGGCTTGCTAGAGTCCGCTCATGATCTATAAGTCTTGGATTTATTGCCTTTATTATATGATCCCATATGGGTCACACGCCTAAGCTAACAGGAAACTATGAGGGAACGGTTCAGCAAAAGTACGGTAAAAGTGCTAGGCATTTACTGTACTTAGAGAGATTAAAGGGCCTGATTAAATCTAAGGGATTTAATCAGATTGGGAATTGGGCCCAAAAAGCCCAACAGAACTAGACAAGGGTTTTATGATTAAAACTTGACCTAGCTCTCTTTTCTCCCTAACTCTCCTGCGCCTCTCTCTCTCTCTCTGCGCCTCCCTCTCTGTGGTCTAGCAGCCTTCTTCCTGTTAGTGTGCGTGTGTGAGCCTTTGGAGGAACAACCTCTTGGTGGTTCTGCTGATCTCTGACTCATACCTGATTCTTCCGCTGCATAACAAGGTATTTCGAGATCTCTTTATGATTCTGCAAGAGAACCTAGATCCAGTATGTTTAGTAGAGTTTAATCTGACAGAATTAAACCAGGACAAACACTAAACAATCCTTCAGTGGTATCAGAGCCATTGGTTCTATTAGGATTTCTTGTTAGAATCATGTTTAGGTTGTTTAGAAGTGTTTGAATCAATATATGCTTGAAATTGATAAGAAAACACTTAAGAAACAAAAGAATTAAAACCTATAAAATCCCTAATCGAAAACCGGATGAACCGATCAAGGTTGGATTGGTGTGCATTCGGATCGGTACATGACGCACGGACCGATCGTTTGTTGGATCGTGTCGCGTGGTCATTCCGATCAGCGATGAAGCGCGCGAGATGGACCGATGGATCGCCTTGCATCATGCGATCGCGTCCTGCAATCGTCCCGCTCTCGTCCCGCTCTCGTCCGGATCGCACGACCCGAGCTCGTCTCGTCCCGATCACGTCGTCTCGTCCCGATCACTTCCCGATCGGATCGATGGTCACAACTTGGCCGGTTCGGTTTTGGTTTGTGGTTCGGTTTAAAATAATTAAAAATCTAATCGTTACGGTTTACAGACTTAATAATATTTATTAAATCTGGTTAAACCGTGATAAGAAATCCAATGTCGTTTAAAATTGGATTTAGTGCCTAAACCAGTGGTTTTCTAATTTGATTTGGTTGGACCAAATAAATTGAGAAAATCCGGTTTAGTAAATAACCGGTTAACAATTGTGGTTATCGTAGTAATTAATCTTGGTTAGACCAATTTTAATGAACCAGACCGGTTATGTCATTTAATTGGGCAATTGGGTTATGTCTTGGACATAGACCAATTCTTGGGCCTTGGGCCAAGAAGTTAAAACAATTGGGCCAGTTATTTGAGTATTTTCTTCAGATTTAATTTTAAAATTCATTTAATAATTAAAATTTGATTTTAAAATTAATCAGTTTCCAAAATTTCAAATTAGAAAGTTTCTTAGAATAGAAGTTTCTAGATTTGCATGTTTTGGATATTTAGGAAATTTCTATAGGTAGAAAGTTTCCATATTTAGGAAGTTTCCAATTATAAAAGTTTCCAAAAACAGTAGGTTTCCAAAAATGGAAAGTTTCCAAAATAGTAATCTTCTATTTTGGAATGAAATTTTAAGAAAATCTATAAACCTCAAATAATATCAAGCGTTGGATGTCTTGTCCAGTCTATGTCAGCTGTTGAAACCCATTCAATCGTACACATGGCCTTACAGTGTGAGGGTGTCTATCTTTTGCGTGGGTAAGACAGTTTGTGATTCATTAATGTTATTGGGAGTCCCAGACATTAGTGATTACATGACTGTATAGTCTGGTTTTCTTGACTAGGCCATCGGGAGTCCCGGGCCTTGAGACATCAGAGTGGATTGGGCCTCGGGCCCAGATTCACAACCAAGAGTTATATCACGGATATAATTAGCCGAAATAGGGCTTACCGATATAAGCTAAGGTTGGGTGACGGCCAGTGGCCCACTTTGATCTTAGTTATATGTGGATCTTGGAATCATTATATTCTTTTGAGGGTAACTAATGTTATTGAATATAATGCGAGTTTACTCATATTGAACATATAAACTAAAATCCTTTTTATCTTAAATTTCAGCAATGACTACAACAAGCACACAAAACACATTCTCAATCCGGTCTGTTCTCGACAAGGAGAAGCTGACTGGAACGAACTTCCTGACGTGGTCAAGGAACTTGAGGCTGGTCCTCAAGCAGGAGAAGAAGGAATATGTCCTTCGTGATCCCCTCCCTGAGAGGCCTCCAAACAATGCCGCCAGGAATCTGCACAATGCTTGGGAAAAGCATTCGTCAGATGAAAATGATGTCTATTGCCTGATGTTGGCAACCATGACTCCTGAACTGCAAATGCAGTTCGAGAGTGTGCTGTCGCCCATCGAGATAATGGCAAGCCTGAAATCGCTTTTTCAGGAGCAGGCAAGGACTGAGAGGTTCCAGACAGTTAAGAACCTCTTAGACTGTAAGATGGCTGCAAATGCGGCAGTGAGTCCTCATGTCTTGAAGATGATGGGTTATCTCGATCATCTTCAGAAACTCGACTGCCCTATCAGCCATGAACTTGCCTGCGACATCATTCTGCAGTCTTTGCCTGCAAGCTATGATCAGTTCATTCTGAACTTCAATATGCATGGCTTGACTAAGACATTGCCTGAGCTTCATGGAATGCTCAAGACTGCAGAGCCCAACTTGAGGAAAGCCAAGGACCCCAACGTACTTATGGTGCAAAAGGGCAAGGGCTTTAAGAAATCCTCTGCCAAGGACAAGGGAAAGGCTAAGGCTGTTCAAGTCTCGGACAAGGACACGTCAAAGCCCAAGCCCAAGTCCAAGGCTGGGCCTACTGACATCTGCAGGTTCTGCAAAGAACCGGGGCATTGGAGGAGAGAATGTAAGAAATTCCTGGAAGGTCTAAAGGAATTGAAGAAGAAGACTCTGGAGACTTCTTCATCAGGTATTTTTGTTATAGAAGTTAATACAACTACTTCTGATAATACCTCATGGGTTATGGATACTGGTTGTGGGGCTCATATTTGTACTAATATGCAGGCACTCAGCAACAATAGGAAGCTGAAGCAAGGACAAGTGGAGCTACGAGTTGGGAATGGAGCGAAAGTTCCTGCACTAGCTGTAGGCACATACTTGTTGTCTTTACCTTCGGGATTGGTTTTAGAACTTAATAACTGCTATTTTGTACCTGCAATAAGCAGAAATATTATTTCAGTTTCTTTGTTGGATTTGGAAGGTTATGATTTTTCAGTAAAGAATAAATTATGTTCCTTCAATCGCAACAATTTGTTCTATGGTTGTGCCCCTCTTACGAATGGGCTTTACATACTTGATCAATCCGCGCCAATTTATAACATTAATACCAAACGGTTCAAACCTAATGAGGAGAACCGAACGTTTCTATGGCATTGTCGTTTAGGGCACATCAGTGAGAAACGCATTAAGAGGCTCCATTCGAATGGACTTCTTGGCTCATTTGACTTTGAGTCATGTGAGAAATGCGAATCCTGCCTGATGGGCAAAATGACGCGGCCCCCTTTAATAAACCCAACGAGAGGGCCAGTGACTTATTGGGCCTGATACACACTGATGTGTGTGGCCCAATGTCCACAAATGCAAGAGGAAACTATCAGTACTTCATTACCTTCACTGATGATTTCAGCAGGTATGGATATGTTTATTTAATGAAACATAAGTCTGAATCGTTTGAGAAATTCAGAGAATTCCAAAATGAAGTACAGAACCAACTTGGCAAAAGCATTAAAGCTCTTTGGTCCGACCGAGGAGGAGAATACTTGAGCCAAGAGTTCAGTGATCATCTGAGAGAGTGTGGGATAGTTTCCCAACTCACTCCTCCTGGAACACCTCAATGTAATGGTGTATCTGAGAGGAGGAATCGAACCTTATTGGATATGGTTCGGTCTATGATGAGTCTCACAGACCTTCCAATATCCCTTTGGGGATATGCTCTGCTAACAGCAGTGTTCACTCTAAATAGAGCGCCATTAAAAGCAGTAGCTAAGACACCATATGAATTATGGACTGGGGAAGCTCCAGTGCTGTCTTATCTTAGAATTTGGGGTTGTGAAGCCTATGTCAAGAGATTGATCTCTGACAAGCTTACACCAAAGTCTGATAAATGCTACTTCATTGGTTATCCGAAGGAGACCAAGGCTTATTACTTCTACCTACGATCCGAGAACAAGATTTTTGTTGCCCGGGATTGTAATTTTCTTGAGAGGGAGTTTCTCTCTAAGAAAAACAGTGGGAGTAAGGTACTGCTTGAAGAAATTCAAGATGAACAGGATACTGCTCAACCTAATGAGGAAGAGCAGCAGGAGGACCTACAAGAAATTGTAGAGCCTGAACCTGTAGTACCTGAAGTTCGAAGATCCGGGAGGATCCGTCACGAACCCGAGAGATATCAAGGATTCCTCGTGACTAACTGTCATGATCTTCTGATCATTGATGGTGATGAACCATCGAACTTCAATCAAGCCATGATGGGCCCAGATTCCTCTAAGTGGCGTAAGGCCACTGATTCCAAAATGGACTCCATGTCGGTCAACCAAGTGTTTTCGTTGGTTGACTTACCCGCTGGTGTAAAAGCCATCGAGTGCAAATGGATCTTCAAGAAGAAGATTGACGTGGATGGAAATGTCCAGATTTATAAAGCCAGGTTGGTGGCAAAAGGTTTCAGGCAAGTTCACGGTGTGGATTATGATGAAACCTATTCCCCAGTGGCTATGATGAAATCTATTCGGATTCTACTAGCAACTGCAGCTTTTCATGATTATGAAATTTGGCAGATGGACGTGAAAACCGCCTT
Source organism: Orychophragmus violaceus (assembly GCA_030180135.1). NCBI lineage: Eukaryota > Viridiplantae > Streptophyta > Magnoliopsida > Brassicales > Brassicaceae > Orychophragmus > Orychophragmus violaceus. The sequence continues at coordinate 40,446,342 of CM058240.1, forward strand.
CCTGAATGGAATTCTGGAAGAGGATGTGTATATGACACAACCTGACGGTTACATAGATCCAAAGAATGCTGGGAAAGTATGCAAGCTTCATAAATCCATTTATGGATTGAAGCAAGCATCGAGGAGCTGGAATCTTCGTTTTGATGAAGCGATCAAGCAATTTGACTTCATCAGAAACGAAGAAGAATAATGCGTGTATAAGAAGACTAGTGGGAGCAAGATAGTATTTCTTATTCTGTATGTCGATGACATACTGCTTCTCGGAAACGACGTACCAATGCTGCGGTCGGTAAAGGACTGGCTTGGAAGTTGTTTTTCCATGAAAGACATGGGTGAAGCCGCATACGTTCTTGGAATCCGGATCTACCGGGATAGATCTAAAAGGCTGATAGGCTTGTGTCAAGATTCATACATTGACAAAGTCCTGCATAGATTCAGCATGGCAGATTCCAAGAAGGGCTTCACGCCAATGGTACATGGCACAACGCTAAGCAAGAAGCAGAGCCCTATGACGGCTGCTGAGCTTGAGCGCATGAAGAATATTCCTTATGCATATGCAATAGGATCTATCATGTATGCCATGATCTGTACTCGTCCTGATGTTGCTTATGCATTGAGCATGACGAGTAGATACCAGTCAAATCCAGGTGAAAACCACTGGATTGCCGTCAAGAATATCCTAAAGTATCTAAGACATACTAAGGATAAGTTCTTGGTGTACGGTGGAAGTGATGTGCTTGAAGTCAGTGGATTCACGGACGCAAGTTTCCAGACAGACCAAGATGATTTCTGGTCACAGTCCGGTTATATCTTTTGTCTGAATGGCGGTGCAATCAGTTGGAGAAGCTCCAAGCAAGACACCGTTGCTGATTCCACTACAGAAGCTGAATATGTCGCCGCCTCAGAAGCAGCGAAGGAAGCTGTTTGGATACGAAAGTTCATTATTGAACTAGGTGTGATACCGAATGCAGCTGAGCCTCTGGCACTGTTTTGTGATAACAATGGTGCTATAGCTCAGGCAAAGGAACCAAGATCACACCAGAAATCCAAGCATATACTAAGAAGATTTCACTTGATACGTGATATCATTAATAGAAAGGAAGTCAAGATCAGCCGAGTTCCGACAGATGAAAATGTCGCTGATCCATTGACAAAGCCACTCCCAAGGCCTAAGCTCGAGTACCTGACTGAAGCTGTAGGCATTAGAGACATTGAAATGTAATCTAAATTTGAGTGGGAGTTTGAGGGCTTTATTTAGTTATTGATATGTTCTTGTAAAACATTTGAGATGTTTAATAATAAAAATTATTTTTCAAGATTATTTTAACTGTGATGAAATAATCGTTCCAAAATGATATGAACCATTTTATAGGTCATCGAAGTAAGTGACTTGATCTTGAGTCATCAAAGTCATTTAGCTTGATCATGAGACCCTATATTTGATAGATGGCTTATATCATCCTGTCCCTAGTCGAAGGTTGTTGAAATTGGAACACCAACAACCGCGTGAGACTAGATTGGTATGTGACTTATGACAAAGTCTCAGGACGTCATAGATGCACGGCATCAAAGTCAGTACATAGGTGTATGTTGGGGTACATACGACCGGACATGACCCGCTTATAAGAACTCTTCAGGATATTTATATCTGTGTCATAAGAGATTCTTACTACGACTATAGAGTATAGTCCTTAGACCTGAGTTCGCATGCATGTGACTGCACATCAACTGATGCGCTTTGATCATTGTCTAACGCTGTCGTAAAGCGATCGTTATAAGGACCTTGTTTGGGTGTATTATGAAATGAGTAGTTTACAGTGATGGAATAAGACGGGATTTGTCCCTCCAATATAAATGGAGTGAATATCTCTAGGCCAATCGGATATTTGAATACTGGAAATGCATGGCCATGCTCAAACGGACTGTCCCGAGTCGTTTGGATTGTCAGTATCAAATCAGAGTCCGATGAACATGATTAGGCTTTATAAGGATGACACTCATCTTGCCTTATGACTAATCGAGATATTGAGCCAAAAGGATTATGAATACAGAGATTCCAGTACAAGTGGGAGATTGTTGGAATTATGTCCAGTAATCTCTGTACTGTCTCTAGAAAGTAAGAGTATGTCAATGATCAGACATAAGTCATATAATACTGGGGGTCATGATGGCTTGCTAGAGTCCGCTCATGATCTATAAGTCTTGGATTTATTGCCTTTATTATATGATCCCATATGGGTCACACGCCTAAGCTAACATGAAACTATGAGGGAACGGTTCAGCAAAAGTACGGTAAAAGTGCTAGGCATTTACTGTACTTAGAGAGATTAAAGGGCCTGATTAAATCTAAGGGATTTAATCAGATTGGGAATTGGGCCAAAAAAGCCCAACAGAACTAGACAAGGGTTTTATGATTAAAACTTGACCTAGCTCTCTTTTCTCCCTAACTCTCCTGCGCCTCTCTCTCTCTCTCTGCGCCTCCCTCTCTTGGTCTAGCAGCCTTCTTCCTGTTAGTGTGCGTGTGTGAGCCTTTGGAGGAACAACCTCTTGGTGGTTCTGCTGATCTCTGACTCATACCTGATTCTTCCGCTGCATAACAAGGTATTTCGAGATCTCTTTATGATTCTGCAAGAGAACCTAGATCCAGTATGTTTAGTAGAGTTTAATCTGACAGAATTAAACCAGGACAAACACTAAACAATCCTTCAGGGTTGCACCGGAATCGATGATCCATATAAACGCATCAGTCTTACCACTTTGTTGAGTTGTTTTTCCTTGATTAAGAAGACGTTGCACAGCGCTCCACTGGTCATCTGTGAGACCGCTAAGACCAACCCGATCCGAGTCAGTAAGCGCCGTTCGAGAAGTCGTAGTTGTTGCAGCTCCGATCTGGGTTATGTTCGCACGTGGAGCAGAACCTCGACCCCGTCCGTTGTTCCGATAATCGGCCCTGTTTCTTGGCCTCTCTCCCCACCATTCCGGATATCCGACTACCTTAAAGCACACCTTAGCCTCATGTCCTGATCGCCCACACACGGTACACGTTTGAGCTGGATCACGAGTTTCAGTTTTGTTAATGTCTCGGGTTGCGACTGCTGTTTGCTTTGTTGATGGTTTTGAGTTTGTGTGAGTGGCAAAACTCATAACCGACTGCTCTTGTGTGACAGAGGATCGGATTGTCTCGTTTTGTAGTATGGTTTGATAGATGCTATCAAGGTCCGGAAGCGGCGTAATTGCACAGAGTTGAGATCGTATTACACCGTGAGTTGCGTCGTCTAACCCTGCAAGGAAATCGTGAACCTGCAGAGTTTCTCTCTCTTTGTCATGTGTGGTATTGAGATCGCATGAACAGCCATCGCAAGTGCATCTTTTCGTGTTCATGCATTCTGCAATTCCATCCCACAGTTTCATAAGTCGTCCAAAGTAGTCATCTACCGTTGAACCGTTCTGTTTGCAAGTTGCGAGTTGATTCCGCAGTTGTTGTAGTCGAGCTCCACTTTTCTGCGAGTATCTCTTTTTAACAAGATCCCACAGATCTTTCGCTATTTCTCGGGTTGAAAGAGCGGAGCGGATCTTTGGTTCGATCGTCAATTTGATCCATCCAACTATAAGATGGTTGTTGACAATCCAATCTTCTAGTTTAGGTGAATCAGAAGCTGGTTTCAGTATTGTTCCGTCTAAGAAACCAAATTTCTTTCTTGAGCTGAGCGCCATACGGAAATTGATCGCCCATTCTTCGTAGTTTGATCCGTTGAACAGTGGCTGCGAGATAACAGCCCCTGGATTATCGTTTGAAGACAAATCATACGGGGAGATCGTCTTATGTTTCGCGTCGGATGATACAACCTCCATTCGAGATTATGTCGAGTTTATGCAGGTTCGTATCGGTTTGTTTCGAGTTTGTTTCTTCCCACGATTATGAGAAGAAACTCGTTTGATTTTTAGTAAGCTTTCGATTTATATTTGTTCGGGCTCTGATACCATGACAAATTATGAATCGAATAATGATTTGTGTTATTGAATTCATGAGCTTAAAGCTCCTTTATATAGCTATTACAATTAGGTTAAAACCCTTAAGAGATAAATCCTATTTCATGTTTATCTAGATACGATTAGAGATAATGATGAATATATCATTCTCATCATTATCTCAATATGTTTCTTGGCGATGGAGGATCAGCTGAAATCAATCATGACTTTGATTGAGCAAAGACAGATGCAAGCTCCTGGTGACGAGCTCCAATTATCACCACTTCCAATATTTTCGAATATTCAATCTCAGGTATCTGATTTTACTGTGGAACAAAATCTGGGTGAATATTCATTAGGCTATCGATCTGATGCGTTGAATGTTAAGAATCATGATAGTATGCTCCACAGTTCTGAAATGCCTATGTTTGATGGGAATAATTTGGATAACTGGATTGAGAAAGTGGAAATGTTCTTCAGTTTCATGAGGTGTGGAGAAGAAACAAAGCTAGATCTTGTTTCCTTCTGTTTAGAAGGTGAGGCGTTAAAATGGTTCAGGCGAGTGATACGCAAAAGGAGATTCAAGGATTGGAAGGACTTAAAGCAAAACTTAATGGATCAGTTTGAGCAGGTTACAAGTTGTTCTTCAGTGGCTGTGTACCTAACTGATGAATTTATCTCAAACAAAGTAGCTGCTCATGAAAAAGAAGAGGTGCAGCTGGAACATTCGTCATGTTCTCCAATAACGCTGAACAGGAAGGATAAATCGATTTTAAGCACGCAAGAGGTTCATGAGACAGTAATGTTGCAAAAGACAGTGTCACCAAATGTAAAACCAATTTCGGTGAGGTGTGCTGAATGTCCTGTCCTTAGTTGCTTTGTACCAGATATAGTTTCCTCTTCTGACATTGATCATGTTCCGAGTTGTTCGTCGGAATTAATGTTACAGAAGTAATCAGTTCATGCATTTGACCAAGAGCCAGTTGTGAAACCAATCATATCGATTATTGGCTTAACTACTTTGGAGCTAATTGATTCATCACATGACAGTGCAACCTCGCTTTTGACTACAGACTTTGCTGTACAACCTCATAAAAGTGAGATTTCATGCCTTATGGACAGTGTTGAAGCATCTCAACATTGTGAGACTGAAATGGTGAGAGTGGTGCAAGAGACGAATTCACCGATGATGGGGGAAACTATTGAAAAAGCTGGTGTTGATGGATATTCTTTGATGCATACATACTACGTCAGTGATCTTGTTGCTTTTGAGGAGGACAATACAACAACACCCGAGTAGGTCAATGTGATTGCAGCCAAAGAAAGTGAAATGATGCCTCAGTACTGGTCTGAGATTTTGAAACCTGCAATTATGGATGATATGTATGAGTATTCTGGTGATAATACTGAAGAAATATTGACGATGTCTCAGAATTGGAGGGGTTTATCAACATCTCAGGAACGATGCAAGCATGGAAGGTTGAAGATGAGTTTATCATCTAAGTCATGGATGTTTAAATTCAAACGACGATTGCACCATGAAGTTATGTTCTGTGCTGTTCATAAACTGTTGGTTGATTGGGTTATAGGGCCAATAACGGAAGCAACACTTGACAAGCTTCCCAGTGATGATATGAAGATCATGTTGTGGTGGGCGAAACAACCAAGAGAGGAGGCTATTTTTCTCCAAACCAAACCTCTGAATCTATGTGAAAGCACATTTGAACAGAGGAGAAGTTGTGGCAAGTATTGGACCTTCAAATATAAATCTGAGAGTGTGATTCTTGAGTTAGGAAGTGAGAGAACAACAAAACTGTCTGCTGTGGAAGTTGCAGAGAAGAGACCAACGAGTTTTCCATGGGAAGTGGGGGATAAGCGGCAACAAATTATAATTGTTTTTGCAGGGAACTGTTCAGAAGTATCTGTTTATGACAAGAGTAAGGTCTGGCACAAGTTGTTGGAACAGCAGGGAATTGTGTGGCTGTGGTTTTGCTCCAAGTAACTAAAGGATCAGTCATCATTTTCATTCCTTACAAGCTTGAGGGCAAGCTTGTTTTTAAGAGAGGAAGTATACAACAGATTACTTGCATGTTTGTTTCTATTGGAGGTGATGATTTGGAGATATGATAGAGAACAAAAGGAGAAATCAGGAATGATTGTTCAATACTTGTTACAAACCTTTCGACAGTTTACACATGACCACTCAAGTAGAGGATGTTCTCTATTAGAGCAAGGAAATCTGTTGTTTCAAGTGAAAGTATCTGCAGTGTTGAATCATCAGTTGCATATAGAAAAGAAGGTTTTATTACAAGTACAAGTACAACGAATTGAGAAGATGAGGAAATCTTGGATGTTCAAGTATAAACCAGATGCTTGAACATATGATCACTAACGTTCATCAACAAGTTCCAGTGCCATTGTTATTGCTCTGCCACGTCCTGAAGAAGCTCTGGTCACTAACAAGTTCAACCATCGGTTTATCACAGTACAAGCTTGTGGGCAAGCTTTGTTTTGTTCGGGGGAGTATTGATAGACATCTTCTATCAGAGTATTGAGCTGGCAAGTGTGGAGGCTGAGCTGGAAGTCAACTGAGTCAACGGTCCAAGTGAAGAGTAAAGAAGACTCGTTCTTAGACAGAGGCTTTGCAGTTAGCTGCTAGAGAATGAAGAACAGTGAAGAGCCTAGAGTATAAATAAGACTGTGATAAGAAGTTAGGATTCATGCTTGTATGTTGTTGATTCTGGACGTGATGAGTCTGAATCTCACGATCGACATGAGATCGGTGAAGAGGAATTACATCGTGATGAGATTGTAATTCCGATTCACACTTCAAGCTTTATTCTCTTCAATTCAATAAAACTCAGCTCAAATTCTCAGATTCAAGTTCTTATTCGATTGATTACAGAAGTTATAGATAGCTAAAATCTATCAGAAACATAGCAGCCCATTGTGGTTCATTAATGTACGATCCAACTTCTTGTCCCTTCATCTTGTTTGTTCCACCATGTCAATCTCAGACCATGGTAACTCATATCCAATAGAGAACAATAGCGAGCAAGGTCCTGAAAATCTTGCATGCCTTAAAGAGTAGACGGATAGCTTTCGCCGAGTGTTCCTCCATATCAAGAATTTCATTAGAATCACCAAAAACTAACCACCGTTTACTTCGAAACAATGGCTCGTCTTGATGAGATTTTTTATCCTCCCATAATTCTTGTCTTTATTATACCGTGTTTCCAGCATACACAAAAGAACAAAGAATCTCATCTTTACGAAACATGTAATAATTTGTCTGCTCGTGAAACAAGGGGTGATCCTTACTTTCGAACTCCAAACAACTCTGATTTTTTCCCAGCCTACTACTGTCATATTTTGATAAGAACAATCAATCTCGAAAAACAGAAGATGATATTCGCATAGCTTTGCTTTCCTTGACTCGCGTTGCGATCAAACATCCAAACTGAAAACCTCTTGTTTTGATCCAATCCCGAACTACTTTGTATTTAGCGACCTTGTTAAACCTCTAATAATCCAGAAGAATGCTGACATCAATGATTTTTCTTATCGTTCTTTTTGTTAAAATTACTCGGGCTTTGCTCCCTTTTCCTTTACACAGTTGTATCTGATATGACTTTGTGGTTATCCTTTGGTTTTCTTGGTAAAGATTGCCTTGTTTTGACTATCTCTGCTTTTTTCTGCTTAACCTTTTCTTTGCTAGAATCCAGCCTTACTTTCTCTGCTTCTCCACATGCACTTACGATCACCTCCTCTTTCTCTGTTTTTTATTCAGCATTTCATCCATTAGTATTCTGTATTTGCAGTTTCTGCCTTGTCTAGAATTTCACCATCTTCTTCTAAACCTAGTACTGAAAAACAAGACTTAGACAAGATGGACTCTTGCTCAATCTCCATCTCAGTACCATTTGTTTTTTCCAGTGTTTTCCCTGCTTTTGCAGGCGAGACTTTGGACCACCTTTCCTATACATTGTTCTGCACTCCAATCACTTCCACTTCAACTGACTTCCATGGTGTGTTGATAAAATGTAACAGTTCCTCCTCTCTTCCCTCTTATTCATTCTTCTCCTTATCCTTTCCTACTGCAGCTGCTTCTACTTCAGTGAAGCTGATGCTTTCTTTTCCAACTTGTGTTGCCAATTCCTTTCCAATATTCGATAAACATACCATTGTTAAATGCCCCCATTTTCCACAGGTTGATCATTTGGATTTCAACCATGTATACGAATATTCCACCAAAGTTTCTTTACCTTGACGGTTGAACTTCAATGATTTTGGCAATTTTTTGTTAAGTAATATTGAACAAATTTTTTCACAAACTTGAATTCAACACTGCGTTGTTTCCGTGTGTAATCTATCCAAAATTTCCACCAGACTAGATATAAAACTAAAACCCTTCCAAGAGAACATGTTCATTGGAACATTACATAGTTTGACCCAAAGAGGAACCAATTTGAGTTCGGTTTGTTCGTCCTCTTCTAATGGCGACCACTTAGACACCACAATAGGTACATCCACCATATTTCACATACCTCTACGCATCACTCTGAGTTTTTTATTGTTGGATCATAGATCATAAACTTCATAGTTATTGAGTTGACTATAAAGACATCAATCATCTCTCTTTTTTTTCTTTCTCTGACAGCCCAAATCTTGTTTACTATGGTCTGAATCTTAGCAACATGAGGAGTTTTAAATAGAAATTTGCCAATAAGGAAATCATCTTAGAGCGGAGAGGCGTTTTTAAACACTTCCTTCAAAACCACTACGGATCCTATCCCGTCTTTCATCATTATCTCCATGTCACTTCCTCCGGAACCACTAAATTATGTTTCATTTCAGTTAATATCTTGATAAATTAACTATTAGGGAATATTGTCCCACATCGGAAGTTGGAAGGGATCTCACACAATATATAAGTGATATGGACCACTCCACTTATCACCAATTGGTTTTAGGTTGGAAGCTCATATATCTTAATATGGTATCAGAGCCCGATCCATGCAGTCCAACCCGAGCTCGAGGGGGCGTATTAGGGACATAAGTCCCACATCGGTAGTTAGAAGGGATCACTAGTAATATATAAGGGATATGGGCCACTCCACTTATCACCAATTGGTTTTAGGTTGGAAGCCCATAGACCTTAACATGGTATCAGAGCCCGATCCATGCAGTCCAACCCGATCCGACCCAAAGTTGGTCCACTCATCCACAAGCCAGGCCCAAATTGGTGCCGTCGATCCAAGCCCGAGCATTCCGAGATTAATGGCCAAAGGACCATTATCTCGAGGAGGCGTATTAGGATATATTGTCCCACATCGGAAATTAGAAGGGATCTCACACAATATATAAGTGATATGGGCCACTCCACTTATCACCGATTGGTTTTAGGTTGGAAGCCCATATATCTTAATATTAACATCTCCCAAAATTAATAAAATATCATTATCCCTTTATACATGTTTAAATGTATGTGGAAGTATTCATGATTATTAATCTACTTGTTTCAAGTCATATCTCTAAACCATACATATTTTCTGCATTCCTAGTGAAGCAAACGAAGCAAACGATCAACAAATATGTTTTCTGGAAACGCTAAAAATAATCGTTCCACCATGTGTAAAAGATGTTCGGTTTATGATAGATTTTTTTTTTGAATTTGTAAATATCAAATGTAAGAAAAACTAAGGAAACCAATACATGATTTTTAAGATAAAATCATCCAAATCAGTCATATCTTTGAGAAAAAGGAATAAGTTGATACGATCCTATCTAGGATCAACCCAAAATCGACATTTGAGAGTTGGTAAAAGGATAGATCTTGCAAAAAATAAGATTGTTTTATGGGCTGTGGAGTGGATGATCACACAAATGTTGCGGAAAAGCCTTTGATTTACCTCTTGATTTTTTTCAGGATATTACACACAAAAAAGGATTTTGCTAGATATTACACACCAAAAAGATGATCTAGAAATTTTAGAAGGTTTTTTGATAAAAAGACTAGATAGTTTTTGAAATGAAATACAAGGAAAATAAATAGAAAAAGCAACAAGGTTGCATGAGCAGCATTAAACACTCCTAGGTAATGAAACAAATACTAAACCCTTAAACAAGTTCAAATTCGAAATATTGGCTCCTCATACTCTTTAGGCCACGAAAATGGTCTTCAAAATGGGTTGGGCCAGATACAAATCAATGAAATGGTTCTAAGGAACATGATTCAGTTGCCTCATTAAAAGCCTTTCCTTGGAAAACCCAGTGGGACAAAACCAAAGAGTACGGAAAAAGAGTGCAAATGGATCATGTAACCATTCATTGATCTCCTTGGATCTTTACCAAAACCATAGAGGTTTGATAAACTTCTCCAACCGAGTCCAAGGGCAATGGCTCTCTCCAAATTTGATAAAGTAATCCTCCAATTGCTTCTTAGCTTTAGACATGGTCATTGGTACTTATGGTACAAGCACTGCATCTTCAGCTCCAAGTTCTTCAGCTACAAGCTCATCCTCTGGTTCTTGTTTAGGTTCAAGCTCAGGTTCAAGCTCCTTATCCATGATGCTATCCAATATCACATCATCCCCCTCCAGTTGAAAAGGATTTGACCTCAAATCTGGATCATCTGCAACGAAAGGAATCAAGTTAGTAACATTAAAGCTAGAACTCACTTTATACTTACCTTGAAGACTTGAAGATCAAGTTGGTAGGCACTGTCATTGATCTTCTTTGTGATCTTGAAAGGTCCATTGATTTTAGGCATCAGCTTAGACTTCCTTTCTGCTGGAAACCTTTCTTTCCTCAAGTGTACCCATGCATTATCTCCGACCTCAAAGATCATAGGCCGCCTGCCTTTGTTGGCTTTCTTAGCATAGAGCTTGGCCTGCTCCTCAATATTCTTTCTAGACTTCTCGTAGATCTATTTAACAATCTCAGCATTCTTTTCCCCATCTAAGCTAGTTATTTCACTCAAAGGTAAAGGAATTAGATCCAAAGGAGACATGGGATTGAAACCATAAACAATCTGAAATGGAGAAAACTTAGAGGTAGAATGCACATAATGGTTGTATGCAAATTCAACATGTGGCAAACAATCTTCCCAAGTTTTCAACTTCTTCTTAAGTAATGCACGCAAGGAGTAGACATTGTTCTATTAACTACTTCAGTTTACCCATCAGATTGCGGATGACATGTAGTAGAAAACAAGAGCTTAGTTCCCAACTTATACAAAAGAGCTTTCCAGAAATAGCTTAGGAACTTAGTGTCTCTATCTGAAACTATGTTCTTAGGCATGCCAGGCAAACGAACAGTCTTCTTAAAGAACAAATTTGCTATGTGCAATGCATCATTAGTCTTGTTACATGCAATGAAATGTGCCATCTTAGAGAATCTATCAACCACAACAAAGATAGAATCCTTTCCGGTCCTAGTTCTAGGTAATCCAAGCACAAAATGCATAAAAATGTCAATCCAATGATGCATAGGAATATGCAAAGGGGTATACAAACCGTGGGGTTGAAAATTTGCTTTAGCTTGCTTACATGTAACACATCTTTCACAAATTCTTTCAACATCTTTTTTCATGTGTGGCCAATGGAAATGATCCTGCATAACCTTAAGAGTCTTGGTGACACCAAAATGTCCCATTAATCCACCTCCATGTTCCTCTCTAACAAATAAATCTCTAAGAGAGCAGTTAGGCACACACAAACGATTATCAAAGAAGAGAAATCCATCATGTCTGTAGTAATGACCAGAACCAAACTTCTCACAAGCTTTATAAATCTTTTGAAAATCAGAATCATTACTATAGAGATGCTTAACCTATTCAAAGCCTAATAGCTTAGCATCAAGGGTTGTGAGTAAACATACCTCCGGGACAATGCACCAGCAACAACATTATCCTTACCTTGTTTGTATTTGATGACATAACGAAATGTCTCAATGATCTCCACCCACCTAGCATGTCGTTTGTTAAGCTTATGTTGCCCTTTCAAGTGCTTAAGGGACTCATGATCAGTGTGTATGATAAACTCCTTAGGCCACAAGTAATGTTGCCATGGCTGCAAAGCTCTGCCTAAGGCATACAACTCCTTGTCATACGTTGGGTAGTTCAAAGTAGCGCCTCCAAGCTTCTCACTGAAGAATGCTATAGGATTCTTATCCTGCATTAAGACACCTCCAATTCCTACACCAGAAGCATCACACTCAATCTCAAAAGTCTTAAGAAAATCAGGTAAGCATAAGAGAGGTGCATTGGTGAGCTTCTCTTTCAAGGCTTGGAAAGCCTCTTCTTGAGCATGTCCCCATTTGAAACCATCCTTCTTGATTACTTCATTGACTGGGGCAGCTATGGTGCTAAAATATTTCACAAAACGTCTGTAGAAGCCAGCTAGACCATGAAAACTCTTCACTTCTCCTACTGTCTTTGGACTAGGCCACTTCATTATAGCTTTAACCTTCACTTTATCCACTTTGATTCTATCTGCACTTACAACAAAGCTTAGAAACACAAGGTTATCCGTACAAAAAGTGCATTTCTTGAGAGTGGCATACAACTTTTCCTTGCTAAGAACATCCAAAACATATTTCAAATGCTTAACATGCTCATATAAGCTCTTGATATATACTAAGATGTCATCAAAGTAAATAACAACAAATAATCCTATGAATGTTCTAAAAACATTATTCATCAATCTCATGAAAGTGCTATGTGCATTTGTAAGACCAAGCGGCATAACTAAACATTCATAAAGACCATGCTTAGTTTTAAATGCAATTTTCCATTCATCACCCTCTTTCATCCTAATCTGATGATATCCACTCTTAAGATCAATCTTAGAAAAGATGCTAGAACCATGCAATTCATCAATCATATCATCTAATCTAGGTATATGATGTTGATACGTCACCGTGATATTTTTGATTGCTCTATAATCAACACACATGCGCCAACTACCATCTTTCTTTGGCACAAGCAGAACCGGGACAACACAAGGACTCATGCTCTCACGTATGGGGTCCTTCTCCATAAGCTCAGTCACTTGTATTTGAAGATATTTGGTCTCCACGGTATTAATCCTATAAGCTGGTCTTTTGGAATTGAAGCTCCTGGCACAAAATCATTTAATGTTTTATGCCTCTTGTAGGTGGTAAACCATTTAGATTGTCCTCTGGAAATACATCCTCATAATCCTGTAAAAGAGAGATCATCTCACTCAGCAACACCGGTGCAAGGTCAGTTAGGCTTAAGAGAGCTTATCTATAACAAACATAAGCATAGGCTGTCTAGAAAATAAAGCTTTCTTAACCTCACTAGCCTTTACAAAGAAGTTGGATTGCTTAGCCTTTTGTTCTGCTTTTTGTTTGAGATAAATCTGATCTTTATAAAACTCTTGAGGCGTCATGGGAACCAGTGTGGTCTTCCTGCCATTAAACACAAATGAATGCTTGTTAGTAAAGCCATCGTGAATTACCTTGCGGTCTGATTGCCATAGCCTGCCAAAAAGTATGTGTCCAGACTCCATTGGTAACATCACATAGGATTTCATCCTCATACTTCCCAATGGCTAGAGGGACAAGCACTTAACTGTTAACTTTCATTTCATCACTATCATTGAGCCACTGAAGCTTGTATGGCTTTGGATGCTTCTTTACTTTCAATCCAAGCTTCTGAACCATGTAATCACTGGACACGTTGGTGCAGCTTCCTCCATCTAAAATGAGGCACAATTTGTCCTGAACAATGCATCTGGTGTGAAACAAGTTCTCTCTTTGCTCTTGCTCCTCTGTTTTGTTTTACAAGCTCAATGATCTTCTAGCTACCAACAATTCTCCTGGAGCCGCTTTATCTTCATGATCCTCATTATCCTCTAAAGTTGGAAGTGATTCTGGTTTCTCATCATCAGACTCTATCTCGCCATTGTCAAGGAGAATCATTACTCTCTTGTTGGAGCATTCATTGGCATAGTGTCCTATTCCATGAAACTTGAAACACTTAACATCACGAGTTCTTATTGTGGAAGCTTCTGCCTTGCCCTTGTCTTTTTCTTGAACTGAAATGAATGGCTTAGGCTCCACTTTTGGTGCTGTGATTTGTTTAAATTCACGTAAATAGCTGGATTTATTTGTAGCAGTTCCTGTTCCATAGCTAGGACGTGAAGTTCTCCTTTTAAGCTGCTGCTCAATCAAGACAACTTTGTGGAGCATCTCTTCTAATTCCAAATAATGTTGCATCTCCAATTTATCTTGAATTTATCTGTTTATTCCTCCCAAGAACCTTGACAGAGTGGCCTCTGCATCTTCTGAAACATCAGCTCTGAATAGAAGTCTCCAATTCTTGATAATACTCTTCCACACTACGGTTGCCTTGGATGAGTCTTCTAAGCCTTTGATGTAACTCTATGTGATAATGACTTAGGACAAACCCCTTCCTCAGTATAGTCTTCATCTCATGCCATGACTTAACATGATACTCTCCATTCCTCCTCCTAGAGATAACAAGCTGATCCCACCAACTGAGATCATAGTCATAGAATTCAGTTGCAACAACTTTCACACGATTGACCTCAATGTAGTGTTGAAAATCAAACATCAGCTCTATCTTCTTTTCCCACTCTAGGTAAGCATTTGGATCACTCTTTCCATATAATGGTGGAATTTTAAGCTTGTCCTCTAAAGTTGTCTGGTGGTGGAGCTCTATCATGTTTACCACGTCTGCTTTTCCTTTCACTCCTATGAGAGGAACCACCACTCTATCCATAGTAAGCATATGTAGCTTCATCTCTAGCAGATCCTTGTGACTCATGGTTCCTTCTTCCAGCTCCTTATGGTTCTCTCCCAGGTTGTGAACCATTATGTTCTAAAGCAGGTTGTTGTAGCTCTTGACGCAAGGCATCAATCCTGGTTTCTAACAGTCTTTCCATTGTAGCTGTAAAAGCTTGTACCAACAGTTTGTGGTTCTGATTGTTGTTGGTCTCTTCTCCATGGTCTGACATTGAACCTGTAATGAATAAACAAGACAAAAGCAGTAACAAGTTCTAAATAGAAATGAAAGTTTTCTAAATGCAGTGCATAACAAATTCAATCAATAATGATCAGAACTATGCAAAACAGAATATGATTGGACAATTTTATGAAATTGCAGAGTGATTTTCGCCACAAAACTTTCAGGAACAGACTTAGCACACTAAATGATGATATAACAGGTTATGATTACAGAAAGTGAAAAGGATGATTCCAAATGATGTAGGAACATAATGAAACAAACAGACACAATCAAACTTTCAATCTGATATGCAATTTTTCGAAACCGAATATGAAGGGACAATTTCAGAATGTAAAATTTGATGCAAACAGTCCTAAGTATGTAAAGGATGCCACGAAATTGATCATACAATGACACAAAAACACTTATCAAGAATCAAATCCAAACAGGTTCTATACAAATCAGTTCTGAAGATGACGGGTCAATTTTCAAAATGATGAACTGATGCAGCAATCACAGAAACGAAAATGGATTATTAGAAATGATCTATGAAATGATTCTAACACCCTAACAACATAAAATCAATCAAAAACAGAATGAAAATCTCGGACAGAAGATGAATAGTCAAAGAAGGTGAAGGATCAGAAACTAACTACCAAAGTCTCAAATGATGCTCGGATACCACATGATACGATACTAGATAGGATCAACCCAAAATCGACACTTGAGAGTTGGTAAAAGGATAGGCCTTGCAAACAATCAGATTGTTTCAAGGGATGTGGAGCGGATGGTCACACAAAGGTTGCGGAAAAGCCTTTTATTCACCTCTTGATCTCTGCAGGATATTAAACACCATAAGAAAACAAGGATTTTGCTGGATATTACACACCAACAAGATCATCTACAAATTTCAGAAGGTTTATTTGATAAAAAGACTAGATAATTTTTGAAATGAAGTACAAGGAAAATAAATAGAAAAATCAACAAGGCTGCATGTGCAGCATTAAACACTCCTAGGGAATGAAACAAAGACTAAACACGTAAACAAGTTCAATTTCAAAATATTGGCTCCTCATACTCTTTAGGACACAAAAATGGTCTTCAAAATGGGTTGGACCAAATACAAATCAATGAAATGGGTCTAAGGAATATGATTCACTTGCTTCATTAAAAACCTTTATGTGGAAAACCCAGTGGGACAAAACCAAAGAGAAGGGAAAAGGAGTGCAAATGGATCAGGTACCCATTCATTGATCTCCTTGGACCTTTACCAAAATCATAGAGGTTTGATAAACTTCTCCAACCGAGTCCAAGGGCAATGGCTCTCTCCGAATGTGATAAAGTAATCCTCCAACTAAATGTTTTTGTTTTATTTAAAATGAGAAACATTTGACCTGTCTCGGCTTCCGGCTCGCATTTTGATAAAATTACCAGAATGCCGTCCATCATTGCTTCTTTGAGCTTTTTTCTTTAGACCGGGTCATTGGTCCTTCTGGTACAAGCAATGCATCTTCATCTTCAAGTTCCTCATCCTCTGGTTCTAGCTCAGGTTCAAGCTCCTTATCCATGATGCTATCCAACATCGCATCATAAGTGCTTTATTCCATTTTATGTATGCATGTAGAGATGATTTTTATCTTGCAAGGAGACTCACAAAATCTAAATATGACAGTGTATAATTTATAAAATAGATATCCATCTCGGAACAACAATCCAACCATCGGATAAGGGTGGGTCCACTGAGTAGACATGGGTCTCACAAATGGTGGTGGTCGGAGAATTATAAGTTGTGTCATAGCTTAATATGAAGATGTGTGTGGAGTCATTGAGGGTTCACACCGTCAAGAATAACGATCTTGGTACGTAATGTGGGTGTTGCGCATTGTGAGAAGGATGATTGTAACATCCCAATTTATAGTATATGCAGAGAGGCTTAAAACAAATTATTTGGCTACCTATATACTTATTCTTTCAGTCACTTGTCCAGAAAACAATTCATTGTTAAATGTGTTTGAGATGAAATAGATGAGTGACCTACCAAAAAATGATTTTGCGGTATTGATTATCATTCTTGAAGACGGACAACTATAAAGAGAAGGAGCAATATCAAAGATAAATAAAATGTCAAAGACAAATAAACATCAATTCGCAAATGAGCCTAAAAAATTCTATTCATTTTTTTTTTGAACAACCAACTAAAAAGTTCAATTCAAATTAGCATAAATTCAAGTAAAGATCAATTCAAGTTTTAGATTTTATCAACACAGTATCCTTTAAATTTTTTCTTTATCATTTTCATTTCAAATCGTTTAAAAACAGTCTCGTAATAAACTATATTATTGCTTTCATTGATGTATTTTATTATTTTTAATTGAATTTCTAAACTTGACCCGAGAAAGTTATAGCCGAAAGGATCACTATATAAGGTCCTCTCAAATCCTTTGTAATCTATAGGTTTTTTTTATAAAGTAAAATCGAACTTTTTACGATCTTAGAGTTTTGTTAAAAACGTGTTTTTCCTTGCTTAGTTGATTGTTGGAGTTAAGATTAGCATCTTTCCCAAAAGGCCTATTGAGGAATTTAGGTCGGTCCAATAAGGAAAGTCTATTTAGGTTTCAGCCTGGAGTTGATTAATCAACTCGACTCGGCCCAACGACGGAGCAAAGTTAGGGTTTTCAGATGAACGCAAAGATGGGAAAAGGAAAACGGCGCGCGTGATTAACACGTCGAGAAAGAAGATACGCTTAGGAATATCTACACCGAGATATGAGGAAAGATTCGAGTTTAGCCTAGGTTTTCCTATTTTTGTTAAGCCGACTTATGTAAGCCTATATAAGGACGTCGAGTCCATTCAATAAAGTATCCGATTTGGAATACAATTTTATGAGAGTTCTTAGCTAAAGCCGATTTAGACCTAATTTCTCTTCGACGACTTAAACACCTCATTCAGCCACTTTGTTTCTTCCCGGAAACCTAGCTATAAAACCCCAATTACATTCTCTCGCCTAATTCTCAAACTATTCTTTAAGAATCCCTCAAGAAACCCTAAAACTATTTATATCTTCGGATAGGCCGAGTTACGAAATCAACAATTGGCGCCGACTGTGAGGATTTTTTAAAGAAAATTCTGAACACGAGATGTCTGGAAACAACAACGACATCGATCCTAGGAACAACCCTAGAGTTGATTACGAAGGAAGTGATCCCGAACTAAGTGATCACAATGATGATGAGACCGGGGCACTCAACAGAAAACCGCCACGAGGCTCTAAGTCTGGAAAACCTCGAGGAGACGACAGGTACATCCCGCCAGTCGACGACACGGCGGAACAAGTCGACCAAGACTCTGTTTTAGCCACTCTGATGGCCAATATCGATCCCTAGAACGATTTTCTAAAGGATTTTTTGGAGAAAATCGACCAGTTGCAGACTAAGCATGAAAAAATTCGCTCCGATCAACAGTCGAGAGAAATCCAAACGTGTCATTCCTACCAAGGCAAAAGAAAACGTCGTTAGACGATTAGTCTACGATACACCCGAAGGAGATCCGCACCGGGAGCGAGATCTGAACAACGAACCCAAGAAAGACTCGCACCGAGGGCAAGATCGGGAGAATGAGCATGAGCGAGATTCTCATCGAAAACGGGACTCGAAGGACGAACCCAAGCGAAACTCACATCAGAGTAAAGATGACTCGTATCACGAACGATACTCACCCCATAGGAACCTGGATGACGAGTAAGAACGAGACAAGCACGAATCTCAACATGATCGGGGTTCACATAGCAGAAGAAGCTCGCATCGAGAGCGTGACTCACGCCGGGATCACCATCGCACCAAGCGAGGCACATCTTACGAGGAGATCCATGAAACACCTATCTGGGGGGAAATCCTAGCCGGGTCGAGAAATAATTGACCGAGCTCAGAGATACCCTCAAGGAACTCAAGTTCGAGGTTCATAGCATCAAAGGATCCACCCCAGATATCGACCAAATCATCGAGGAAACTCAGAGGACGCCTTTCACTTCACGTATCACGAATACGTATGTTTGACAAAAGGAAAAACTCAAACTGCCAACGTACAACGGTATAAAAGACCCCGTTTCTCACTTGACTACTTTCAAGATTATGGCAGCAAAATCACAATTCTCATCAACCAATGAACGTGATATCGACTTTTGCCAACTATTCGCTGAAACTCTAGAAGGAGATACGTTGACTTGGTTCTCTCGGTGATATATCATGGTTTTTACTGGTTTTCAGGCCATTATATAAGTCTTTACTTAGAGTCTTTTAGGTGTTTTTGTAGTCTTTTGTGTCCTTTACAGGTTTATGCACGTTTGGAGCTTATTTGGAGATATTGGTGCATTTTGGAGCCTATTGGGAATCTGTGCAGAAAAGACGAAGTCGGAGTCCATACTTGGAGTGAGTGCCGATCGACACTACTCTTAGTGTCGATCGACACTGATCGCGATTCAGAAATTCTACGCGAGTTAATGAGACTTTTTAGGAATTGCAAAAAGGCCCAGAAGATTACCATATTTACAAGAAGGCCCAAAACGTGTTTTAGCTATTAATTAGGTTTTACAGCCGCTTGTTATTCTAAGCTTTTCTTGATTAGAGATTAGGAGATTTGGGGGCTGGTCTTTTGCTCGAGAGAGAAGAGATTTCGAACCCCTGTTCTTACTCTTTTGGATTTATATATGATTTCTATTCTGATTATGTATTTTGTGATGATTGATATGTCTGAGTAGATCTCTTGTTAGGTTAGGGATTCTCGTTAGGGATTTGACGGAATGTTAGAGTAACTGATTGATTAGGATTCATTATATAGTTCTTCACCTAAATTGTACTTAATACTGAATTCTGGACCGATCACCTAGAGTTTAGATCTGAGATAATTAAAAAATAGCGCGAGAGTGTGAGTCATAATCTGAATAAACGTAGTGTGAGAAACTTATCTATTCGCAAAGAGATTTGGTCTAGAGAAGTTGTGAACGAACGAACTTGAAATTAATGCATGTTTAGAACTCTAGGATTCGCAACGAGAGTTGGCTTGCTAGGTTGCTATACATAGATAATTATCGCAGCGAGAGTTGGATAGTTTTACTTCTGTGATTCTAGTTCAAGAACACTAATAGATTGAATCTGATTATCTGTCATCTGATTTCCTGATTTTCTGAGAACTTCCTGAAACCTAACGCCTTCGTTAATTGCTTGCACTCGCTTCACCTCACTTGTTTACTTGCTATTCTGTTTACTGCTTTATAATCTGATTCGCTTAGCTTAATTCAACTACTCATAATCTATCGTGTGAAACTAGAGTCTCTGTGGGATTTGATACCCTTTATACTACGATTGCATAATTGTGCACTTGCAGTAGAATAGGATTAAAACTTTACACCTATCAAGTTTTTGGCGCCGTTGTCGGGGACTCTTTGAGTTCGCCAATAGATTTTGTACTAGAATTTAGTCTAAGTGTTTTCTTTTCTTTTTTACTAATCTCTTTTCGCGTTTTTCTTGTTTCTGCAGAGAAACAGCGACCAAGAGAACTTAGTGTCGATCGACACCAACCTAGTGTCGGTCGACACCTTTCGCGGAAGCAACCAGGAAGACTAAGAGATATCTGTAAGGATGATGTATTTGAATGGTTTTTCAGCTCAGGGATTGACAGCTCGCAGATAGCTGGGCTGAAGAAGCAAGTTGACTCTCTGCATAGTCTTGTACTTGGAATGTATGTGCAAGAAACTGTCAATTACGTTGGAGGGAGTGGATTTTACAGTCAGAAGTCTGCTTTTCATGAGCCCTTGCAGCAACAGAGTAACTCCTTCTCGAGGAACTATGGTGTTTCTTCTTACCAAGCACCTCCTGCACCTACACATAAGGGCAGATTGAAAACCATGATGGAGCAGCTTCTTGAAGGACAAAAACAGAACAATTCCTTCACAAGGAACTATGGAGCTTCTTCATATCAGACACCTCCTACTGCTAGTGCTCATGAGAGCAAGATGGAAGCTATGTTGGAGCGAGTGCTGGAAGATCAGACTAAGATCACTGTTGACTTCAACAAGAAGCTGGATGCTGTATATGAAGATCTGAATGGGACTTTTGAATCCTTGAGTACACGTGTGAAGCAGTTCGATTCTCAAGTTGCTCAGACTGCTGCAGCTGTGAAAAGAGAGGATGGATTCCTTTCAGGGAGAACTGAGCAGAACCCAAGGCTACATGTCAATGCTATCCATGTCCAGCATGAAGAAGAGGTTGTTCCACAGCTGATTGGAGGAAATTTGGAGGCTGGATTCGTGAGCTGCAGTGATGAGAAACAAGTTTTTGAAACTGCAGATTTAGTGTCGGTCGACACCCCTCTTAATGTCGGTCGACACGCAGTTCTGAAGGCAATTCCGAGTCCTCATGACGAACGGAAATCGACCATGGTCGACACTGAAGGTCGACATCAATTCAATGTCGACCGATACCCACTCTGCGTTGGTCGACGTGACGGTCAGGCAGACCCAAATTCGCCCAAATCTGATGTTTTTGCTAAGGAATGGGTCTACAAACCTCCTATACCGTTCCCAAGAGTTCCTATAAGGTCTAAACAGGAGCAGAGTGCAGTCAAATGCATGGTAGTGATGGATAAGAAGCTGAATGAAACTCCACCAGCTGATGCTTCGCGAGTTCATCCTTGTGTGCGAATATATGCGAAGAAGATGGTCTCCACTGATGGTCATTTAAAAGAGGGGGTGATGATGGTATCTAAGCGAGTCAGTTCTGTGTTGCTGAATCAGATTCCAGAGAAGCTTCCAGATCCAGGAGTCTTTACGCTAGACTGCTCTATCTTCGAGGACAACTTCAAGCACTCTTTATGCGATTTGGAAGCTAGTCCGAACCTCATTCCATACTTTGTGGCTGAGAGACTGGGATTGATTGATTTCCAGCAAACTAGGATCTCTCTAATCCTAGCTGATCGATCGAAGAGGATTCCAGAAGGAGTTCTTGAGGACATCCCTATCAGAGTTGGGAACTACTTGATTAAAACAGACTTCGTGGTGCTGAAATATGATATGGAACTGGATGATCCTCTGATACTTGGTAGATCCTTTTTAGCTACAGCTGGAGCAGTGATTGATGTTAGGTGTGGCCTGATTGATCTCCACCTGGGAGATAAGCCTATGCACTTCAAGATGGACAAGCTGCGAAGGTCCACCATTGATGGACAAACATTTAGTGTTGAGATGGAGCAAGCAGCCCATATTGGTTGGATTCATGTAGTTGACATTGGAGAGGAGAAGATGGTGGTTCGTCAGGAATCTACTCTAACAACTTCAGAACCTGCAACTGCTAATAAGCAGAAAGCTCCGAATATCAAACGTCCTCAAAAGCGAAGGTACGCATCTTCATCTTCTAAGCTTAAACTTCATAACTCTATTGCTGTGAATGCAGATAAACACTTGACAACACCCAAGCTTCACTCCCACCCTGTTGCTTTTCCAACCTTCCTTGGTCAAGCTCATGATCCTACTGCATATTCACCACCTTGGATGAGCAGAGATTCACAGAGACACTCAAAGTCTCTGTTGAAACCGCCATGAGTCTGATTCTCCGACCCACATTCAAGCTAATGACTAAAAACAAGCGCTGAGTGGGAGGCAACCCACTGTTGGGTCAGTTTTTCTTTTCTTTTTGGTTTTTGGTTTTGTTTCTTTGATTTTTTTTGTTTTTGGTGTTTCAGAACGTGATGAACAGGTTTGCAGACAGCAGTGTCGGTCGACACACCTTCAGTGTCGGTCGACATCAAACTCGAAAACACGGACCATAATCGAGGACACTCAATTTGGATCAGATTAGTGTCGATCTAAGCCTCGTGTCGTGCGACACTGGCTGTGTGTCGGTCGACACCAACCACGCTAGCAGTTAAGGTTTCTGATTTTCCGATGTTTTCGTTGATTTATACCTTCTTCTCCCTAACCCAAACTGCGATAACACTGAGGACAGTGTTGTTTAAGTGTGGGGGAGGTAGTTATTGACCACCGTTTGCTTTGTTTTCTTAGTGTCAGTCCTTCTATTTTCTTTGGTTTTCAATTTATTTTATTGAGTCAAAATCAGTATGAAACTATGATTTTTCGAGGAAATTTTTGGGTTGAATAGGAACTAAGTGACCATTGGACAGACTTGCAGGAGCTCTATGACTATTAGAAAACCCCAAACAGATCAGCTTACCAAGGACACCCATATCTAACCAGGTATTCAGAGGATCCATCACTAGTCTCGCACTTAATATTGACTTTAATTTCTCACCTAGGGGCTTGGTAATCTTTGGGTCGGATTCCTTTGATGTGTTTGGCACAGCCTATGATCATGTTCTAAAGTATGGTTTCTGATTTTCTCCTCCCTTGAAAGTAAAAAGAAAAGAGAGATAAAAACCGAGCATAAGCTAGTAGCTTCGAAGTGGTCATGGAGTGGTAGAGACCCCTATTACCTCCTGTGTATCCATGAAAAGATCCAAAGTTTAAACACCAATAAAAAGGGAAGAGCACTAATAGAAAAAATAAAATGATACCCAGTGGGGGAAAATCAGTGCTAAGGGAGAAAGGGAAAAGAAAGAAACCAGAAACTGACAGTTTGGTGGTCAGACACTGAATAGGTTGAGTCCATGTGTCCTTTGATTCGATACTCCCTCTGTGAGACCACACTTAACTGTATACAAAGGCTAGTGTGGTGAACTTGAATGTCCTAACTTGATTGTGGAGTTTACTTGGGACAGTTACTAAGTGTGGGGTAAGTATATTGTGGTCTTGAGTTCTGTAGGAAAGTTTTCAGTGGTTTACTAAGTGAATGTGAATGCGAAAGTTCCTAAGACGAAATGAGTTTCTGTGTTTTCAAACATCTTTTCTTATGCTTTGGTTCTTTACTTGCTTGAGGGCAAGCAAGAGCTAAGTGTGGGGGAGTTGATATATCATAGTTTTTACTCGTTTTCTGGCCATGATATAAGTCTTTACTTAGAGTCTTTTAGGTGTTTTTGTAGTCTTTTGTGTCCTTTACAGGTTTATGCACGTTTGGAGCTTATTTGGAGATATTGGTGCATTTTGGAGCCTATTGGGAATCTGTGCAGAAAAGGCGAAGTCGGAGTCCATACTTGGAGTGAGTGTCGATCGACACTACTCTTAGTGTCAATCGACACTGATCGTGATTCAGAAATTCTACGCGAGTTAATGAGACTTTTTAGGAATTGCAAAAAGGCCCAGAAGATTACCATATTTACAAGAAGGCCCAAAACGTGTTTTAGCTATTAATTAGGTTTTACAGCTGCTTGTTATTCTAAGCTTTTCTTGATTAGAGATTAGGAGATTTGGGGGCTGGTCTTTTGCTCGAGAGAGAAGAGATTTCGAACCCCTGTTCTTACTCTTTTGGATTTATATATGATTTCTATTCTTATTATGTCTTTTGTGATGATTGATATGTCTGAGTAGATCTCTTGTTAGGTTAGGGATTCTCGTTAGAGATTTGAAGGAATGTTAGAGTAACTGATTGATTAGGATTCATTATATAGTTCTTCACCTAAATTGTGCTTAATACTGAATTCTGGACTGATCACCTAGAGTTTAGATATGAGATAATTGATAATAGCGCGAGAGTGTGAGTCATAATCTGAATAAACTTAGTGTGAGAAACTTATCTATTCGCAAAGAGATTTGGTCTAGAGAAGTTGTGAACGAACGAAATTGGAATTAATGCATGTTTAGAACTCTAGGATTCGCAACGAGAGTTAGCTTGCTAGGTTGCTAGACATAGATAATTATCGCAGCGAGAGTTGGATAGTTTTACTTATGTGATTCTAGTTCAAGAACACTAATAGATTGAATCTGATTATCTGTTATCTGATTTCCTGATTTTCTGAGAACTTCCTGAAACCTAACGCCTTCGTTAATTGCTTGCACTCGCTTCACCTCACTTGTTTACTTGCTATTTTGTTTACTGCTTTATAATCTGATTCGCTTAGCTTAATTCAACTACTCATAATCCATCGTGTAAAACTAGAGTCTCTGTGGGATTTGATACCCTTTATACTACGATTGCATAACTGTGCACTTGCAGTAGAATAGGATTAAAAATTTACACCTATCACTCGGCTTCTGCCCGAATCAATCAACAGCTTCTCCGACCTTACACGAGCATTCGTAAGGCATCAATTCGCATATGTGAACAAGGATACCTAGCTTAATAAACAGATGTCCATGTCGCAAGAGAAGAAAGAAACATTGCGGACCTTCATAGATCATTTCAAGGCAACCATCACGCACGCGGAAGCCCCTGATAAGTTTACTATCGCAGCTCTAACAAACGCCGTATGGCATGAAACCCCCTTCTACCAAGATCTGGTTCTCAACCCGCCGCTGACCATCGAAGATGCCCTTCACCGAGCAAACAAATTTATCGAGTTTGATGAGCAAAAAGTGGCCTTGGCTAAGAAATTCGGCTCTACTAAGCAAACTGATAAGAAAAAAGATCGAGAGTCGAGACAACATTATGAGAAGGGAACGAAGACGACGATGGTGGTCGGCAACTCTGGAAGTCAACGTCCGTCCAAACCTTGGAAAAAGTGGAGCAAGGAAGACAAGGATACAGCGCCGCAAACCACTTTCGAGTTAGAAGAAAAGTATTGCGAGTATCACAAAACTACTTCGCATAAAACTTCAGCATGTCAGACCCTCAAAGATGCACTATATGCCTGACTCAAGAGCGGCAATATTAAAACGTCTATCAATGAATTAAGGGAAGAATCACAACGAAGCCGGGAAGAACATGCCGGTGATCAGTACCTAAACAAGGAAAACAGCAGCGCCGCATTAAAAGCGTAGCTTTAAAACACGATCGTGACGACCAGGAGGAAGAAGAAGGAGAAGCTCCTAAATTCGTGCGAAGAATTAATATGATAATGGGTGGTTTAATTTCGGTAAACGACTCGGTTCGGTCGATCAGAGGATACGAGCGCATGGCATTGGCTGCACAAAACGCACCACATCCGATCCTCTCTGACGAACCCCCGACTATTTTTACTGACCAATATCTCTGGGGAACTCATTATCCCCATAACGATCCGTTGGTGGTCGAGCTCCTCGTTGGAAGCTATCAGGTATCTCGGATCCTTGTTGATACAGGTAGCTCTATCAATTTAAACTTCCTAGATACTTTGAAGAAGATGGAAATCAAGGAAGAAGATATCGAGCAAAAGGCTAAGCCGCTCACCGGTTTCTCGAGCGAGACGATGTATACAATCAGAACGATCAAGTTGCCTGTTTACTCTGACGGAGTCAACAAAATGGTAAAGTTCCATGTTATTGACAAGCTGACTATTTACAACGCCATTCTCGGCACACCCTGGCTATACATCATGAAGGCGGTATCCTCGACCTATCACCAGTGCCTGAAATTCCCTTCGCCTAATTGAATTCAAACAGTGAAAGGATGTGTTAGAGAGCAAGTCGGTCATGTTTCATGAGAGAACACAAGATGAGAGTGCCGTCATGCATGATCAACACGGAGCAAGGCAAAAGAGGCCCAGAGACAGAACTCATTCAGAAAATCATTATTGGCGATTCTAATGCAAGCAAATGTGTGGGAATCGGAGCGGAATTACCAGACGATATTAAGAGCGAGTTGATCGCATTCCTGCAGCAAACGTGTCGACTTTTGCCTGGTCGGTAAAGGACATGAAAGGTATCAATCCTTCCATCACGACCCATGAACTCAACATGGATCCGACTTATAAGCCAATTAAGCAGAAGAGGCGTAAGCTCGGTCCCGAAAGAGCTAAAGCCGTCAATGACGAGGTTGACAAACTTCTCGACGCCGGTTCGATTCAGGAAGTCAAATACCCTGACTGGCTAGCCAACCCCGTTGTTGTTAAAAAGAAAAACGGAAAGTGGAGAGTCTGTGTCGACTTCACGGACCTCAACAAGGCCTGTCCAAAAGAAAAATTTCCTTTACCACACATCGATCGACTTGTCAAGTCTACATCCGGAAACGAGCTTCTTTCGTTCATAGACGCATTTTCAGGTTACAATCAGATTCTCATGAATTCGGACGATCGAGAGAAGACGGAGTTCATAACAGAACGCGGTACTTACTGCTACAAGGTCATGCCATTCGGCCTTAAAAACGTGGGTGCTACCTATCAACGATTGGTCAATCAAATGTTCGCAAACCAACTCGGTACAACGATGGAAGTATACATTGATGATATGCTAGTCAAGTCACTGATCGCATCTCAACATGTTGGACATCTCAAAGAATGCTTTAGCATCCTCAACCGGTATGGAATGAAGTTTAACCCGGCTAAATGCACATTTGGTGTGACATCAAGAGAGTTCCTTGGCTATGTCGTCACTCAGAGATGGATAGAAGCCAACCCAAAACAGATCTCAGCTATCATCGACCTACCATCCCCCAAAAACACTCGTGAAGTACAGCGCCTTACTGGCCGCATTGCCGCCCTGAACAGAAATATATCTCGTTCAATAGAAAAATGCTTGCCTTTCTATGAGCTCCTTTGAGGAAACAAGAGGTTCGTATGGGACGATAAGTGCCAAGAGGCTTTCGTTCAGCTTAAGGATTACTTATCGAGCCCGTCAGTACTATCAAAACCAGAGAACGGCCAAACAGTCTTCCTGTACATCGCGATTTCAACGACCACAATCAGTGGAGTCCTAGTCCGCGAAGATAGAGGCGAGCAAAAGCCGATCTTCTATGTGAGCAAAACTATGAACGGAGACGAGACGAGGTATCCCGCAATAGAGAAGCTAGCGCTTGCAGTCGTGACCTCGGCAAGAAAGCTGTGTCCTTATTTCCAATCTCATACGATAGCCGTGTTAAGTAGCCAACCCCTTCAGACGATCTTACAAAGTCCAGGACAATCCAGTCGCCTGGCAAAATGGGCAGTGGAACTCAGTGAGTACGATATTGATTACTGAAATAGGAAAACTGCAAAGTCTCAGGTAATAGCCAACTTCCTCGCTGAACTATCACCCGAAAATGATATTGAGACTCAGGAAGTGGACAAGAACTGGAAACTGTTTGTTGACGGCGCATCATCAAAACGAGGAGCAGGGGTAGGAGTACGCCTCGTATCGCCAACTGGCGAGATACTAGAACAATCTTTCCGACTCGTGTTCAAGGCATCTAACAACAGGGCCGAGTATGAGGCTTTGCTAGCCGGCCTCAGGTTAGCCAAAGAAATCGGAGTGCGAAATCTCCTAGCCCATTGTGAATCCATGCTCGTCACAAATCAAGTTAACGGAAAATACGAGGCTAAAAATGAGCGGATGGAGGCCTACAGAAAGGCGGCACTGGAACTTACTAGCTCTTTGACAAAATCCAGATATTAAGGAAAGAAAATGTCCCGGCTGATGCACTTGCGTCTCTGGCATTAACACTGATGCAATATCAAAAAGAAGAGTGAATCAAGGTCTTCAATACATGGGTTTATTATGAGAATCTCAGCTTCATAACTTCATAAAAAAAGTCAAGGATTCTCATTCAATGGCAATGGCTAAATTGGTGGCAAGAAGACTAATATTTGATTTAGCTAATTTTCCTCTTTTGTATAAATGTAAATCATTTCTTTTAATGTATTTTATTGTAAAGATCACCTTGTAAGAGCTATAAAAAGCTCAATTGTTATATTGTAAATATATAGAATTTTTGGAAAATAAAAGAGATTTCTCTAAAGCTTAGGCTTTGTTTTGTTTGGATCTATGTCCTTTGTGTGGATTCACTAAGGTCTAGATTTGTGATCTTATCCTAAAGGCTTTCACACCTTTGAGTGGCGATCTTCAATCCACCATCAACTCCATCTAACCATCCATTGAGAAGCCTTGAGAGCGCCTTCGGCCAGCAAGCTTTTCCCATTCGACCACCGACCACCGTCCATTGACCAGCCACCACGGATCAACCAGAGAGCGTCTCCGACCAGCTGGGCGACCCAAACAACTATTCACCTCCAATCTTACATCATTTGGTATCAGAGCCGAATGTCCTATCATCTATCTTTTAGTTTTTTGTTTAATTGTTTTCTTTTTCATTTCATTTTAATATCGAAAACCAACAAAAAAACGTTTTCTGTTTTTGTTCTTTTAAAAAAAAATCTTAAAAAACATAAAATAGTCTTCCTTTGATTTTTCCTAAAGTTTTATTTTTTCTCATAAAAAATATTTCCTTTTATTTTTGATTTTTCAGTTTAGCAAAAAAAAACTTAAAAAATATATTCTTTTTTTCATAAATAAAATTTCATCCATAAAAACTTTCCAAAAAAAAAATCTCACTTAGTTTTATTTATTATTAAACTTATTTTTACAGAAATAAAAAATACAAAAAGCTTTTTCTGTTTTAAATAAAAATACAAAAAAAAAAATCTCAATGTGAAACGGTTTTGAAGACAAAACCATTTGAAAAAGGAGAGAATGCTGCAATATCAAAAAGTAGAGTGAATCAAGGTCTTCAATACATGGGTTTATTATGAGAATCTCAGCTTCATAACTTCATTAAAAAAAGTCAAAGATTCTCATTCAATGGCAATGGCTAAATTGGTGGCAAGAAGACTAATATTTGATTTAGCTAATTTTCCTCTTTTGTATAAATGTAAATAATTTCTTTTAATGTATTTTATTATAAAAATCACCTTGTAAGAGCTATAAAAAGCTCAATTGTTCTATTGTAAATATATAGAATTTTTGGAAAATAAAAGAGATTTCTCTAAAGCTTAGGCTTTTATTTGTTTGGATATATGTCATTTGTCTGGATTCACTAAGGTCTAGATTTGTGATCTTATCACAAACGCTTTCACATCTTTGAGTGACGATCTTCAATCCACCATCAATTTCATCTAACCATCCATTGAGAAGCCTTGAGAGCGCCTTCGGCAGCAAGCTTTTTTCATTCGACCACCGACCATCGTCCATCGACCACGGATCAACCAGAGAGCGTCTCCGACCAGCTAGGCGACCCAAACAACTATCCATCTCCAATCTTACATCAAACACCGAATCCCGATCTCTGCCGACAGATTCCAAAGGAGACGATTCACGAACCAAGCATCCCGCCGCCAGAAATTAATCATGAAGAACCCTCTGATGACACTGTCCTCGCGATCGAACAATCGGATGGCCAAGTCGGTCCAGACAATAGTCAGGTTAAGCACGCCGACTAATGAGTTCCCGGATAGGATTAACTCCTTGTTGGATCGATGGATAGGTTGATTCCGGATTGCAAGCACAGCACAAATCAATGGTGGATTGAAGGGGACCGTCAAAGAATGCGGAAGGCCTTTGGTATTCCCCAACTTCAGAGAGAATCGAAGAAGTAACCCTTAACAACGATCTCTAAGAAGGTTTGTTGCTTTGGAAGTAACCCTTGCCAAAGAAACAAAAATGTTCAACCAAGAACAAAGAGATGAACTTTTCAAATAAGAAGAAAAATCGATATATTAAAATGAAGTGAAAGGTTTGGTTCATATAGGACTCGAGAAGTCAAAGAGACTAGTCAAATAAACTACTTAGGAAATGTGAAAACAATAACTAAGAAGACTTGACCAAAAACCAAACATTAAAACTATGTAGAATGACTCTTAAACTACTTTGACCATTAAATTTGTCTCATGAAGTTCCTGGTCGAATCTGACTTGATGGGCCACGAAATGTAACTCCTCTTGGACTTAGGAAAGTTTCCTGGATGCCAAACATAAGTTTCATGCTTTCAAAACAGTCGGGCCTAGAGATCTTCATGTATAGCATCAGATGAGTCCGTCTAAGAGAATGAGGTGCATCTCTCTGATCCTTTGGACTTTTACTCTTTTCTTAGGCTTGTTGGAAAGATAACAGATCAAGGAAGAAGATCCAATTGGTTTCAGGTCCAAATTGTACCTGAACTAGGCTAGGTGACTCAATCTTTGGGTCAGTCTCGGAATACGACTTCAAGCAGAACCATCGGTTTGAAAAATTCATATATTTTCCATCTGAACCATTATTGAGGTGATTATAACTCTCACAGCTTCCATGATGAATCAGGAATCCAAGAAAATTTGTTTGTTGGCTTAAATCCTTCTGCTTCGTTCTGAAATCTCCTTTGAATGCTCGCATGTCCAAATCGCGTAAGTTTGAAATCGTCTGAGTTGAAAGTTGCATAACTTCTTCACCATAACTCCGATTTGAGTGATTCTTCTTGGAGATATTCTCAAAATGATCTGAGCATATTATCCAAGTAGTTTCATGTATTGAATCGCCGTGGTTGAGAAGATATGAATCAAACAGTGCCCATGTGTCTGAACTTGATTCAATAATCTGAATTGTCGGACTGTCCTTATCTTTGTTCGGCTTATCGACCATGGGAAGCTTGTACAGATTGTTCAGCTCGTCCTTCCCCAGCTCGTCTCGACTACCTCGACCATCCTCCGAGCTATCCGTGGATTCCTGGCCCGATAGATGACCCTGGAATCTATCACCGACCTCATTGCACTCTTAACAGATCACGATATGGACTGGCGAGAAGAGATACTGACGTACTTAACCAAGGGAAAACTTCCCGAGGATAAATGGGTTAAACGACGACTAAAAGTCAAAAAGTGCACGATATACGATACACAACGGCGTCCTTTACAAATACTCGGCCAATAAAATCCTCCTCAGATGCATATATAGAGATGAAATCCGCCGAGTCCTCGAAGAAACACACTCAAGAGCTTGCGAAAATCACTCTGGAGGTCGGTCTCTTGCTCTTAAAATCAAGATAAATGGTCACTACTGGCCGACTATGGTAGTCGATTGCGAGACCTATTCCAACAAGTGCGAGAAATGCCAGCGTCATTCACAATTCATACATCGGCCTACAGAGCTACTCACTACATCCACCGTGATATACCCATTCATGAGATGGGCAATGGACATTGTTGGACCGTTGTCGCTTTCTAATCAAAGGCGCTTCATGTTAATCATGATGGACTACTTCACAAAATGGGTCGAAGCCAAAGCCTATGTATCAATCCACGATGTCCAAGCTCAGAACTTTGTCTGTAAATACATTATATGCCGATATGGGTTACCTTACGAGATCGTCACTGATAATGGATCGCAATTCATGTCAAACTTGTTTGAAGGATTTTGTAAAAAGTGGGACATACGACTTAGTAAGTCAACACTTTAGAGTCTTTTCAGGTGTTTATTAGGTACATACACGTTTGGAGCGGAATTGGAGAATATTGAGCATTTTGGACAAGTTTGGAGCTAAAAGCCGAGAGAGCTAATTTCACCAAGTCTGGACGACCTCTGCATCGATCGATGCACTCTTGGTGTCGATTGTTGCAGCCCTGCGACAGCAGATTACGAAGAATTTGGAGATTTGCATTTTGCCCCAGAAGTTTCTCATATTTGCAAGGAAGCCCCAATTCGTGTTTTAGTTATTTATTAGGTTTTACAGCCACTTGTGAGTCTAAGCTTTCATACTACAGAGCAGAGAGTTTTAGGGGCTGGTTTTGTTCTCGAAAGAGACTTGATTTCGAACCCCTGTTCTTATTCCTTTGATTGATTTATGATATCTATTTTGACTATGTTTTCTGTTATGATTGCTATGTCTGAGTAGATCTCTTGTTAGGTTAGGGATTCTCACTAGGGATTTGAAGGAATGTTAGATTAATTGATTTATTAAGATTCATCATCTAGTTCTTCATCTAATCTGTTTTTAATGCTTAATCTGAACTGGCCATTTAGATTACTGATTCTAGGTTGATTCTCGCAACGACAGTTGGTTTATTTAACTAGATCTGATTTAGGTGAGCAATTTGTCTATTCGCAAAGGAATTTGGTTTAGAGAAATTGTGAACGAACGAACTTGGAATTAACGCATGTTTAGAACTCTAGGATTCGCAAGGGAATTTGGTTTGCTAGGTTGTTAGACATAGATAATTATCGCAGCGACAGCTGGTTAGTTTTACCTTCGTGATTCTAGTTCAAGAACACTATAGATTGAATCTGATTGATTGTTTATCTGATTTCCTGAGATTCCTGAGAACTTCTGAAACCTAACGCCTTCGTTTAATTGCTTACACCGTTCTATTTACTTTTCTGCCGATTGATTTACTGCTTTCACATCTGCTTCGCTTAGTTTAATCCGAATTACTCATAATCCATCGTGTGACCAGAGTCCTTGTGGATTCGATACCCTAAGTACTACAACTACATCACTGTGCACTTGCAGTTAGTTTAGGGTTAAAACTAGACCTATCAAGTTTTTGGCGCCGTTGCCGGGGACTCTTTGAGTTCGCCGATAGATTCAGTATTAGGATTTAGACTAAGCATTTTCTTTATTTTTCTAGTTTACTTACGCTTCTGTTTCTTTTGTGTTACAGGAATCACATTGCATCGATCGACGCATACCTCACATCGATCGACACAAGGCGAAACCAATGATACTGAGAGCTTGAGAACTTAACGGGTTTCACTTTAATGGAGCATGTGATTCTGATTCGCGGTGAAGACGGCGTTTTACGAGACCAACAGGGTCATATATGCAACGCAAAGGGTCATAAACTAGATGGGGAAGGAAACCCCATCCTACCAGAGTATCATGCATTGGTTGGGCAGGTAGCTGAGATGAGAGACAAGATTGATTCTATCCACAACATCCTACTTGGGAAAGCTCCAAACAACAAATCTCCACCAAAGGTAAGGTATAAATCTTCTAAACTTAAACCTCCTGATCAATCAGCTTTGAATGCAGGGAAACGCTCTACACCATCCAAGTTTCGCTCCTGCCCTAACTCTCTTCCTACGTTCCTTGGACGATCTCACGCTGATACTGCTTACACACCGCCATGGATGAAGAGGCATTCACAGAGACATTCTAAGTCTCTGTTGAAACCCCCATGAATCTGATCTTAACCGTCCGGTCAAGCTAATGACCATAAACAGGCGCTGAGTGGGAGGCAACCCACTGTTAGGTTTTGGTGTTTTCTTATTTATTTTTGGTGTTTCTATTAGGATTCTTCGTTTTGGTTTTGTTTTTGGTAATGTTCACCGCAGAATACGAGTCTGGAGACTATAAATCGCTCAGCAACGATCGCCATTGCCCCGTGCAGCGATCGTCGCGCAATCCAAACACTACAAGAAAATCGAGTATTAATAGCGCCCAAAAAACGCTATGTATTAGATAGATAGCGCTTATCCAAACGATATGTCATCGACCGCGATAAAAAGTCTGGCACTTTAGATAGCGTTTTTTGTAAATGCTATGGTTTGTATTTTTAAGATAACGTTTTCTATTCTGCTATAGATTTAGTTACGATAGCATTTATTTGTTGTTATTAATTAGCTATATAAAAACAATATTTATTTATTTTTATATATTTAATATAGAAATTGTTTATATAATTTGTGTTTATAATTAGTTTCAGATTTTTTTTTTATGAATACATTAAATAAAAAATATTCATTTTATTGATAAAAATGGAAACAAATTACATATTAAACAAATTCATTTTAGTGTCATCTTCATTTGTCTCAGTTCCTCGTTCCTCAATTTCCTCTTCTTCGTCGTCTCTTCAATTTCGCTCGCTGACGTCGGGTTATGGTCGGAAGAAATTTAACGAAAATCTCAGAAGAGTATCGGTTATAGTTTCCGCCGCCGCAACAACTGAACGTCTCACAGTCCTCATTACCGGTGCCGGTGGAAGAACATGTTCTATTCTTATGTCAATACCCTTGCCTTGAACTTCTCTTTGTGATGATGATCCTCTTTTCCCTTCTTGCAACCACATCGCCTCCTCTTCCATCTACCAATCAGAGACTGTTTATCACTGTTAGTTTGCAATTTATGCATACAAGATTACAAATAAGTTTCACCAAAAACTATTCCTAAGATCATAAGGTAATTTTCAGATAGAAAGCAATCGCATTAAAACAATGAAGAAAGCTTCCAATCAATATCTCAGATAGATAGCAATCTTATATACGTACCATATGCATAAATAACCTTGAGAAGGTTTGCTTGAAGACCCATAGCTTCAAAGCTATCGTGAACCTCATCATTAGAGGTGAAAAACTCATCTTTTCCCTCAAGTCTGTACCCATACAATCAGTCCATGAATCAAGGCCTGCATTAAGAGAATTCAGTAAACACCAACATCAAAGACAAGTTTGAAAGTAATCCTAGCAGAAAGATACCTGATCTTGACAGTAATCCTAATGGAGAGTTGAGAATGCTCACCAATGAAAGATACCTGGCAATGACTATTGATTAGTAGCAAAAAAAATCAAACGCTGCTAGCAGAATTAGCAGAATTAAGAGAATTCTTCCTCTCCTTGTTTGCTTCAAATGAGTTCAAACAACACTTAGTAAACAACACGAAAATATAGGCCTAGAAGAAAAACCCATCAGAATTACCATATAAGGATACGTGTCTAGACGAGTTGCAGTGCTCACAAAAGAAATACCATAGCTAGTTACACGCTTACACTTGAGGATATCTCTAAGCATGGTAACTTCCCATTAGAGGCTCCTGTAAACCCGTACACAGAGTTTGCACTGATCTGAGACAAAAGAACAGGGGAAATATTGTTCATCAGTTTTCCAAACAGAAAAGGAACGAAGCTGTTTCCTTGAGGATTCAAAGAGCGTCGCACCTGAGTTTTGACGAAGCTGTTGCCTTGGTTGTTTTGAGGATTCGAAGAGCGTCGCACCTGAACTATTAAATCCAAACGAAGCTTTGAATATAAATCGAAAATCAAATTTTGAAGCTTCGAACCCTAGGCGTGAACTGAACCGCTTTTGTTGGGCGGAGAAGAGGAAAGTGACTTATCTGGGTTTTAAATCTGAGTTAAGGACTTCGCCGGTGGAGAAGCCTGGTTCTAAATCTGGTGTTGGTGACGAAAGAGCTAGGGATTGAGCAACGAGAGCTCGAATTGGATTGGTTGGTGAAGCGTCCTCCTCGTCTAGATTCCGTCGGTGATTAGATCTTAGCCGTCGTTTGCTCCTCCGCCGGTGATTCCATCGCGTTTTTCTAACCCACCTACGAATCTAGATGCTCAAAGAGAGAGATAGAGGAATGGAAGGAATAAATAAAGGAAGCAATAGATCTGTGAAGAAGTAGAAGAAGAACCTGAAGACAAGGAGGAAGCTCGGGGTGGTATTGGGAACGAAGTTGCTTGAGAGGAGAGAGGCGGCCAACGACGGTGACGAAGATAGATCCTGAAGGTGAAGAGAGGAGAGAAAATTTTTCTTTCTCTTCTTCACCATGGCGGACGAGACGACAGTTTCAGGCTAGTTTTAGGTCTGCGAGAGAAGGTGAAGAGAGGAGAGAAAAGGAGAGGCTGAGGGATTTGAGAGATGATGATGAATGGATTTAGGGTTTTCAGTAATTGAAAAAAAATACAAGAGGCGGAAACTGAAAAACATGAGAGGGAGAATTTTGTGCGCTCATTTTTTCGCTAAGTCAAAGAGGCGGGCAACATTATTTTTTTCTGCGTCAATTTTTCATAGCGTTTCACATCTAATTGATCAAACATAGCGTTTTAAAATGCTATCTAAAATAGTGAGAATATCAACCATAGCATAAACAACCAAAACGCTATCTTCTTCTGCTATTAATACTCAGTTTTCTTGTAGTGAAACCAAAGGTACGTGAGTTAACCGGAAATCAGATTGGTTTACCCAAACCTGATTTAGCAACGATCGTCACATACAAGGCAACGATCGTTGCACACCCGCATGAGGTAAGTACCCGAGAACCCTTCTTTCTCTTTTCTTCTCCATTCTCGCGTTTTCTTCCCAAGAACCCTAAATCCCCTTTTACTCGATCTCCCTCATTTCTCACTCGTTCTTAACAATTCAAGTGCCTAATCCACTCGATTTTCTCTCCTCTATCCATTTATACCATTCATTTCAACCGGTTTTATGGTATGTTTCCCGAATCTCTCAATTTCCATTTCGGCCAAAGGTAGAAAAATCCAAACTTTATTGTGATTTGCTGCTCTTAAGATGAAATTGATGTTCTATTTGGCTTATTATTGACGATTTGATATTGTCTTGGTGCATGCATTGCCGAATCTAGGAAGGTTTTGGAGAATTGAAAACTGCAGAATCGCCTTTGCAACGATCACTGCTTCTATGCAATGGTCGTTGCACCGCAATTTTACAGGCTACACAACGTGACTAACAGGGCCTCATTTCTTGTGTTTTTGATTTCAGATGGCACCGAGGAAGAAATAGAATGTGCCTACTGATGAACCACCTGCAGACTGGTTCGTACACACATCTCCGATGCATGCTCCTTACACTGGCGAGATTGGCACAGTGCGATCTCCTTGGCCGAAAGCAGAACAGGAAAAGATTGATGTGACTAGAGTATGGGCTAATGATGCTAAGACAGAGACTGAGAGTGGTGCGTGTTTGGAGAGGCCAGTTTCTGAGACTTGGGATGATTATGACATGTTGTTCTACAACGCGTGGCATGACATGACTCTCAAGCCTACGCGTCTTGCAGACTACCAGACCTGTCGGATGCTTGGGATTGACAGTCAGGTGCTAGAGGTTACGAGACAGATAGGGCTAGGGACGATGCCAATGAGGAGTTATGATCTCTATCCTGACTTGGTGCAACAGCTTTTGTCCACTTGTAGCGTCTATTACACGGATCATGTTCTCAGGAGAGCTCGAGAGGGTACATTCACGTTCATATGCAACGGACACAGGTATCGGATTAGCATTCGTGATCTCTGCAGGATCTATGGCTTTGACGATCAGACCACTCATTGCTCTCTAGTCAGAGAGTGGGATACCGAGAGCTGTCAATTCTTCTGGGACCACATCGGCTGTGAAGTGTATAACTCACGCCATACGAAGCAGATACAGTTGCGCCACCCGGTTCTGCGGTATGTGGGGCGCATTTTAGGATACACTCTCTGTTGGTACTGGATTTCCCTCTAGGAAATCCGGCCCATTAACAAACAAGACAAAGGCCCGTATCTATGAGCCCGTTCCAGGATCAAAGACGAAGAGACGAGCCGATTCGATTGTTGGGCCCAAACGGATGATACTTTAACGAGGCCCAAGCGATGCCGAAGTAAGAGGCGGTCGAGCTCGAGCTCGGCAGGAGACGACGTGGAGGTAGAGCGACTCGGTCTTTTCCAGTTCAACTGATCCGCGAGAATCACGGGGATCGTTACGAAGGAGAGGCCAAAATATCGGAACAGAGAGGTCAGAGTCGAGACTATTTAAAAAAAGAAGTGGCGACTCATTCAAGATATTCTGACCCTAACTTAGAACACTTCGACTAGATAGCTCGAACATCATACTTTGTACTCACTTTTAGATTGTGTTTGTTCTATCTTGACGATCAATCTCAATAAAGTCTTTGATTCATAGGAAACTATATCATTTCTATATCCAAAAGTCCAAATCCACGAATACAAATTCTTAGTGTGAATCCCGGATCTCACATTTGGCGCCGACTGTGGGGACTATCTATAGTTTTTCCTGTCTTAAGAATCAGATCTTAGATCCGATAGATCGAGATGAATCCCGACCAATCTGGCTCTCCCAGCGCCACACCACCGGTTGACCACCCTCAAACGGTCGACAACGTTCCTCAGAACACCACCGGGGTAAGAATCATGGGTCAGACCGATGGCGTGTTGACGAGCTCTGCCTCAGTCTCCGCGACCTCGGCACCGGCCGGCTCAGTCGCCCAAATAATCGCGACGAGTCAGACTCCGACAAATGTTTTGTCAGGAACTAACGATCCGAGCAGAAACTGGGTGTGGATGAGAAACGATTCGATTCCCACCCCAGGAGGCGAATCTGGAACAACTAGACCCAATTCACCACTGCCTTCTGCTCCACAGAGACAAGGGCCAAACGATCTTGCTGAAATCCGTTCGATGTTAAGCCTATTGGTAGATCGAACGAGAAATAATGAGGCAAGCACAAGGGCCCAGGAGATCGCAAACCGTTCTCTTGCCGCGCAGCTCGATGAACAGGAAAGCGTATTAACGCCCGTCTTGAAGAGCTCGCTAGCCAAAACCAGGGGGGGTAGATCAACACACGATCCACAAACCCCTATAAGTCCCCCACCGTGTACACGCTTGGACTTCTCCCAGGTGGTAACTCCACCGGAAACGTCGGGGAATTTCCCCAGTACGTCGAGTAGTGGCTTTCTCCCTATAATGACGCCCATCGCGACTCCAACCCCATTCGGTTCAAATTCAACGATCACAGATCCAACCGGATCGGGTAGTCGACCATTACCCGGGCCACCACCTTTCCCGAATAGTTCGAATATCCGGCCGAGGAAACTAGGAGGCTCTGCCTTCGCCTCGAGCTCAGGACCCGTTAACGGGTCAAATAGGGTACAGTTCCGAACGCCGCAGGTTGGCCAGACGGGATCGTTCCCAGCTTTCCCCGGACTTGAGTCCAATCAGGCACGAGCCCAGTTCGCGCCTACGACGGGCGACGACCACGACATGCTTAGACAGTATATTGAACAAGCCAAGGCTCAGTTCGTCAGTCTGAGCTCCAAAGTTCACATGGCGACAAGCGTGGCGCCCGACATCGATCGAGTGATCGAAGAAACGCGACAAACACCGTTCACAGACCGGATCGCCTTCGCAAGAATCCGAGAAATCAAGAAAACTAAATTTCCAGAATTCTCTGGGAAGTCGGACCCCAAAGCCCATATCAGGGCATTCCGACTAGCGATGGCAAGGGTATACCTTACCGACGAGGAGAGAGAGCCGGCTTTCTCCAGGCTCTTCGCCGGAAACCTATCGGGCTCCGCCCTAGAATGGTTTGCCGGACTGGAAGAAAGGTCCATCGACAATTTCACCCAGTTCATGACGGCTTTCCTCAAACAATACTCCGTCTTTATCGAGGAAAAGACTACCGAGGCAGCTCTGTTTGGCATCTCCCAAAAACCCAACGAATCGCTTCGCTCGTACATCGACCGATTTAAGGAAATAAAATCCAAAATCAAACCCACGAGACGAAGTAGCTATAGAAGAACTGCGACGTGGACTATGGTATTCAACCAGGTTCCGCGAGGAAATAACAGTCCGCGAACCTCAAACACTCGATGATGCCCTTCATCGCGCATCGGCCTTCGCTCGCCTCGAGGACAAAACCACGACCCTCAGAGAAAAGCACCGAAAAGAAAAGAACCTTTCGAGCTCGCAGAACTCGAACTTGAAAAAAGATTCCCGCAAATCAGGGAACGTCAATGCGGTCGAGAGCCCGAAGAGCTCGAAGAATTCGAGTTCGACAAGAAAAAATTCTGTGAATTTCACAACCAAAGAGGACACTCGACCGAAGACTGCTATACTCGAGCTAAAGCCGAGGCTTAAAAGCGAGAGTCCAAAAGCAAAAGAGACTCAGAAGTCGAGGAGGAAACTCCATCCGACGAAAAAGAAAGAAAACAGACCAAAGAGTCGAACACCAAGAGGCATTCTCAAAATAAATGAGAACGGACAAAGGAGCCGGAATCTCCCGAAACACTTCCTCAAGGGTCGCGGAAGCGAGTTGAGTTTATTCTCGGCGAGCTCAGCCTGAGCGGCACCCCGAAAGGTTCGGTGTTATCCCCACCTCCGGCTCCCTTTAAGAGTTTACGCTCACAAATCAATCTCCCTCGCCTCTGCGGGGGGGGGGGGGGGGGGGGGGGGGGGTGTACGGGCTGTACCCCCTAAACGAATCGACTTCATCTTCGGTGGCTCCAAGCTTTGCCGAGACTCGGTCAATTCAATCAAAGCTCTTCAAAGAAGAGTCGAAACTGAGAAAGGGGGGAGAATCCCAATGATAGGTCCAGACCACGAGATCACTTTCCACGAGAGCGAGACAAACAATCTCGACAAACCACACGACGACGCTCTCCTAGTTTGTCTAGTAGTGGGAGATGTCGAACTCTCAAGGATAATGATCGACACAGGAAGTTCGGTAGATGTCCTCTTTTACGATGCGTTCAAAAAGATGGACTTCAACGACTCCGAGATCGTGGAAGAAAAGACACCACTAGTAGGGTTCGCTAGCGAAACAACATACTCGATGGGCTCTGTCTTCGCCCCGGTGATAGCTGGAGGAGTCCGAAGAATGACAGAATTCGTCATAGTGGATCGGCCAGCTCCCTATAACGCTATTTTAGGTCGACCATGGATATACGACATGAAAGCGGTACTGTCGACCTACCATCAATGCGTAAAATTCCCAACTCCTAAAGGGGTAAAAACCGTGTACGGAAGTCAAAATCCCCTGCGTAGCAATTACAGAAAGAGGACGAGCTCGCCACCATGCAGACCAAAAGGTCGAATAACCCGAGTCAAATAGGACCTCCAAAGGACCTCACGACCCAAGTTTGCATAGACGATGCTCATCCCGAAAGACTCGTTGGCATTGGAATCGACCTATCAGAGCCAGTCAAAAACGAACTGGTCTCTTTCCTCAAACAAAACGTCGACTCCTTTGCCTGGTCCTCAGCATACATGAGAGGGATCAACATCGACGTTACCAGCCACGAGCTGAATGTTGACCCAACCTACAAACCGGTAAGACAGAAACCTCGAAAACTAGGTCCGGAACGAGCTCAAGCCGTCAATGATGAGGTCGACCGATTATTAAAAGTCGGATCGATCAGAGAGGTCAAATACCCCGAGTGGCTTGCGAACCCTGTAGTGGTTAAGAAAAAGAACGGGAAGTGGAGAGTCTGTGTAGATTTCACGGATCTCAAAAAAGCATGTCCGAAGGACAGCTTCCCACTCCCACACATCGACCGGCTAGTCGAAGCCACCGCCGGACACCAGCTGCTATCCTTCATGGACGATTTCTCGGGGTACAATCAAATATTAATGAACCCCGAGGACCAAGAAAAGACTTCGTTCATAACTAATCGAGGCACATACTGCTACAAAGTCATGCCCTTCGGACTAAAAAACGCAGGAGCGACTTACCAACGTCTCGTCAACAAGATGTTTTCAGGACTCCTAGGCAAAACTATGGAAGTCTACATCGACGATATGCTGGTCAAATATTCCAGGTACGAGGATCACATCTCACAACTGAAAGAATGCTTTGTCATTCTCAATAAATACGGGATGAAACTCAACCCAGCAAAGTGTACCTTCGGGGTCCCCTCAGGAGAATTCCTAGGTTACCTAGTAACCGAAAGAGGGATCGAAGCAAACCCTAAACAGATCGCAACATTCATAGAGATGAAATCTCCCAGAACAACGCGAGAAGTCCAGCGCCTGACTGGCAAAATAGCTGCTCTGAACCGTTTCATCTCGAGGTCGACTGATAAATGTCTGCCCTTCTATCACTTGCTCAAAGCGAACAAAAAGTTCCTCTGGGACGAAAAGTGCGAAGAAGCGTTCACTCAGCTCAAAGCTTACCTAAGCGAACCACCCATACTAACGAAACCAGTAGAAGGGGAACCCCTCTACCTCTACCTAGCTGTCTCGACGGCAGCGGTAAGTGGAGTCCTGGTTCGCGAAGAACAGAACGAACAACGGCCGGTGTATTACATCAGTAAGACCTTAATCGACGCTGAAACCAGATACCCCGCCATGGAAAAACTCGCCCTAGCGCTAGTGACATCGGCTCGGAAACTCCGACCATACTTTAAATCGCACTCGATTATAGTAATGACCTCTCAGCCACTGAGAACCATCCTTCACAGTCCGAGCCAGTCCGATCGACTGGTCAAATGGGCTATCGAACTTAGCGAGTATGACATAGAATATAAAGC
Organism: Orychophragmus violaceus; assembly: GCA_030180135.1. Taxonomy (NCBI): domain Eukaryota; kingdom Viridiplantae; phylum Streptophyta; class Magnoliopsida; order Brassicales; family Brassicaceae; genus Orychophragmus; species Orychophragmus violaceus. The sequence goes on from CM058240.1 coordinate 40,489,076, forward strand.
TCGGACGTGCCTAAAAGCGCAAGTACTTGCTGATTTTATAATCGAGCTCCCACCAACCGTCGAACTTGACCCGACCTCCGCCAAAAAATGGAAACTCTACGTTGACGGAGCTTCCTCAAGGCAAGGATCTGGAGTCGGAGTAAAACTGGTCTCCCCCACCGGTGAAGTATTGGAACAGTCTTTCAGACTGGGCTTCGCCGCATCAAATAATGAAGAAGAATATGAAGCGTTAATAGCCGGGCTCAGACTAGCAATAGCAATAAGAGCCTAAGAAGAAGACGCGTTCAGCGACTCCCAACTGGTCACGAGCCAATATCACGGCGACTACGAGGCCAAGGACGAGCGCATGGAAGCATACCTACAGGTAGTCCATACGCTCACCGAACAAATCGAATTCTTTGATCTAACACGGATCCCGCGGGGGGAAAACACCGCAGTCGATGCCCTAGCCGAACTAGCATCGACATCAGATCCTAACCTTAAAAGGATCATACCGGTCGAGGGGATCGAAAAACCAAGCATCGACATAGCCCTAAAGGCTCTGTCCTTGAGAGAGGACGAGCCTGCCATAAAGGACGATGTCGAGCACAAAAAATGTCTCGGCAACACCAGTCGCGACATCATCGAAATTGATGATGATCCTGACCCGAGGAATGCCGTGTACGTCGCTGATATATCATGGTTTTTACTAGTTTTAGGCCATGATATAGATGTGTTTTAGTGTCTTTTGTCTTTGTTTAGAGTCTTTTACAGGTATAATCAGGTTGGGAGCTAAATTGGAGATTATGGAGCATTTTGGAGATTTTTGGAGTGATTGGCCGAGAGATAGAGTTCACTGTCCGAAACAGAGAAAGGTGTCGATCGTTGCACTCTAGCAACGATCGTTGCACCAGCGAGATGGGCCAAAAACTCGGCGGTTTAGAAGAATCAAGATATTGCACTTTGATCCAGAAGTTCCTGATATTTACAAAGAAGCCCCTGGCCGAGATTATGCCTATATAATAGAGTTTTTAGAGTTTTTATTAGATACGCTTTATACTTTTTACCAAATACTTAATAATTAAGAGCAGAGGATTTTTAGAGCTTTTGGGGCTGATCTGAACCTAATTCATCATCTGTATTTGGAGAAGATTTCGAACCCCTTTTACTCTTATTCTTTTATGCAATTTACTTATCATATGATCATGTTTTCATTATCTATGTCTGAGTAGATTCCTAGTTAGACTTAGGGTTTCTCACATAGGATTTTATGACTTGCTAGACTTGTTCAATTTCAGTTAAGGATTCAAACTATATCTGTTCTTCAATTTAATTGTGCTTAAAGCTAGTTCTAACCTGATCAATTAGAATCTAGATCTTAGGTTGCTAAATACGTCACGGAAGTGGGGTTTAGGAATCTGAACTAATTAAATTGGGCAATTAAACTTTGCGCAAACGAAAGTTTGGTTTAGGATAATTGTGAACATATCAAACTTGGACTTATTGCTAGTTTAATCTGTTAGTTCTCGCAAACGGAAGTTTGGTTTGCTGCACTTAGACTTAGAGAATTATCGCAAAGGAATTTGGTTAATTCTATATCTGTGTTTTGAGTTCTAGAACTGTGCTTAATTAGATCCTTGCTGAATGAACTGTCTGCTAGTCTGATTTCCTGAGAATACCCTAGGTTTGACGCTTTTAATTACTTGCTTTCACAACCGATAATCTCTGCTACTGATTTACTTTCTTGCACTATTTTCAATACAATCACATTGCTTATTTCTAGTATTCATTCCCTACGGTTTGATTCTCTTGAGACCAAGTGTCCCTGTGGATTCGATAACCCTATATACTACTTTGACATTGCTGTACACTTGCAGTTTAGTATAGGGATTAATTCTTGACCTATCAAGTTTTTGGCGCCGTTGCCGGGGACTCTTTGAGTTTTCGATAGGACCGAACTTAGGGTTTTACTAGAAATTTTTCGTTTTTCGTTTTTGTTTTTCGTTTTTTTTTATTTTTTTTATTTTTATTTTATTTTTGCTGACTTTTCTCTGTTTCTCTCTGTCGCAGGTACGAATTTCGCCTTGCATCGATCGTTGCACCCTTTTGCATCGATCGTCACTGAGCGATTTGAGATTGAATCGATCGTTGCACTGATAGCATCGATCGTTGCTGGACGATTACAGACAGTTTATGCCAACGCAGAACACTCGAAGTAATCCGAACTCGAGCTTAGTTAATCTCAACCTAGAAGAACTTGGACGTCTAGAGAGGACTATCAGAAGAGAAAAGAGAGAGAGAATGGTACAAGAACGCTTGATCTTGATACCAGATGCTGAAGGTACCCTGAGGGATCCAGAGAACAATCCTTACAATGCTGCTGGGCAAAGGATTGATGCTGAGGGACGAGTGATCCCTGATGAAGTTGAGCCACAAGGCCGGATGGTTGTCCATGAGAGGACACTAGCTGATTACAATAGACCTGATGAGTTTCATGCAAACCGAGCAGCTCTAGTGCTTCCTGCTTTTGAAAGGAATGATTTTGAGGTAAAAACTATCTACTACCAACTGATGAGGCAGATTGCTTTTCATGGTCTTCAATCAGAGCAGCCTATGGATCACATTGACAAGTTTGAGGACATAGTCACTGGCATGAAGTATGAAGGAGTATGCCCGGACTATCTGTTCCTTAAGCTATTTCCGCACAGTCTTGCTGGAGACGCTAGTGCATGGCTGAGACAACTGGCACCTGGTCAGTATACTACTTGGACAGCCTTAAAGAGTGAGTTCCTGCGCCACTTCTACGACGCTGCGCGCTCAGATCAGTCCAGACAGGACATACTTACTTTTTCCCAAGGAGCTGTGGAGCCTTTGACAACCGCATGGATGAGATTTAAGCAGTATCAGCGTGATTGTCCACACCATGGATTCACAGAAGTACAGCTGATTGGTATTTTCTTCAGAGGAATAGATCTCCCTTATCAGACTGCTCTGGATAATTCCAGTGATGCTAATTTCAGCACCAGAACTCCTACACAAGCTAAACGGTTGATAGAGAATCTGATTGGCAGCAATAGTTGCAAAACAATGGATGAAAGGAGGAAGAGATCTGGTGGAACTGTAGAGAATTCTGATATAGCTAATATTAGATCCAGACTGGACACAGTTTTCAATCTCCTGACAAATAAGAAAGCTGTCCACTTTGCCCAAGATGTGGAGGTGATTCAAACTGAGGTGGACACTCAGGAAGAAGAAGTGAATTTCATAGGAGGTTCCGGTTTCCAAGGTAATAGATTTAACAATCAACAGGGGGACAGATTCTCAAATGGAGGACAATCTGGTGGTTTTCAAAAGACCTATGGACAGTGTAATCAGAGAACCTATGGATCTACATCTTATCAGACTCCTCCTGCACCTACGACCCATGAGAGCAAAATGGAAGCTATGATGGAACAACTGATGGAGAGTCAAACCAAGCTTTCTGTAGACAACAACAAGAAGCTGGACGCTGTCTATCAGGACCTCAATGGGAAGTTTGAGACATTGAGCACTCACATGAAGCAGTTGGACACTCAGGTGAATCAGATGTCCAGCTCACTGAAAGGAAAAGGAGTTGCAGACACTCATATTAAGGCCTGGTCTGTAATGATTAATGATGGATCTTATCTAGGGGAGAAATTTGAGCTAAGTACAGCTGAGTTGGTGACTGAGGAAGAATTTTCGGATTTCTGTGAAAAACTCTCGGGTGGAAGTTGTGATGATCGCGATGCAACGATCGATACACATCTTGCATCGATCGATGCAGGTCGTGAACAAGCAGAGAATCCGTGGGATGAAAATGAGATTGATGCAGAACTAGCCCGCCTATTCCCTGATACATCTGAAATCACTCCAGAGGATATTTATGCACGAGCTATTTGGCACAGTCCCAAGGTGTCTGAAGTGATTAAACAAGAGATTGAAGAGCTGAAAAGGTTAGAAAAGAGTGGTGAAGACTTGGAAGAAATTCCATCATCTGATGATCCACCTTATCATCCATGTGTTCAGAAATATTTGAACAAGATGTTGCCATTAGATGAAGAGCTGAGAGAATGGGTGATAATAGTTCCTCAGCATATCAGTGATGTTCTGTTAACTAAGGTCCCAAAGAAACTGCCTGATCCTGGAGTCTTTGTACTTGATTGTTCTATCTTTGAAGATAGTTTTAGGCGTTCTCTGTGTGATTTAGGAGCTGCTGGGAGCATAATGCCTTACTCTGTGGCAGAGAAGCTGGGTATGTTGGATTTTGCTCCTACTAGGACACGTCTTATCCTAGCTGATCAGTCCATACGAGTTCCTGAAGGACTCCTTATGGATATTCCGGTAAGAGTTGGAAACTACTTAGTTCCAACGGACTTCCTTGTGCTGAAATATGCCTGCGATCCGAATGAAGCTTTATTGCTTGGGAGACCATTCTTGGCTACATCAGGAGCTGTGATTGATGTTAGACAGAGTCTAATAGACCTCCACCTGGGAGATGAGACACTGCGATATGAGATGGAGAAGCTGCGGAAGCCACTGATAGATGGACAGGCTTTCAAGATCTTGGAAGCAGATGATGAGCAGCTGAATGAGACTGTGATAATAGATCCTGGAGCGCATTTTACTCCATCTTTTCTTGGACTGAAGCATTCTGCAGCAGCCTATTCTCCGCCATGGATGAGGAGACTTGAACAGAGACAGAAAAAGTCTCTGTCAGGATCTTCCGGAGCCTGAAAGCTCTTGCGCGTCCGGTCAAGCTATTGACCTTAAACAAGCGCTGGGTGGGAGGCAACCCACCATTAGGTACTGGTGTTTTTCTTTTTAATTTTTGGTGTTTTTGTTAGGATTTTACGTTTGTTTTTGTTTCTGGTGCAGTCATGTTTGCAGGTCTCGGATTAAATCGCAGTGCAGCGATCGATGCATTTCTGCATCGATCGTCACAACACGAAAGGAATCGCATTGCAGCGATCGTTGCGGTCCTGAGCAACGATCGACCATACACGAAAGTCGCCAAGTAACGGTCGATGCATCTAATGCACCGATCGATGCTGTGCGACAGAGGTAACCCGACAGACATAAACTCACCTTTTCAATTTTTTTTTTTATTTTCTTTTACCGATCCTTCGCTGGACACTACTGGGGACAGTGTGTCTTAAGTGTGGGGGAGGTGCTACTGACGTTTATCTTTCTATTTTCTTAAGAGTCAGTCCGTTTTTCAAAATTTTTTGTTTTATTGAGTCAAAATTGTTTAAGTAAGAAACTATGATTTTCTGAGGAGATTTACAAGACTTGCAGGAACTTAAGTAACCATTGGGATGAAGTTGCAGGATCTATCTCTGACTGTTAGAAAACTCAGACACGGATCAACCTACTGGGAACACCCACATCACTTCAGGTATCAGAGGATCTTTTACTGACTTCACCCCTAATACTGACTTAGATTTTCTCACCTAAGGGCTTGGTATACTTTATGTCGGATTCCCTGTTAGTTCTGACACAGCCTGTAAACCTGTCCTATTTAGTCCCCTTCTCCCCTTCTATAAAGTAAAAAAAAAAAAATAATAAACTGAGGATGAGTTAGTAACTCCGAAGTGGTCATGGGAATGGTAGCAAACACTATTATCTCTCATGTGATCCATGGAATGTGTCCAAAGTACACCCCATAACGGGAAGAACACTGATAAAAAAAATAAAATGATACCCAGTGGGGAAAAATCAGTTGTTAAAGAAGGGAAAGAGAAGAAAGGGACTAGAGAAAGATAGTATGGTGGTCTAGAGCTGGCTAGGTAAGAATCCATGTGCCTTTAGATCGATACTCCTTAGGTGAGACCGCACTTAAATACTTGCAGAAGTCAGTAGGGAGAATTTGAATGCTTGAATGTGATTGTGGAGTTTACCTAGGACAGTTGCTAAGTGTGGGGGAAGTACATGTTGGTCTTGATATCCTGTGATTGATTCTTTCAGTGGTTTACTAAGGGGAATCTGAGTATTGTAGCTTCTAAGATGAAATGAGTTTCTGAAGAGTTTTCAAACCTCTTCACCATGTTTTAGTTCTATGTTTTGCTTGAGGGCAAGCAAAGGCTAAGTGTGGGGGAGTTGATATATCATGGTTTTTACTAGTTTTAGGCCATGATATAGATGTGTTTTAGTGTCTTTTGTCTTTGTTTAGAGTCTTTTACAGGTATAATCAGGTTGGGAGCTAAATTGGAGATTATGGAGCATTTTGGAGATTTTTGGAGTGATTGGCCGAGAGATAGAGTTCACTGTCCGAAACAGAGAAAGGTGTCGATCGTTGCACTCTAGCAACGATCGTTGCACCAGCGAGATGGGCCAAAAACTCGGCGGTTTAGAAGAATCAAGATATTGCACTTTGATCCAGAAGTTCCTGATATTTACAAAGAAGCCCCTGGCCGAGATTATGCCTATATAATAGAGTTTTTAGAGTTTTTATTAGATACGCTTTATACTTTTTACCAAATACTTAATAATTAAGAGCAGAGGATTTTTAGAGCTTTTGGGGCTGATCTGAACCTAATTCATCATCTGTATTTGGAGAAGATTTCGAACCCCTTTTACTCTTATTCTTTTATGCAATTTACTTATCATATGATCATGTTTTCATTATCTATGTCTGAGTAGATTCCTAGTTAGACTTAGGGTTTCTCACATAGGATTTTATGACTTGCTAGACTTGTTCAATTTCAGTTAAGGATTCAAACTATATCTGTTCTTCAATTTAATTGTGCTTAAAGCTAGTTCTAACCTGATCAATTAGAATCTAGATCTTAGGTTGCTAAATACGTCACGGAAGTGGGGTTTAGGAATCTGAACTAATTAAATTGGGCAATTAAACTTTGCGCAAACGAAAGTTTGGTTTAGGATAATTGTGAACATATCAAACTTGGACTTATTGCTAGTTTAATCTGTTAGTTCTCGCAAACGGAAGTTTGGTTTGCTGCACTTAGACTTAGAGAATTATCGCAAAGGAATTTGGTTAATTCTATATCTGTGTTTTGAGTTCTAGAACTGTGCTTAATTAGATCCTTGCTGAATGAACTGTCTGCTAGTCTGATTTCCTGAGAATACCCTAGGTTTGACGCTTTTAATTACTTGCTTTCACAACCGATAATCTCTGCTACTGATTTACTTTCTTGCACTATTTTCAATACAATCACATTGCTTATTTCTAGTATTCATTCCCTACGGTTTGATTCTCTTGAGACCAAGTGTCCCTGTGGATTCGATAACCCTATATACTACTTTGACATTGCTGTACACTTGCAGTTTAGTATAGGGATTAATTCTTGACCTATCAGTCGCAAACGTCCCCGACGGACCAATCCAAGCCGCATCCACCAGTCAACGACCCGAGCACGACAATGACGAAGATTGGAGAACTCCGATCATTCGATACATTACAAATGGCGAAGTTCCGAACGACAAATGGGAGGCACGGAAACTCAAAGTACAAAGTGCAAGGTACTGCGTCACACAAGGAGAGCTCTTTATAAGGAGTCTCTCCGGACCTTACCTCAAATACCTCAACAAAAGGCAAGCCCTAGCCGTGATCACGCAGGCCCACGACGGATCCTGCGGAAGCCATTCCGGAGGACTAGCCCTGGCCGTACGAATCAAAAGGCAAGACTATTTCTGGCCAACAATGGCTACCGAATGCGAATCCTTCTCCAACAAATGCGACAAGTGCCAAAAGCACGCCCCGATTATCCACCAAGCATCGGAGAAACTCTCCTCTATCTCATCGCCATACCCATTCATGCGATGGGGAATGGACATCGTAGGGCCCCTAATCGCATCCGGAAAAAAGAAAGCCACACACTTATTGGTAATGACGGACTACTTCACCAAATGGATTGAAGCCGAGTCATACCAAAAGGTAAAAGACGTTCACGTTAAGGAGTTCGTCTGGCGAAACATCGTTTGCAGGCACGGACTACCCCACGAGATCGTCACTGATAACGGTTCCCAGTTCATATCAAACGCCTTCAAGGAGTTCTGCAGAACGTGGAACATAAAGCTGACTTACTCAACGCCACGCTATCCCCAAGGGAATGGGCTGGCGGAAGCGGCTAACAAGGAAATCATGAATAGCCTCAAGAAAAGACTCAATGAGTGCAAAACGAGCTGGAGTGACGAGCTCCCAGCCGTACTCTGGGCCTACCGGACTACCCCCCCCCCCCCCCCGCAAATCCACCGACGAGACTCCCTTCTCGCTGGCCTACGGGATTGAGGCGGTAGTACCAGCCGAAATCTTTGTGTCAAGCATCCGCAAAGAAGAATGCCCACGACAAGAGGAACTCAATAACAAGATGATAACTGACGTGCTCGATCTCGTCGACGAAAGGAGGAACCTCGCACTAGCTCGAATCCAGAACTACCAACAAGCCGCAGCTCGTTACTACGATTCCAAGATTAAAACTCGAAGGTTTCAAGTTGGAGAGCTCGTTTTACGGAAAGTGTTCGACCATAAAAAGGAAGAACACGCTGGGAAGTTAGGAGCAAAGTGGGAAGGTCCTTACCAGGTCACCGACGTTGTAAAGGACGGGGTCTACCGACTCAAGTCGGTGGAAACCCAGAAACCTGAACTACGACCTTGGAACATCATCAACCTCAAAAAGTACTTCCACTAGGAGTACGACAACATAATCGAACTACGAAATGGCTTGATCCCCTTAAAAGGGTACGTAGGCAGCTCGACTTCTGACGAAGTCATACTAGCTTATCTTTGTGAAATCAAAATAAGTCTCTCAATCCAATGCCTCTTTTTGTCATAAAAGTTAGAGCCATTGCGAAATACCTCACCATAACATCCTCAAAAAGAGATATGAAATTATTTCTTCAAAAGCTAAAGTGATATGAAATTATCCCTCCGTAAACAAGCGATATGAAATTATCCATTCCAAGCGATATGAAATTATCTCTTCAAAAATCAAGCGATATGAAATTATCTCTCAAAAAAGCGATATGAAATTATCCCCCCACAAAAAAGCGATATGAAATTATCCCTCCCGAGAGACCTCGAACGGCCTCCCCCAAAACCAAGTGATATGAAATTATCCCTTCAAACAAGCGACCCGAAATGGTCCCTCCAAATCGAACGAGCTGAAATGATCGTCCCAAAACAAGCGACCCAAAATGGTCCTTCCAAATTGAACGAGCTGAAATGATCGTCCCAAAACAAGCGACCCGAAACGGTCCTCCCAATTCGAACGAACTGAAATGATCGTCCCAAAGAAAGAGATCCAGAGTGGTCCTTCCAAAACCAATAATTCTTCTAAACCTTATACGGATTAAAAGAATTGGGGGACTACCCCCTCCCTCCAAGAAAAAGACAATGAAGTCATTCAAGCAAACAACCTTTGTAAGTCTACTTCGATTCATTCCTATATATTTAGTATTCCTTATATTCAGCAATTTCGAAAGCATCCAGCTATAAGCTCGAATCTTACACTACGAAAGAGTGATACCTCGCATACAATCGACTTAAAAGTTCGTAAAGAACTCCCTAAGGCAATTCGAGACAAGTTATTCGTCGACCCCTCCAAGGAGGTTCAAGTCGCCATAACAGCCAAACTTTATGCTAAAGAGCTAAACAGTAAAATCTATGCTAAGGCATGCAGGATTTGAAAGCAACGCATGAACAAAACAAGGACTTAACATCCTCAATATCACAAAAGCCCCCTTGGGCAACCAAAGTTTGAAAAAGGAAATTAAAAGCCCTCTCGGGCAACAACAACAACAGTTTTTAACTAAAACGCAACATAGGAGGAGCCTCCGATCTGGCCCTCCGCCCCATCACCTGCCTCTCTTCTCGGCCGGGAGTCGACCTCGTCAGTCATCCTCGGGTCAGTCTCAGCCGGAATAACAGGCGGAGAACCCGCCATGGCCACGGAGCCCTCCGACATTGCCGGCAAGGCAAGCTTACCAACGCTAAAATCAGAGACTGCCGCGGCCTCCATCTCCGCTGCGGCAAGTCGCTTTTGCTCAGCCAGCTTAAGCACCTCTCGGGTCATATCCACTTCTCCAGCTGCGATCTCAGCGATAAACTCGATGTTGGCCAAAGTCTCTTGGAGACGGATCTCGGCGCTAGTCTGGATTTTCCTCTTCTCGGCTCTCTCTTTGATCCCGGCCAGAATCGTCAGATACTGGCCATTGAGTTCTTTTCGAGCCTTACGAAGCTTGACCCGGCTCGACTCTTCCACAGTCCGAATTCGAGCCTCGGCGGCGCTTAGCTGACAAGACAGCTCCTCCTCCCTCCTCTCGAGATGCGCAATCCTGGCCTCCGCAGCAGCATGGTCCGCGACCCTCTTCTTCAGGCGCTCCTCCCTAGCTAAAGCTTCCTGGAGCTCGGCATTCATTTGGGTAGCAGCCTCCCGAGCAGACTCGAGCTCGTAGGTCTGAGCGTCCAGCACCTCGTTCTCAGACCGAACCGCATACGTATTCACAGCCTCTACGGCCTGCAAAGAAAGCGTCGGTTTAACAAAAAAAAACTCTAAAAAAAAGGAGACCAAAGCGAAAACGTCTCACCTTCCCGATGACCGCCATCATCTCGGAATACGCACTACCGAGGACCGTCTCCTCAGTAACTGGGAGCTCGGAGCCAACAGGCCTAACGCGCCTCAGCAGACGAACCACACCTTCTAGATCGTCTACAACCGAGCACTCTTCTCGGTCCGACCCTTCTGGACTCTTTCCCACGTCTACTTTACGACGCTTCGGCGAAAGGGGAAGAGACCCTCCTCGACTCCGACGATCTCCCTCCCCAGAAAAATCTGGCTGAGAATCGCAGAGAGCAGCTTCTCTAGACCGAGGTAAAACCACCTCCCGTTCGGCCAAGAGGAGAGTCGCGTCGGCGACCCCCGCAACCGTTCCCTCCGGGACCATCACCGGAAGGAGCGAGGTCTGAGCAGGAGGAGGAGGATAAGCCGGAGGCGGAGGAGGAGCCCGATCGAGGGCAAATAGAAGGGCATTACTAAGGTCGCCCGCCCCCATCTTGTCGACCAGCTCGATCGGGTCTTTCCCGTTCCGGCGAGTGCTCACCCTGCGAGATAACGTCTCGCGAGAAAGGGAATTAGCAGCCGAACTGTCACCCGGAAGAGGTTGATAGGTGTAGTTTTATCCCTATTCTAACTGCAAGTGCACAGTGATGTAGTTGTAGTACTTAGGGTATCGAATCCACAGGGACTCTGGTCAACGATAGATAAGAACAGAAAAGATTAAACTAGGAGAAAGCAAATTGATTAGAAACTAAAAGGCGAAGCAGAAAAGTAAATCAGTAGCAGGCAAGTTTGTAAGCAAGGAAGCGAAGCGTTAGGTTTCAGGAGTTCTCAGGAAATCAGGAACACAATCAATCAATAAATCTTGATCTAATCAGAAACTGTTCTAGAACTCAAACACAGATATAGAACTAACCAAATTCCTTTGCTATAATTCTCTAAGTCTAAGTGCAGCAAACCAAACTTTCGTTTGCGAGAACTATTAGATTAAACCAGCATTAATTCCATGTTTGATATGTTCACAATTAACCTAAACCAAACTTTCGTTTGCGAGAAGTTTAATTGCTCATCTAGGTTCTTTCTAGCTCAATTAACCAACTTCCGCTGCATTAATCAGCCTAACATCATAATTCTGATTAGCTACTTCAGATTAAGCATTGAGAACAACCTAAACAAAGAACTAGCAGATATGAATCCCTACAGATTGATTTAACTATAGTTCCATGAAATCCCTAATGAGAATCCTTCAACCTAACAGGTAATCTACTCAGACATATTCATCGAGACAGAAAATATCATACGTAGAAAACCAAATATCATAAAACAAAGTAAAGATCTGGGGTTCAAAATCCTCTCTCTCTCGAGAGCAGGATCAGCCCCTAACTCTCTCTGAAATAAAATAAGACTTAAGAAAAGCGTAGCCTAAACAATGGCTTAAAAACTCTTATATAATGGTCTTAAGTCGGCTGGGGGTCTTTTTGCAAGTCTGGGAAGTTTCTGGGCAAAAACTGTAATTTCTGGAAAATGCAGATTTTTGGGCTCAGAACTGCAACGACAGTTGCACAGACTGCAACGATCGTTGCACTGCGAAAACGCAGCCAGTGAACTCTGTGAAATCTCTAAATAGTGCATAATTGCTCCAAATGCTCCCAAAACGTCCAATTAGGCTTCAGATGTCCTTAAACCTGTAAACATCACTAAAAGACTCCAAAACATAGTAAAAGACTCGATAAATAACACATATACCATGGTTAAAAACCCTAAAATCCATGGTATATCAACTCCCCCACACTTAGCACTTGCTTGTCCTCAAGCAAGTAAAGAACCAAAGCATAAGAAAAGAAGTTTGAAAACACAGAAACTCATTTCGGCTTAGGAACTTTCGCATTCACATTCACTTAGTAATCCACTGAAAACTTTCCTGCAGAACTCAAGACCAACATGTACTTCCCCCACAATTAGCAACTGTCCTAAGTAAACTCCACAATCACATTCAAGCATTCAAATTCTCCCTACTGACTTCTGCAAGTATTTAAGTGCGGTCTCACCTAAGGAGTATCGATCAAAGGGCACATGGATTCTTACCTTATCAGCTATAGACCACCATACTATCTTTCTCTAGTCCCTTTCTTCTCTTTCCCTTCCTTAACAACTGATTTTTCCCCACTGGGTATCATTTTATTTTTTTATCAGTGTTCTTCCCGTTAAGGGGTGTACTTTGGACATATTCCATGGATCGCATAAGAGATAATAGTGTTTGCTACTATTCCCATGACCACTTCGGAGTTACTAACTCATCCTCAGTTTATTATCTTTTTTTTTATTTTATGGAAGGGGAGAAGGGAACTAAATAGGATAGGTTGACAGGCTGTGTCAGAACTAACAAGGGAATCCGACACAAAGTATACCAAGCCCTTAGGTGAGAAATCTAAGTCAGTATTAAGGTGAAGTCAGTAAAAGGATCCTCTGATACCTGAAGTGATGTGGGTGTCCTCAGTAGGTTGATCCGTGTCTGAGTTTTCTAACAGTCATAGAGGCTCTGCAAGTCTGTCCAATGGTCACTTAGTTCCTGTTCAAGCGAAAAGTTTCCTCGAAAAATCATAGTTTCATACAAATTTTAACTCAATAAAACAAATTTTGAAAAACTAAGAAAACAAAAGCGTGCGTCAGTAGCTTCCTCCCCCACACTTAAACTACACTGTCCCCAGTGTAATCAAAGCATGAGCTCGGTGAGAAAATTCAAATTGAAACAAACCGAAAAGTTGCAGATTACTTACCTGATGTCGTCATGTGTCGATCGATGCCACAAGGGTGTCGATCGATGCACGGCGAATATGCTCGCGGTTACGTAGATAACCGATGTCTGAACCGCAATCAATTCGTTAAACCGTAAATCGCGACTGCATCGACCGATGCACAATGTGTGTCGATCGATGCAATGCGATTATTCCTGTTTCCCTCAGCTCTGAACACACTTAAACAGAAAAATTAAGAATACCAAATCAAAACGAAAAAATGAAAACAAAAACGAACCTAACAGTGGGTTGCCTCCCACTCAGCGCTTGTTTTTAGTCATTAGCTTGACTATTGGAAGAGATTTGATTCAAGGCGGTTTCAACAGAGACTTTGAATGTCTCTGTGAGTATCTCTTCATCCAAGGAGGTGTATAGGCATTATGATCATGAGGCTTCCCAAGGAAAGAGAAATCAGAATCAGGGTGGGAGCGAAGCTTGGGCGGTCTACTGCGTTTTCCTGCTTTCAAAACAAATGTGATCAGAAGGTTTAAGCTTAGGTGATTTGTACTTTACCTTTGATGTATATCTGATGTCTGGAGCTTTCTGCTTATGAGCAATTGCAGGTACTGAAGATGTTAGAGCAGGTTCAAGAGGAACCGCCATCTTCTTCTTTCCACTATCAGATACTGTAGTTCCACCAATCTGAACTTCTTCTTTCAGATGACCATCAGTGGAGATCATCTTCTTTGCATGAACTCGCGAAGTTTCAACTGGTGGTGTTTTATTCACCTTCTTATCTATCACTTTCATGCAGTTAGCCACTTCTAGCTCTTGTTTGGAAGGTTTAGGAACCTTAGGATATGGCACAGGGGGCTTATAGACTCGTTCTGGTACTGTTGCAGGTTTCTGGTCATGTCTGCGTTCTGTGTCGATCGTTGCATGATATGTGTCGATCGATGCAAGGCGATTCTGTTCGTCGCAAGATCTCGAAATTGCCGTCAGAACGGCGTGTCGATCGACACTAAGGGGGTGTCGATCGATGCATATATCAGACAGACAATATTCATCCAGAAAATCCGAGATTATGCTCTCTTCTTCACCTAGCAACTCAATCTCATCCCCTAAGGTCACAACTTTGATGTGCAGCTTCCGTTCAGCTCTCTTAGCTTCATTATGCCTTTGCATTGTTTCAGCTGTTTGAACTCGGACATCTAGCTTCTTCATATGTGTACTCAAGTATTCAAACTTCTCATTCAGATCTTCATGCAATGCATCCATCCTTGAGTTGAAGGACACAGTGATCTGTTGTTCTCTCTCAAGAAACTGTTCCATCATAGCTTCTAATCTGCTCTTATGTGTAGGTGCAGGCGGTACTTGGTAAGAAGAAATACCATAGTTCCTCAAAAAGGTATTACCCTGTTGCTGGAAAGGTCCCTGAAAAGCTGATTCCTGACTGTAGAATTCATTCCCTCCAACGCAGTTGATAGCTTCTTGCGCATACTTTCCAAGTAGAAGGCTATGCAGATAGTCAACTTTACTCTTCAACCCAGCTATCTGTGAATTATCAATCTCTGGACTAAAGAAATCATACATCTTCCTACGATATGTGTCGATCGATGCAGTGGAAGGGTCGATCGATGCAAGCGCGATGATGTGACGATCGACACACAGGACCGTGTCGATCGATGCATTGCGATTACAGGCGTACCTGAAACGCAAGAACATAAAAGAAAAAAAAAATTAGTAGCAAAAAATAAAAACGAAAAACCTAGTCTAAACCCTAAGTTCAAATCTATCGAAGACTTAAAAGAGTCCCCGGCAACGGCGCCAAAAACTTGATAGGTGTAGTTTTATCCCTATTCTAACTGCAAGTGCACAGTGATGTAGTTGTAGTACTTAGGGTATCGAATCCACAGGGACTCTGGTCAACGATAGATAAGAACAGAAAAGATTAAACTAGGAGAAAGCAAATTGATTAGAAACTAAAAGGCGAAGCAGAAAAGTAAATCAGTAGCAGGCAAGTTTGTAAGCAAGGAAGCGAAGCGTTAGGTTTCAGGAGTTCTCAGGAAATCAGGAACACAAGCAATCAATAAATCTGGATATAATCAGAAACTGTTCTAGAACTCAAACACAGATATAGAACTAACCAAATTCCTTTGCGATAATTCTCTAAGTCTAAGTGCAGCAAACCAAACTTTCGTTTGCGAGAACTATTAGATTAAACCAGCATTAATTCCAAGTTTGATATGTTCACAATTAACCTAAACCAAACTTTCGTTTGCGAGAAGTTTAATTGCTCATCTAGGTTCTTTCTAGCTCAATTAACCAACTTCCGCTGCATTAATCAGCCTAACATCATAATTCTGATTAGCTACTTCAGATTAAGCATTAAGAACAACCTAAACAAAGAACTAGCAGATATGAATCCCTACAGATTGATTTAACTATAGTTCCATGAAATCCCTAATGAGAATCCTTCAACCTAACAGGTAATCTACTCAGACATATTCATCGAGACAGAAAATATCATAAGTAGAAAACCAAATATCATAAAACAAAGTAAAGATCTGGGGTTCAAAATCCTCTCTCTCGAGAGAGCAGGATCAGCCCCTAACTCTCTCTGAAATAAAATAAGACTTAAGAAAAGCGTAGCCTAAACAATGGCTTAAAAACTCTTATATAATGGTCTAAAGTTGGCTGAGGGTCTTTTTGCAAGTCTGGGAAGTTTCTGGGCAAAAACTGTAATTTCTGGAAAATGCAGATTTTTGGGCTCAGAACTGCAACGACAGTTGCACAGACTGCAACGATCGTTGCACTGCGAAAACGCAGCCAGTGAACTCTGTGAAATCTCTAAATAGTGCAGAATTGCTCCAAATGCTCCCAAAACGTCCAATTAGGCTCCATATGTCCTTAAACCTGTAAACATCACTAAAAGACTCCAAAACATAGTAAAAGACTCGATAAATAACACATATACCATGGTTAAAAACCCTAAAATCCATGGTATATCAGAGTTCGAGCTATAAATAAAATGAAAAGTGTCAGACAAGTCAAAACGACAATGATAAACAAAAACATTGCGAACAAAACGACTCACCCTCTCCGGCCCGCTCGGCAATACAAAGCGGAGGCTGAGTAGCTTGAGCCGGGAGAGTCCGGAAGGGTTCGGAAGGAAGCAATGGGTTTCGAGGAACCCGAGCGCGGTCCCGCGGAGCTCGCTCAGGGCCGACCCGCAGAACAGCCTGCACACGCTCAGTCGTGAAACTACCCCAATTAACAGCGCCCCCTCTCAGACGAGCTATCAGAGCCTCTGTGATCGGGTTGGTAACAAGCGACTCCGGAGCCTCTGTGATAGAAACCGGACCAGATAAAGGACGGCCTGACAAAAAAAAATAACAAAATACTAAAACCAGAGTCTTACCGACACTGGGCGACCATCGAGACGGGATAACCGAATAATCAAAGTCCCCGACTGAATGATGGGTTATCCTGAAAAAGAAATATCGGTCCCTCCATACATCTTTCGTCGGAACTTCCTCGAGGACCCGCCCGAAACGAGGCGAGAGGTAGTAAGTCCCCCCGGAACTTAGCGTTGTGTTTCACTGAGCAAACACGCATTAGTTCCTCAGGCCCAAACTCGATTCCTTCTTCTGCGGCCCTGACTCCGAGTCCGATGACATACCGGATAAAGTTCGGCATCATCTGATGAAACGCCAGTTGAAGCTGGGCTAGCACCAAAGAGATTAAGCGGGGAATAGGGAAGAAAAGCCCGCATTTCTCGAAGTAGGCGTATGAGGCGCAACAATAACCTTCCACCGTGGTCTCCGGCGACATCGCCGGCGACGGAATCACAATTTCCACCTCCGGTGGAATCCTGCAAATCCTCCGCAACCGTTCGATTTGGTTTACGGATAGGGAAGACGGCGGATGTGGGCCAAATGAACCCGCCGCCGTGCTAGTACTAGCCCCTGTCGCATCTCTGAGAGCCATAGAAAGCGGTGTATCGGAACAAAGAAAGCAAAGAGTTTTAGAAGGAAATTTTTCCGATGGGAAGAGAAGTAAAAACCAGAGCAAAAGTAAGAGAAGAAGTGAAAGTGGGAAGAGAAGAAATCACCCTCGGCAAATATGAGAAAATTATAGTGGGAATCGTGCAAAATCTCAACCGCATGATTCCGAACTCGTAATAATTACGAGAAAATCGAGGTGATTTGGACTCCTCGCTTTCCCCTTAATCTAACCGTAGATTTGAGATCAACGGCTGCGAGTGCGCAGTAATTAGGTCACGTCATCAAAAGAACGAGCCTGAAAAGACTCTTCGCAACCTTCGAATCTTAGTCGTTGGCGATCGACCAGATCCACGGCTGGATATGACGTTCTCGAACAGATGCACGCCATAACTGCTGACGCGCTAAAAAGCAGATCAGCTCGTCCCACGCGCCCGTCCTTGACCATTGGATCGCAACAAGATCTACGGATGGGGCGAGAGTAATCATTAGTTTTTTGACGCCCAAGACACGCGCGCGTCTTCCCGAAAACGTCCATCGCCCATTAACCTCGTTTTCTCGAAATCAATGGGCTGGGGGCTATTGTTGGTACTGGATTTCCCTCTAGGAAATCCGGCCCATTAACAAACAAGATAAAGGCCAGTATCTATGAGCCCGTTCCAGGATCAAAGACGAAGAGACGAGCCGATTCGATTGTTGGGCCCAAACGGATGACACTTTAACGAGGCCCAAGCGATGCCGAAGTAAGAGGCGATCGAGCTCGAGCTCGGCAGGAGACGACGTGGAGATAGAGCGACTCGGTCTTTTCCAGTTCAACTGATCCGCGAGAATCACGGGGATCGTTACGAAGGAGAGGCTGAAATATCGGAACAGAGAGGTCAGAGTCGAGACTATTTAAAAGAAGAAGTGGCGACTCATTCAAGATATTCTGACCCTAACTTAGAACACTTCGACTAGATAGCTCGAACATCATACTTTGTACTCTCTTTTCGATTGTGTTTGTTCTATCTCGACGATCAATCTCAATAAAGTCTTTGATTCATAGGAAACTATACCATTTCTATATCCAAAAGTCCAAATCCACGAATACAAATTCTTAGTGTGAATCCCGGATCTCACACTCTCCTTTGCAAGGCTGAGGTGAACAAGCAAAGGAAGCTGGAGTTACAGTTATTGTACACTGGAGTGAGTCATCTGTTCGAGGAGACACCTTTGCAGGATCCAGCTCCCCAGCTGAATTTGGGAGCAGTTTTTGCGGACCATTTGTGCGAGTTTAAGACCAAGCCATTTTCTGGGAAGAAGACTGAGTCCGTGGGAAGTTTACTTATTCCCATCTTTCAGCATTTCAGGATCTCCTTTGCTGGGAGAGAGTGCGTCACCAAGAGGTTGTGGATGGATTATGGTCACTTGAAGAACACTACGTGGATGAAGGACGAGAAGCTTTGGGTTTACCACGACACAGATGCAGATGAGTGGTGTGTGAAGCTTCCTGCTGCTGAGCTTACTAGAGTAGATTCCTTGGAGGCCTTGCGCTTTGAGCCTCCTAGGAACTTGAGACGCAGTGTTCCTACGATGGCACACCCTCTAGGTGAACCTTCTACGAGAGCTTCCTCTTCTTCTGCGCCTGCACCCGAGGTTCCTGTTACCCCTGCTACACAGGATATTGGTCCCTATCCAGCTCCATATATGCCTGTGCGTGAGATGTCTGAAGGTGATTGGAGAGAGCGTCAGGAAGGTATGTTTCAGACTATTTGGGACTTCATGCGTGGCTGCACTTGCAGGAGACAGCCACAGGTTCATCAGCCCGTTCCTGCTAGTCGACGTCGACAGCGCTCCCCGACTCCCGGTACTTCGAGTAGCTCTGATCGCTATGCTGGCATAGACGATGAGTAGAGATTGAGATTGGTCCACATTTTCCAGACTACGGTTCTACTTGATTTTCACTTTTTCTTTTTCCTTCTATTGATACTTATGTTTTGTTTGATGATTTGGATGTTGTATTTGCACTTGAACTATATGTTCTAGCATTTTACCTGTTTACCTTGATTCTTAGCATGCAGGTTTGAAATTTGAGAATTATTCTCGGATTTAACTGCTAACTGCTAACTTTTCCCGAGAGTTTACGTGTTGCAATGATTGACACGGTCTGTGTGTCGATCGATGCACGACGAAAATCACATTGTAGAGATCGTTGCGGTCCTGAGCAACGATCGATCTCTCATCGCAATCACCCTGTGACGATCGATGCACCTAGTGCAACGGTCGATGCGAGGCGACACATGTAACACCCGACAGAAACAACAGACACATCCTTTTTAATTTTTTTTTTATTATTTTTCTTTCTTTTTACCGATCCTTCGCTTGACACTACTGGGGACAGTGTGTCTTAAGTGTGGGGGAGGTGCTACTGACTTTATCTTTCTGTTTTCTTAGATTCAGTCCAGTTTTCAAAAAATTTCTTATTGAGTCAAAACCAGTTTAAGTAGGAAACAATGAATTTTGGAGAAGATTAACAACATCTTGCAGGAACTTAAGTAACCATTGGGATGAAGTGCAGGATCAATCTCTGACTATTAAAAAACCCATACACAGATCAACCTACTGAGGACACCCACATCACTTCAGGTATCAGAGGATCCTTTTATTGACTTCACTTTAATACTGACTTAATTTTCTCACCTAAGGGCTTGGTATACCTTGTGTCGGATTCCTTTGTTAGTTCTGACACAACCTGTAAACCTTTCCTATTTGGTTCCCTTCTCCCCTTCCATAAAGTAAAAAAAAAAAAATAATAATAAACTGAGGATGAGCTAGTAGCTCCGAAGTGGTCTCTGGGAGTGGTAGCTACAACTATCATATCCTGTGCATCCATGGAATGTGTTCAAAGTACACCCCTTAACGGGAAGAGCACTGATAAAAAAAAAAAATGATACCCAATGGGAAAAAATCAGAATGCTAAGGAAGGGAAAAGAGAAGTAAGGGACTAGAGAAAGATAGTATGGTGGTCTAGAGCTGGCAAGGTAAGAGTCCATGTGCCTTTGATCGATACTCCTTAGGTGAGACCGCACTTAAATACTTGCAGAAGTCAGTAGGGAGAATTTGAATGCGTGAATGTGATTGTGGAGTTTACTTAGGACAATTGCTAAGTGTGGGGGAAGTATATGTTGGTCTTGATGTCTTGCAGGTGATTCTTTCAATGGATTACTAAGGGGAATCTGAGTGTTGTTGCTTCAAAGATGAAAAGAGTTTCTGAAAGTTTTCAAACCTCTTCACCATGTTTTAGTTCTCTGTTTTGCTTGAGGGCAAGCAAAGGCTAAGTGTGGGGGAGTTGATATACCATGAATTTTAGGGATTTTAACCATGTTATATGTCTTATTTATCGAGTCTATTATTATGTTTTAGAGTCTTTTCAGGTGTTTATTAGGTACATACACGTTTGGAGCGGAATTGGAGAATATGGAGCATTTTGGACAAGTTTGGAGCTAAAAGCCGAGAGAGCTAATTTCACCAAGTCTGGACGACCTCTGCATCGATCGATGCACTCTTGGTGTCGATCGTTGCAGCCCTGCGACAGCAGATTATGAAGACTTTGGAGATTTGCAGTTTTGCCCCAGAAGTTTCTCATATTTGCAAGGAAGCCCCAATTCGTGTTTTAGTTATTTATTAGGTTTTACAACCACTTGTGAGGCTAAGCTTTCATACTTTAGAGCAGAGAGTTTTAGGGGCTGGTTTTGTTCTCGAAAGAGACTTGATTTCGAACCCCTGTTCTTATTCCTTTGATTGATTTATGATATCTATTTTGACTATGTTTTCTGTTATGATTGCTATGTTTGAGTAGATCTCTTGTTAGGTTAGGGATTCTCACCAGGGATTTGAAGGAATGTTAGATTAATTGATTTATTAAGATTCATCATCTAGTTCTTCATCTAATCTGTTTTTAATGCTTAATCTGAACTGGCCATTTAGATTACTGATTCTAGGTTGATTCTCGCAACGATAGTTAATTTATTTAACTAGATCTGATTTAGGTGAGCAATTTGTCTATTCGCAAAGAAATTTGGTTTAGAGAAATTGTGAACGAACGAACTTGGAATTAACGCATGTTTAGAACTCTAGGATTCGCAAAGGAATTTGGTTTGCTAGGTTGTTAGACATAGATAATTATCGCAGCGACAGCTGGTTAGTTTTACCTTCGTGATTCTAGTTCAAGAACACTATAGATTGAATCTGATTGATTGTTTATCTGATTTCCTGAGATTCCTGAGAACTCCCGAAACCTAACGCCTTCGTTTGATTGCTTACACCGTTCTATTTACTTTTCTGCCGATTGATTTACTGCTTTCACATCTGCTTCGCTTAGTTTAATCCGAATTACTCATAATCCATCGTGTGACCAGAGTCCTTGTGGATTCGATACCCTAAGTACTACAACTACATCACTGTGCACTTGCAGTTAGTATAGGGTTAAAACTAGACCTATCAGATATCCCCAAGGAAACGGTCAGGAAGAATCCACCAACAAAACCATTATCGACGGCATCAAAAAGCGTCTCGAAAAGAAGAAAGGAGTGTGGGCCGATGAACTAGACGGATTCCTTTGGTCACACAGAACAACTCCTCGCCGCGCAACTGGGGCCACCCCATTTTCCTTAGCCTTTGGCGTGGAAGCAATGGTCCCGGCAGAGGCTAACATCTATACTCTCCAACGAGCTCTTATGCCTCAGCATAACGAGGTCAACGAAAAAATGCTGCTTCAAGCCCTCGATACAATCGAGGAAGAACGATATCGGGCATTGCTCCGCATCCAAAACTACCAACAACTCGCAACTCAATATTACAACCAGAAGGTATGAGAACGACACTTTCAACTCGGCGACTACGTGCTTTGCAAAGTCTAAAAAAGTCGTCAAACCCGGTGTCTACGAGCTCGAATCACCGCATTCGTGGAATTCATCGAGCCTAAAGGAGTACTTCTAGGTGGCTATCTATATATATATATATATACACTATGTATGAACTACGAGTGACTTGATTCTTCCTCGGAAGATACGTAGGCAGCCTTCATCGGCACAGTCACAACTTAATAATTTTTTTATTTTTCAGCTTATGCCGAGACAAAAATACATCCAGCCGAGTCAGCACTATTCTTTACCGAGTTAGTTTACTCTACCAAATTGACCTTTTTAACTTATGCCGAGTTATTATTATTCTTCTAACTTATGCCGAGTTTTTATTCTTTTTAACTTATTATTGCAATTTTTAACTTATGCCGAGTTAAAACCACTTGCCTTAAGACAATCAACACTAAAGCCGAGCTCCATAGTTCGCAAAAGTCGAGAAATACACGTCTTGACTTTAAGCGGAGCATCCAATAACACCCGCACTATTTACATCACGCTTCCTGGCCAGAAGCGTGGTCTTCCTTGTACGCGAGTGATAGGTCAAGAAATATCCCTATTCTACTGCAAGTGCACAGTTATGCGAATGTAGTATTCAGGGTATCGTATCCACAAGGACTCAAGATTCGCGCGATAGATTATGAGTAGTCTAATTAAGCTAAGCGAAACAGATTGTAAGGCAGTAAACAAGGAGCAAGTAAACGAGTGCAATGAGGCGAGTGTAGGCAATTAGTGAAGCGTCAGGTTTCGGGAAGTTCTCAAGAAATCAGGATATTAGATAACAAACAATCAGGATTCAATCTATTAGCGTTCTTGAACTAGAATCACAGAAGTAAAACTAACCAGCTCTCGCTGCGATAATTATCTATGTCTAACAACCTAGCAAGCCAACTCTCGTTGCGAATCCTAGAGTTCTAAACATGCATTAGTTCCAAGTTCATTCGTTCACAATTCCTCTAGACCAAATCTCTTTGCGAATAGATAAATTGCTCACCTACATCCTTTCTAGCTAATTAACCAACTCTCGTTGTGAAAATCAACCTAATAACAGTAATCTAAATGACCAATTCAGATTAAGCGTTAAGAACGATTTAGATGAAGAACTAGATGATGAATCCAAATTAATCAATTACTCTAACATTCCTTGAAATCCTTAACGAGAATCCCTAACCTAACACGAGCTTTACTCATACATATCAATCATCACAAAAGACATAGTCGAAATAGATTTCAAATATAAAACCAAAAGAGTAAGAACAGGGGTTCGAAATCTCTTCTCTCTCGAGAACAAGACCAGCCCCAAATCTCCTAATCTAATGGAATAATCTGTAGAATAAAACTTAGCCTAACAAGTGGCTGTAAAACCTAATTAATAGATAAAACAAGTTTTGGGCCTTCTTGTAAATATGGGAAACTTCTGGGTAAATCTTGTAAATCTCCAAAAGCTGTATTTTTGATGCGCAGGAATTTCGTCCTTTAGTGGTGTCGACCGACACCAAAGTGGTGTCGACCGACACCAAGTGCAGACGCACCCACTGAACTCTGTGAAATCCATGTATGCTGCCAAATTACTCCAAAAGCTCCCAGAATCTCCAGATAAGCTCCAAACGTGCTAAAACCTATAAAACACCTAAAGGACTCGAAAGACTCTATAAAAGACTCGATTATGTACATATATCATGGCTCAAAACACCTAAAAACCATGATATATCAACTCCCCCACACTTAGCCTTTGCTTGCCCTCAAGCAAATAAAAAACCAAAGCAATGAGAAAGAGGTTTGAAAACACAGAAACTCATTTCGTCTTAGGAACATTCGCATTCACATTCACTTAGTGAGCCACTGAAAACATTCCTGCAGAGATCAAGACCACAATGTACTTCCCCCACACTTAGTAACTGTCCCAAGTAAACTCCACAATCAAGACAGAGCACCCAAATTCACCGCACTAACCTTTGTGTACAATTAAATGTGGTCTCACAAAGGGATTATCGATCAGAGGACACATGGACTCAACCCAATCAGTAGCTGACCACCAAACTGTCGGTTTCTGGTTCCTTTCTTCTCCTTTTTTCCCTTAACAACTGATTTTTCCCCACTGGGTATCATTTTATTTTTTTTCTATCAGCGCTCTTCCCTTTTTATTTGGGGTGTACTTTGGACATATTTCCATGGATACACAAGAGGTAATAGGGGTCTCTACCACTCCCGTGACCACTTCGAAGCTACTAGCTTATCCGCAGTTTACTTCTTTTTACTTTCAAAGGAGGGGAGAATCAGAAACCATTCTTAGACAGGATCATAGGCTGTGTCAAACACATCAGAGGAATCCGATTCAGAGATACCAAACCCCTAAGTGAGAAAATAAGTCAGGATTAGAAGTGAAGTTAGTGATGGATCCTCTGAATACCTGGTTAGATATGGGTGTCCTTGGTAATTTGATCTGTGTGGGGGTTTTCTAATCGTCATAGAGCTACTGCAAGTCTGTCCAATGGTCACTTAGTTCCTGTTCCAGCGAAAAATCTTCTCGGAAAATCATGGTTTCATACCAATTTTGACTCAATAAAATAATTTTGAAAACAAAGGACTGACACTAAGAAAAGAAAACAAACGGTGGTCCGTAACTACCTCCCCCAGACTTAAACAACACTGTCCCCAGTGTTATCGCAGCTTGGGTTCGGGAGAACAAGGTATAACCAGCGAAAATCTCGGAAAATCAGAAACCTTACCTGCAGTCGCGGTTGGTGTCAACCGACAAACAGCCAGTGTCGAACGACACAAGGCTTTTGTCGACACAGATCTGATCCGAATCGAGCGTCCTCGATTATGGTCAGTGTTTTCGAGTTTGGTGTCGACTGACACTAAAGGCGTGTCGACCGACATTGCTGTCTGCAAACCTGTTCATCACATTCTGAAGCACCAAAAAGCAGAAAAATCAAAGAAACAAAATCCTAAAACCAAAAAGAAAAGAAAAACTGATCCAATAGTGGGTTGCCTCCCACTCAACGCTTGTTTTTAGTCATTAGCTTGACTATGGGTAGGAGATCAGACTCCTGGGGGTTTCAACAGAGGTTGTGAGTGCCTTTGCGAAAGTCTCCTCATCCATGGTGGTTTGTAAGCGGTATCAGCGTGAGAGCGCCCAAGGAACAAGGGAATAAATCCAGGGTGGGAGCGTAGCGTGGGTGGGATAGAGCATTTCCCTGCATTCACAGCAATGGAATTAGGAGGATTAAATTGAGAGGATGCATACCTTCGCTTTGGTGGGTGTCTGATGTTTGGAGCTTTCTGCTTATGAGCAGTTTCAGGCTCCGAAGATGTTAGAGTAGATTCATGAGGAACCACCATCTTCTTTTCTCCACTATCAGACACTGTAGCCTCACAAATCCGAGCTTCTTGTTCTAGTTGAACACCGAAAGCTTGACCATCAATTGTGGATTTTCGCAGCTTGTCCATCTTGAAGTGCAGAGGCTTATCTCCCAAGTGGAGATCAATCAGGCCACGCCTCACATCAATCACTGCTCCAGCTGTAGCTAAGAAGGGTCTGCCAAGTAGCAGAGAATCATCCGGTTCCATATCATATTTCAGCACCACGAAGTCTGTTGGAATCAAGTAGTTTCCAACTCTGATAGGGATGTCCTCAAGAACTCCTTCTGGGATGCTCTTCAATCGATCAGCTAGGATTAGAGAGATCCTAGTTTGCTGGAAATCAGTCAATCCTAGTCTCTCAGCCACAGAGTTTGGCATGAGGTTTGCACTAGCTCCCAAGTCTCATAAAGAGTGCTTGAAGTTGTCCTCGAAGATAGAGCAGTCTAGCGTAAAGACTCTTGGATCTGGAAGCTTCTCTGGAATCTGATTCAGCAGCACGGAACTGACTCGCTTAGATACAATCATCACCCCCTCTTTCAAATGACCATCAGTGGAGACCATCTTCTTCGCATATCTCTGCACACAAGGATGAACTCGCGAAGCATCAGCTGGTGGAGTTTTATTCAGCTCCTTATCCATCACCACCATGCACTCGACCACATTTTGCTCATGTTTAGACCTCATATGAACTCTGGGGAATGGTACAGGAGGTTTGTAGACCCTCTCCTTAACAAAAACATCAGATTTGGACGAAACTGGATCTGCCCGACCGTGGTGTCGACCGACGCAGAAGTGGTGTCGGTCGACACTAAGTGATGTCGACCCTTCAATGTCGGGCATGGTCGATTTTTGTTCGTCATGAAAACTCGAAATTGCCGTCAGAACTTGGTGTCGACCGACACAAAGAGGGTGTCGATCGACACCGAGAGTTATAATCAAAAGATCAATGTCGATCTCAGTTGATTTTGGTCTGTCGAAACTCTTGAACTCGGGTGTTTCAGTGGGTGTCGACCGACACTGAGAAGTTGTGTAGATCGACGTTGAGTCTGCAGGCTCGGATTCTTCTCTATTTTCCACGATTTCCACAACCTTAACTCCAAAATCTGATCTCTGATCCAGCGTATCTTCAACCTGAATTGAGATGGCGTTGACATGAGCATTCTGAGCATTCTTCCCTTTGACAGAACTTGAAATCAGAGGCACTTGTGTATCCAGCTGCATCATATGAGTGTTCAAGGACTCAAACTTTCCATTCAGATCTTCATACACAGCATCAAGCTTCTTGTTGAAGTCTACAGTGGTCTTTGTCTGCCCCTCAAGTATCTGCTCCATCATAGCTTCCAATCTACTCTCATGAGCATTAGTAACAGGAGGTGTCTGATAAATGGAAGATCCATGGTTCCTTGTGAAGGAATTGTTTTGCTGTTGGAAAGACTTCTGGAATGCAGACTTTTGAGTGAAAGAAACAAGATTTTGAGAACCATACTTTTGAAATCCAGACCCTCCAATGTAATTCACAGATTCTTGTGCACACTCTCCAGCTTCAGATGCCTCATGGGGCTGCTTCTTTCCAAGCAGAATGTTGTGGACAGAATCAATCTTGTCATTCAACTCAGCTATCTGTGAGCTATCAGCCTTACCACCATTCTTCTGTCTCTCCACATCAGCATTCTTGACACTATTGCTAGTTACCAAGTTATCAATAAGCTCATTGGCTCCTTCTGGGGACTTAGTATAGAAGTTCCATTACTTGCTGCGTCCATAGCCATCTGATACCACAAATCAACTCCTCTGAAGAAGATACACAACAACTGCACTTCAGAGAAACCATGGTGTGGACAATCTCTTTGGTACCTCTTGAATCTCACCCAAGCTGCCTTAAAAGGCTCTGTAGATCCATGTTTGAAGGTCAGAAGGTCCTGTCTGAGTTGATCGGAGCGAGCATCATCATAAAAGTGTCTCAGGAATTCCCTCTTCACTGCATCCCAAGTAGTCAGAGTCCCAGGTGGAAGCTGTTTGAGCCAAGCTGCAGCCTCTCCAGCGAGAGAATATGGGAAGAGTTTGAGGTGCAGAAAGTCATAACCCACTTCATTGTACTTCATCCCAGTGATGAATGACTCAAAATCTTCTATGTGATCCATAGGCTGCTCATGTGGAATTCCATAAAAGGGTGCTGCCTCAGAAGTGCATAATACTCAATCTTAAGCTCGAACTCATTCCTCTCAAAAGCAGGAGGTACGATTGCAGACCTGTTGGCGTAGAACTCGTCAGGTCTGTTGTAATCAGCTAGTGTCCTCCTAGTAGGAGGATTAACAATCTGTAGCTCAGGCTCAGGGATCACATTTCCTTCAACATCAATTCTCTGTCCCTAAGCATTGTAGGGGTTGTTTTGTGGATCTCTCAGAACACCTTCTGCATCCCGAGTCAGCACAACTACATTCGGATTCATCATCCTCTCAGATTTCTGAACCTTCCTAGTTGCTTCCGCGAAAGGTGTCGACCGACACTAGGTTGGTGTCGATAGACCCTAAGTTCTCTGGCTCGCTGATTTCCTGCAGAAACAAGAAAAACACGAAAAGAGGTCAGTAAACAAGAAAAGAAAACACTTAGACTAAATTCTAGTACAAAATCTATCGGCGAACTCAAATGAGTCCCCATCAACGGCGCCAAAAACTTGATAGGTCAAGAAATATCCCTATTCTACTGCAAGTGCACATTTATGCGAATGTAGTATTCAGGGTATCGTATCCACAAGGACTCAAGATTCGCGCGATAGATTATGAGTAGTCGAATTAAGCTAAGCGAAACAGATTGTAAGGTAGTAAACAAGGAGCAAGTAAACGAGTGCAATGAGGCAAGTGTAGGCAATTAGCGAAGCGTCATGTTTCGGGAAGTTCTCAGGAAATCAGGATATCAGATAACAAACAATCATGATTCAATTAGCGTTCTTGAACTAGAATCACATAAGTAAAACTAACCAGCTCTCGCTGCGATAATTATCTATGTCTAACAACCTAGCAAGCCAACTCTCGTTGCGAATCCTAGAGTTCTAAACATGCATTAGTTCCAAGTTCGTTCGTTCACAATTCCTCTAGACCAAATATTTTTGCGAATAGATAAATTGCTCACCTAAATCCTTTCTAGCTAATTAACCAACTCTTGTTGTGAAAATCAACCTAATAACGGTAATCTAAATGACCAATTCAGATTAAGCGTTAAGAACGATTTAGATGAAGAACTAGATGATGAATCTAAATTAATCAATTACTTTAACATTCCTTGAAATGCTTAACGAGAATCCCTAACCTAACAAGAGCTCTACTCAGACATATCAATCATCACAAAAGACATACTCGAAATAGATATCAAATATAAAACCAAAAGAGTAAGAACAGGGGTTCGCAATCTCCTCTCTCTCGAGAACAATACCAGCCCCAAATCTCCTAATCTAATGGAATAATCTGTAGAATAAAACTTAGCCTAACAAGTGGCTGTAAAACCTAATTAATAGCTAAAACACGTTTTGGGCCTTCTTGTAAATATGGAGAACTTCTGGGTAAATTTGCAAATCTCCAAAAGCTGTATTTTGATGCGCAGGAATTTCGTCCTTTAGTGGTGTCGACCGAAACCAAAGTGGTGTCGACCGACACCAAGTGCAGACGCATCCAGTGAACTCTGTGAAATCCATGTATGCTGCCAAATTACTCCAAAAGCTCCCAGAATCTCCAGATAAGCTCCAAACGTGCTAAAACCTGTAAAACACCTAAAGGACTTGAAAGACTCTATAAAAGACTCGATTATGTACATATATCATGACTCAAAACACCTAAAAACCATGATATATCAGCAAGATGCATATCGCGATCAGGAAAAGCCGAGATCCGTCTCGCACCGAAAAAACCGGGTCCTTACCCGTATGTTCTTTGAGGTGGACGATAACAAATAAGCCGCGCAATAAGCCGAGCAATAAGCCTCGCATATTCGTCCATCCCTAGAACGGGTAAGCCGAGCACACATAAGTCTCGCAATCATGAACCCAGTTGAATGAAGAGCTTTAAGATAAAGCAAGACGTTTCATACTGGACCATACTCTAAATCGATGTTCAGCCTAATTCGTACAAACGGATTAAAGGAAACACAAAACAGTCCGATTATCCAAGTAAAGAAGCGAAAAGATAAACACACTTTAAATTAAAAACCGAGAATACCTCCTTCAAACAAGGAGAAGTTTTTACAACCAGCATAAAAATAATTAACAAAATACTTAAAAAAAAGAAAGCTAGAGAAGTACTCGGTCCCAACCCTAGTCTCCGCCGCTTTCTCCGACTCATTCGCCTTCTCGGTTCCTCCATCTTTAACATTCGCATCTTGAACCACTGTAGACGCGCCGGCCTGAGCATCAGTCTCCAAATTACCAATCGACTGAGCAGGATTGTCAGGGAGAACTTGAGAAATCACCCCACTGTTAGTCCCGAACTCATCAATGTTTTTTTGGAACAGGAGGAGGAGAATCATGGTGAAGAGACCCCAGCAGAGGATGACGAGTCTTGGAAAGAACCAAATTCAGATCTTCCTTCGTCACAACGTCCATCGCATCAATTTTGGCATTGATCTCCTCTTCGTCCGCAGCGAGCTGATCCAAGACCGACTGAGGTATTGGCACGCCTTCCCCGCTAAGCTTCACCAAGCACTTTCTGAGACCAAAGATCTGACCATGCTCAATCTATTTCGCAGTAGCATCTTCCTGATCCTTGACAAAGCGGTGGAAAAGATCAAAGTAAGACTGGGCCATCGCCCTCATCTCGGTTTCCACGCGGTTCCTTTCCTTTAGGACCAGCTCTCCACAGAGCTTTTGTTGGTGCCGTCTCTCAGATTGGTACTTAAGAAGGTCAGCTTTCGCTTTCTCGTCAGCTCGTCATAACTTCTCCTCTGCTTCACAGAGTTTACTAATAATTTCAAGGTTGCTCGCCTCCAGTGCGTTCTTCTCCTCTCTCGCCTTTTGCGAGATCATCATCTCTCCTCTTCATCGTATCAGCCAATTTCTGAGAGTCCCAAGCACTCTCAAGGGCCACGCGTTTTGACGCCGCGATCATCTAAAAAGCGATAAAAATCGTTATTAAAAGAACCAACAAATGAAGTTCTAAAAAAAAAGCTTTAAAGAAAAAACTTACTGCTGCCTCAGCCTGCTTTAGATTGAGTATTGCGTTAGAGTGAGGGAGCTCCTTCAGAGGCGGCCAGTCCGAGTCATTCCCCCTCACGCAAGTAAGCAGGTCGAAAAATGCTCGAGCATTCTGGATGAAAGGGATCTCGCTCTCATATTGATAAGCGAAATTAGGAATCAAAGGCCAGGTGCTCACATCCGCATATCTCTGCGAGCTGCGAGGGAGAACCGTGACGACCTCCTTACGAGAAATAAAATGCTTATTGTCTTCGGAGACAGCATCCGACATCTCTCCATCCTCCGAGTAAAACCGTTTCCATGGATCCAAAGTCTTGGTTTTAACCGGCTTGTCAGTAGCCGCCTTCTTGACAGGATTTTCCTTGACCGATTTACCCATCACGGCCGCCTTCTTCACAGGATTCTTCTGATCTGGCTTCTCTACAGCCGCCCTCTTTTTGAACTGGGTCTTCAACAGAACCTTCTCAGGGGAGCCGCCATACTCGATTTAGCCACCACATTTTCCTGGGGGCCGGAATATTTCTCACTAGCAACAGCTGATGGCTCGCCGCCGCTTTGAGACAAAGAAATCACCTATTTTTCCTTAACTAGTTCGGCTGAACGCGAAGGATTGGACGTGAGTTTTTGCGAGTAATCGACCGATATCTTCTTTAGCTTACCCATTCTCGGCTTCTTTAAATCGACTGGGTTAACCTTCTCTATAATATTCCACTTAACTAAAAGAAAAAAAAAAGAGAAGTTAGAACTCAAGGAAAACACAACAAGTCAAGCCGGGTAATTTAGGAAGAACCTACCTTTAGAAACCCTCGGAAGAGACCGACTAATACGCTCCCGAGTAAGATCCTTCCACTTGAGGAGACTGAGGGTTCGTATTTTTTCAACGATAGCGAAGAAGTCATCCGGGTAAGGCTTGTAGAACGGATGACGCACAACAAAGAAGAAAAGTAAAATGTGTAAATCATCTGGGGGACCAGTCGACAAAGTTGGAACAATATCTCTACCAATATTAGTGTTCCACGACGATCTAGGTTCACTATGCCGCTCTGGAACAACCAACGGCGTTATCTCGGCGTAAAAATAAAATCCCTGCCAGACGCGAACTTTGCTCGGCGCATCCAAGACAACACCTTGATCCGCCCTCATCCTAATAGCAAAACATCCCGGGCTGGTCTTTTTCATTTGACTGATGGAAGTCATTTCCTCGAATATCCTAACAATGATACTGATATCACACTCAGAACCTAAAACAAGGAGTCCCACCATGTGACGAACCGCGGTACTCGATAGCTGTGAAATCGCGATATCGCGCCAAGCGCAATAGGAGACAAGAAGATCAGGAAGAGGAAGCCAAAGTCGGCTACCCGATGTGTCCGCGTTGAGGAAATAAGACTCGTAAAGGCATACGTAACCAGGAGGCGGTGTCCAGGGACGATCTATCGGTCCGGGAATAATAAATTTGATCCTTGGATCTGCTCCACAACCCGCCAAAGCAGAAGCAACCGAATCTTCAGTAGAACGGGTCTGGAAGACATTAGCAAACATCCCCTCCGAGCCGGATGATATCCCGAGTGAAGGAATCACAGCACCCGTATTTCCCTCAGAAGATACTGTCTCGCTATCGCGTTCATCAGAATCATCTTTCTCGGCTTCCACCTCATCCGACTCATCAGAATCAGAATCTCAAAGCCGACGAATCACAAATTCTGTCCGACCCGAACTTTGTGCAGCACCAGTCAGCCAGGATAACTCGTGACGAAGTTCGAGCTCTTTGGCCGCTTGATAACCGGGATGATTCCTCAAATCAGAAGAAGTGCTGCTACCAGAGGATGAATCAGAGGAGACAACGCGCAGACTAGGTGAATGATCCTCGGATGATACCGAAACGGCATCTTTATCCTTGTTCCCCGAACAACGGATCAAAGACATGACTAATCGAAGAACAGACGAAGAACCGAGCAAAGATAAAAGGATTTGATCCAAAATCTTAAATAACTACGGCCAAACAACGGCGGAAGACAATCGGAAAATAAAAACCGGTGGAGAGCAAAAGAAAAGTACCTTATCTCTTCACTTGAGCATAAATGAGGAAATGGGAAGCGAGAACATAGAATATATAGAAGAAATGGGCGACGTACCCGAGAATTCATAATTACCTAGGCGACGCTTCGTTTCTCGCACCTATAGACCGGTTCAACCAAAATTCAATTCGGTCTGCCTCTATCTAAACCGAATCATTCGGTTCAAATCAAATTGACCCAGGAAATCCGAAATAACAACGTTAAACCTGAACCAACCTAAATCACTTCTTAAACCAAACGACACTCCTCGTACCAACCGAGCTGAATAAATTCGAATCGCCGCACTGGGGGACTTATTGTTGGAGTCAAGATTAGCACATTTCCCAAAAGGCCCATTCAGGAATTTAGGTCGGCCCGATAAGGAAAGTCCACTTAGGGCTCAGCCCGGAGTTGATTAATCAACTCGACTCAGCCCAACGACGGAGCAAAGTTAGGGTTTTCATATGAAAGCAAAGATGGGAAAAGGAAAACGGCGCGCGTGATTAACACGTCGAGAAAGAAGATACGCTTAGGAATATCTACACCGAGATATGAGGAAAGATTCGAGTTTAGTCTAGGTTTTCCTATTTTTGTTAAGCCGACTTCTGTAACCTATATAAGGACGTCGAGTCCATTCAATAAAGTATCCGATTTTGAATACAGTTTTTTGAGAGTTCTTAGCTAAAGCCGATTTAGACCTAATTGCTCTCCGACGACTTAAACACCTCATTCAGCCGCTTTGTTTCGTCTCGGAAACCTAGCTATAAAATCCTAATTCCATTCTCTCGCCGAATTCTCAAACTCTTTTTTAAGAATCCTTAAAGAAACCCTAAAACTCTTTCTATTTTCGGATAGGCCGAGTTACGAAATCAAAATTTATACATGTACTTCCTTGGCTAGAGAAACTAGTGTTTTATCACAAGTCTTTCACAATTTTTGTGGTATACAACAATCTACCATTCATCATCCTTCAACCTTCCGCACAATCCTGCTTAATTTGCTAGATAAGCTCGAGCACCTAATTAGCATCTGCCTTTTTACTCAAAACATGGGGCTTAATTGTACATTTGACTATTAGTCTACTCTAGTAGAAAGACCACCGAATAAAAACGGGTCATTATGCAATATTGTAGAAGTTAAGGGTTTCCTAAAACAAACTTTTCATAAAACTTGAAAACTAAAATCGTTCGTCACTGATAGCGAAATCCAAGGTGAGGGTCTTGTTGCAGAAGAAAAAATGGAATCGAATCGTTCTCACTTCAAGGTCCGCTTCTTTTGAACTTTAGGTTTCGATATTGTGCGAACTGTGTGACCCTTTTTCTTTCTTACGGACGTCCTGAAATGTTGAAATTTGTGGTTTCGCTAGTGTTGCTGATTAAATTTGTTGTTGCAGCTAATTTTGGGATCTTCTTCAATTGCCCGACGGAGTATATTAACAGACATGGGATACCAATTCATTCTAATGGTAATGTCTTGTTACTTTGAAACATTCACTTATTTTATTTATGATTCAAGTGATTGTTTGATGTAGAGTGCTGATATTGATGAGAAGAGCATCCGTAAGGAGAAACCTGAAGAGTTGGTATTAGCTTTAGCTGAGGCAAAGGTAGGTACTAACTACTTCATTACTTTTTTTCTTGTAATTGCTAGATAAAATGGTTATTTCATGTTTCTTGTTACCACTGTCTGTGATGATGGGGAACAACTGACAGTTTTGATTGCAGCGGATACTAATTACTATAGATCCACTATCACCTAAATTCCATTTTATGTTTCTGGGAATGCATCATCTTCTTGGCAAACACAAGTAGCCTTGTGGGTTTTATCTCTCAGGCTATTGTGTTTTAGTATTTAATTAAAAGTGCAATTTAGACTCTGCCTAAATGATTTTTGTAGCTCCTCTTTTTATATCTTATACTAGGCCACTATATAACCAAAGTTGTTTCTTATCTGTCTTTTTCTCCAACTTCTGTATTCACCTATCAAATAGCATTTCTTCTTCTTTTAATAAACCTGTGGATTTTTTTTTACCAGGCTGAAGCAATCATGCAGCGGATCCCTGATAATGACGATATAAAGGATGATAGCTCGACCTTACTTGTTACTTGTGACCAAGTACCGATCTATATCTGAATTGCCTTAGTTTGCTGAAACTTTACTTCGATATTATTCTCAAGTAGCTAGCTGTCATGGATAAACCATTTTTGGTTAGCTTAGTGATTAAGAGCCAAGATTGTTAGTTGGTAAGGTAGTTTATAAGATTGGATAGCCTATGAGAGACTTGTTGGGTTTAATGATTTGAATGGTTATGAAGGTGGTCGTCTATGAAGATGCCGTCAGAGAGAAACCCTCGAGTGTGGAAGAAGCAAGGGAATATATAAGAGGTAAGCAAGCTCGCATGACCTTCCTTGTTTACCCCCAGCTCTCAAGGCTTAGGTCAAAATATCTGAACTGGAAACACAGGCTATTCCAAGGGACACACAGCAACAGTGAGTTCTGTGGTTGTAACAAATCTCAAAACAGGATTCAGAAAAGGAGGCATAGATAGAGTGGAGGTCAACATTTTTACTTCTTAGAGTTGGGACTTTACAGTTTGTGAAATATATATATAGCATCAGCTGAGGCTTTCACTTCTTAACAGATCTTTTTCAACGAAATATCAGAGGAGATTATCGAGAAACTGGTAAGAGGTGGTTGGTGCAAGTTTAAGATTTATATTTTTCTCCGTATTAATATTGCTTCTACTAAGTTAAAGCTGACCTGATGAGCAGATTGAGGAAGGCATGGTGCTTAAGGTGGCTGGTGCACTCCTAATCGAGCATCCTCTAATATTGCCATGCGTTAAAGAAGTGGTTTGATTCCTTTGCCTTAACATAACTCTAACCATAACATGAATTTACTTGGATTGGATTCGAGTCTAGAGTCTTAATCCTTCATCTTATGGTTTTGTTTCCCTTGTCATTTTACCGATTTGGACCATATATGTTGAATTATGGTGTATTGTTGTATCAGGTTGGGACAACAGATAGCGTGATGGGTCTGCCCAAAGAATTGACTAAGAAACTTCTAAAGGAAGTATTGGAAAGTTCCTAGGTGCCTTGAATTGAAATATTTGTTTGGTCTCTAAATGTTGGTGTGCAACTCGTGAGGATTATGGATAAGTTGTTTAGGTTTTTTACTTGTTTCTAAACAAATATTTAGATCCAATTGATTCCGATCTTTTTAGGGGTGAGTCCCGAACCAGTAAACCAACAAATCGTTTAATCCATTGTACTCTAGGTAGTGGATTGAGATGTTTTTGTCAAACGAGCTAGAGAAGTGGTGAGTTGTTGTCCGTGACATCACGCCAAACGTGGTACAGACTAGAGAGTGCTCTGTAATGCATATTTGGCCTGATATGATGAACTCCACGAAACCGTCCCAGTTGCAGGTGAAAGCTCCACGAAGGAGTTCACCCGCAATGTTCTTAACACGTTGATAAATTAGTGGTAGCTACCAATCAAAGGCACGCAAACATAAACAAAAGGAAATGATACGGTTTGTTCAAAGTTTTTTTTTTCTCAAATGTTTGGGTCCGATTAGTGACAGAAAAAAATCTTTCCGACCAAGAAAAATTTCATCAATTCTTAACATTTTCAAAAAAAAAAAAAATCATAAATAGAGTGAAGATAGTACATAATCCTTATACAATACATGAGATAAAACTAAATCAAGTGAGTATACAGTGAAGGTTTAAAGAAGCAAGTCTGGAAGTTAAAGACTTCAAGAAAGATTAATCACTTCCCATGGCAATCTATTTCTGAATTCATAGATGTTTCAAGCCGACTGGTAGATCGTCACTGCAGAGTGGATCGTTACTACCATAAATGCAGAGCATAAGAGGAGTTTGTTAACCATCTCTTATTTGAGTGTCCACCAGCTATCCAATGTTGGACTATTTCATCAATACCATCAAATCCGAAGGTTATCCATGTTGGATAATTCCAACATTAAAGGAAGATTTCCAAATAAGAAGAAGCATATTTGGAAATATAGATAAATACAAATAAGTTAAGATGATATGATTTAAGAAGATTTCCTTTTATCTTTAATAAGGTTTTTAGGAAGTAGCCTAGCCTATATAAACAAGAGGTTATGGAGAGATGTTCCATAAGACTCAAGAGAGAGATATAATAGAATCTATGAGGAGATGTCTCATAAGATTGAGAGTTGAGAGATTTAGTTTTGAGAAGTTTCTAAATCAATAAAGAAGAGCAGTTCTTATATTCGATCTCTGTTTTACTTTATTTGGTATCAGAGCGTTTTCGATCCAAGGGAGACCTCGCTAAAGCCTAGGATAATCAATCGAGTAGGATTTGATTCATCTTGGTGAACACAACAAAGGAGTTGTTGTGTAACACAACAAAGGAGTTGTTGTGTAACACAACAAAGGAGTTGTTGTGTAACACAACAAAGGAGTTGTTGTGTAGAGAGCTTTCGAAATCATCTTAAGAAGAAGACGATCTCGAAGGAAGCCAGAAGAAGAATCGCACGCGAGGAGAGCGATCGTGAAGTAGTTCTTCTTTCATCTTGAGCAAGGAAGATTAAGAAGGAGCCGACGGTCCGCTTAAGGAGAAGAAGACCGTGAAGAATCTTTCGATCACAATCCGATCAAAGAGAAGACGAAGATCACAAAACCATGGGTGATCATGTTAAACCGAAAGGATTAGAGAGAGGAGTCTCGATCCAATGTCCCATGTTGACCACCACGAACTATACAGTTTGGGCGATGAAGATGAGGGTCATGATGCGTGTACATCAAGACCAAGAACCTATAAACCAAAACGAGGAAGAAGGGGAAAACGTGGCTCAAGGCGTGACACAAGACGTAGATCAAGGAGGACAGAATCAGCAAGTAGTAACAAGATATGGTCGTACCATAACTTAGCCCAGGTATCTTGATGATTATGTATTACTGGCTGATCAAGAAAGTGAAAAGCTATTGTTCACAGTAGATGGAGAACCAGAAAACTTCCTTGAAGCAGGAAAGATGCATGAATTGGTTGATGCAATGGAAGCTGAGCTAGATTCTATCACAAGTTTACTTGGAGTGCAAGAGATCAAGTCACCTAAAATTCATGTTGGAATTAAGGGGGAGAATGTTGGATAATTCCAACATTAAAGGAAGATTTCCAAATAAGAAGAAGCATATTTGGAAATATAGATAAATACAAATAAGTTAAGATGATATGATTTAAGAAGATTTCTTTTTATCTTTAATAAGGTTTTTAGGAAGTAGCCTAGCCTATATAAACAAGAGGTTATGGAGAGATGTTCCATAAGACTCAAGAGAGAGATATAATAGAATCTGTGAGGAGATGTCTCATAAGATTGAGAGTTGAGAGATTTAGTTTTGAGAAGTTTCTAAATCAATAAAGAAGAGTAGTTCTTTATACAAATCTCGATCAAGCTTGTAAAGCTTTTATTTGGGTTATTCGTTCATCTTGAGGAGGAAGCTCAACCATGGCGAATGATGGAGAAGCACGGGCGAGAGGCGCGGAAGCTCCGATCAAGAAGGACCTTCAATGTCCGATGCTCACGTCGACCAATTACACAGTTTGGTCGATAAGGATGAAAGTCATCTTGCGTGTTTATCAAGTCTGGGAGACGATCGAGCCAGGATCGACAGATTTGAAGAAAAACAACATCGCTACAGCTCTCCTATTTCAATCTATACCTGAAGCGTTGATTTTACAGGTTGGAGAGCAGGATACGGCGAAGAAACTTTGGGATGCGATCAAAGCTAGGCATCTTGGAGCGGAACGTGTGCGAGAAGCAAGGCTTCAAACGTTAATGGCAGAATTCGACAAGTTGAAGATGGGCGATGATGAATCTATTGACGATTTTTCAGGCAAGATATCGGGCCTTGCATCAAAATCAGCATCACTCGGGACGATAATCGAAGAGCCAAAAATAGTAAAGAAATTTCTAAGCGGACTCCCTACAGATAAATATATTCAGATCGTGGCATCACTGGAGCAAGTATTAGATCTGAATACGACGAGCTTTGAAGACATCGTCGGACGGTTAAAGGCCTATGAGGAACGGGTCAAGGGCAATGTCAAAGAACCCGAGCAAGAGAAGCTCATTTACGCGAGCAACAACAAGACAAACCGAGAAGGATCCGGTTCCGGTTATGAGGGGAGATCAGCTAACAACGGAGATAGCAACTCAGGCGGACAAAGTAGAGGAGGCTATAGAGGCAGGGGACGTGGTAGGTCTAATGGTCAATACCGTGAAAAGGAGAAAGAAAATAATCAAGATAAATCTAAGAGGGATCTCTCTCACATACGGTGTTGGAGATGTGATAAATATGGACACTACGTGAATCATTGTCCATCAAGACCGCAAGAAGACGAGGCAAACCTTGCAGATACGCAGGAAGCAGATGCGTTATATTTACACGAGGTGGTGTTCTTGAATGAAGACAAACTGTTCCCAAAGGAACTTGAAAACAATGCCAAAGAAGATCAAATTTGGTATTTAGACAATGGAGCCAGCAACCATATGACGGGAAACAGAACATTCTTCACCATCCTTGATGTAAACATTAAAGGTCTAGTGAGATTCGGAGACGGTTCAAAAGTGAAAATAGAAGGCAAAGGGGCGACCACCTTTGTAAATAAAGCTGGAGAACGGAAGCTGCTTAAAGACGTCTACTTCATACCGAATCTCAAGCATAACATCATCAGCCTAGGTCAAGCAACAGAACATGGCTGTGAGGTAAATATGAAGGGAAGTATCTTGGTGTTAAAGGATTCTCAAGGGAGGGTTCTAGTGGAAGTTACAAGATCAGCGAACAGATTGTACAAAACACCAATGTTGACATACGTTCCCGAGAGCCATAGAATCGAGTGTGAGGATTCTTCATGGCCTTGGCATGCACGGCCAGGTCATGTAAGCTTTGGTGTGATGAAGACCATGGTTGACAAAGAGATGGTAATTGGTATGCCGTGCGTAACACAAGAGAAAGATGTGTGTAGCACATGTCAAGTTGGGAAGCAAGTAAGAGGTTCATTCCCGAGTCAAGCAAGTTTTCGTGCCACTCGGACGTTGGAGCTGGTTCATGGAGACTTGTGTGGACTAATATCACCTCCAACACCCTCAAATAACAAGTATGTCTTTGTGCTAATTGATGATTTCTCAAGGTATATGTGGACGATGCTACTCAAAGAGAAAAGTAAAGCATTTGAGCGGTTTAAAGGTTTTAAGGCATATGTTGAGAATCAAGCTAAGACAGAGATGAAGACGTTTCGTACAGAATTTGACACAGACGGAGCTGAAGATGATCATCAAAACAATGATGTTCATAGCGATCAAGAGGGTGACGACGAGGAAGTAGAGTCGAACCCTGAGGAGGAGATCGAGAATCAGGGTCCACCTCCACAAAATACTCAGCAAGTCACGACGAGATCAGGTCGGACTGTTCCTCAACCGCAACACTTCAATGATTACGTGTTGTTTGCGGAATACAATGAAGAGTTGTTGCTATTCATGATCAATGGTGAAACAGAAAATTATCTTGAAGCAGCAACAATGAAGGAATGGATAAATGCCATGATAGCTGAGATAGAGTCTATCGTGAAGAACAAAACGTGGGAACTAAGAGAGTTGTTGAGAGAAATCTTAGGCAAAGAAGACGGGAAGGTCACGCTAAGGATAGAAAACAAATCAGCCATTGCCCTCACTAAGAACCCGATGTTTCACGGGAGGAGCGAGCACGTACCAGGATTGGAGCAGAAGGCAGATATCCTAACGAAGTCGCTAGGCAAGATCAAGTTCAGAGAAATGAGGAGCTTGATTGGAGTACAAGAAATCAACATTCCCAAGATTCATGTTGGAATTAAGGGGGAAAATGTTGGATAATTCCAAATATGAAAAAGGATATATCTAAATAAAGGGAAGTTTATTTAGAGATAGGGATTAAGGAAAAAGGAAATCCCATTAGAAACATGAAATAGGGAGTAGACCTAATTCCTATATAAAGGGTTTATGAGGAGATGTCTCAAACAACCGAGATTGAGAGATTTAGTTTTTGTATAAGTTTTCTAAGTCAATAAGAAGAGCAGTTCTTATATTCGATCTCTGTTTTACTTTAATCCCGAGTACTTCTATGTATGTTAACTTCGATTATCTTCTCTGGCGGGCGAAAGAACAAGGGGCTTCACAAGAGTCCGTCGAGGTTTTCCCTTGGCTGCTATAATATATCTAGAAAGCTCGGAATGAAAAGGTTTTCAATGGAGTGGAAGTCTCTCCGGAATACACCTGGCAACTCGCTGCACATGAAGCAGAATCTAGGAAACTATCCCAAATTCTACTAAATTAGGAGTCTTCATTGGAAGACTATAATGAAAGGAAGCATGCCTGAGAGCACAATCTAGCATCGTTTGATCCAACTTGGTGTTCTCAGGTAGATGCGTCATGGATCAATGCGACCATGAAATCAGGTTTCGGTTTTGTTCTCACAAGGAACAACCACACCGAACCGGTTCGACTATGTGGCAAAACAGAGTTATCCTCCCCGACACGCATAACTGGAGGCGATCATTTAGACGATGCAAGAACTGATTCGACGAGACCATCTCTAGATAAACATCGAATCCGACTATGAGAAACTAGTGAAGATAATAGAGAACAAAGAGGAGTGGCCCGCCCTAGAAACTGAATTGGACGATTTCAACTTTATCCGATCTAGATTTCATGTCTTTAAATTGTTGTTCCTACCGAGATCTTTAAATATATGTGTGGATGATCTTGCTAAGAGGGCACGAATATCGTGAACAAAGTGAAAATGTTGTTTCTAGAGAGTGGCAATCTTGTTAAGGCCAAGATACAAACTCTCTGAACCTTTCTTAAAATGAAGTTTTTACGATGCCAAAAAAAATAAAATTAAGAGGGCTAGGTTTAACTAACAAGTGAGCTGATCCATTGTTATTTGTTTTGGTCGATGTGGCATGAATAGAAATGGATGTTTTGGATAAAATGCCTTTGCAAAGATTATGAATGCTAAAATCTCTAATACCATCATTAAAAATATTAATGATAAAAAGAACGGTAATAAATTACGGAATGTGTACGGATATTACAAAATGTTTAAAGAAATAGGGTTTTCTTGGGAAAAGTACTATAGGTTAGAGCATGAACAATCGTGTTACCCACATGGGTATCTTAAAATTTATTTTTTATTATTATTATTATTTTTTTTTCAGGTGGCAAAAAAAAAAAAAAATCAAAAAAAGGACGAATAGGGTGTCGACACGTCAGCCGCTACAGTTTACATACGGTTCTTATATAAGGATTTTTGTATCCTGTATCTTCACTATTTATGTGGGCCCCACGTGGGACCCACATTATTTTATTAATTTTTTTTAAGATACCCACCTAAGAGCCTTGCGTTGTTTGTGCTCTTAGATTTACAAGTTTTTTTAAGATAAAATCTTAGATTTGCTATTTATCTTAAAATTTAGATCACCGTCGAGTCAAATAGCAATATAGCCCCTTATTTTACCGTGTAAAACATTATATAGTTTTAACATTATATATTTTCAATATATTTTATAACGACATTGTTTTGAACACAAAATTTAAAATATTATCCATTTAAAAAAAAAACATTATCCAAAATTATATGAAATATGTGAACTAAAATTTAAATTTAATAAGTTATATCCATCTTGATTTTTCGGATATTTTTTATAATTATTAGATAAAATATCTGTAACATCCTATCCCGGCCATACGGCCTAGGAAGTTGTCTCATATTCCATACGTACCTTCCTTAAGATTCTATCCGTTCTCTACGTCTTAATTCCATGTTATTCATTCCATATATTCCATTCACTTAGATCTAAGGCAAGATCATAAGCAATACATAAGATAAATTGATATTTTATTAATCAAACCAAAGTACTGAATACAATATAGAGTATGCACAATAATCTAGTGTATTGTTCTAGTCCTAACTAATCAGTTTATCACTCCACTCGTCCCAAAGGTCTTGTGTTCCACGCGCCTAAGCATGGTCATCAATGTGATCAACCTCATGTCCTGCATTTACAAAATGCATAAGTGATCTATCTTGATCATGTACATATCCATAAAAATAACCTAGCAAAGACAATCTATAAGCCCATAGCTCCCCAATTAATGCATATATTCCCTAGTCCATTCTAAGGTTCTCTAAATAGGTCCATATCCCTCTTTGGATGGTTGGAAGCCTTAGGTTGTGTTAGGACATGGATCGTGCCTTGATCCGTGTCCGTCCATCCCACCAATCGAGTAATACCGAGTATTACCACAGACGCGATCGACCACGATCGTAGCGATCGCCCTGACCCATCTCGGGGTAATACCGAGTATTACCACATGCTCGATTCGACCATGATCGGTCGGATTGCACCAATCCGTACCACGAGCCAGGCAGCCCAGGGTCGCCATCCATCAACCTTTGGTACCGTTCCACAGACGTACCGTTTGGTTCGCACGCGATCCTTCCCTAAGCCCATTCACCCTTCGACCCACGGTCCGATCGCCTGCCGACCAAGCATGCGATATTCGCCCATGATCGGTCCTTTGGCCGATCATGAGTTTTATGGAAACCGACCCCTCTTCTCCTAATAGCCATCATCTCCTAACATCCGGTTCTAATTTGATATATATATATATATATAGGGAGAGAGAGAGAGAGAGAACATTCCAACCAAACCTAACCAGACGGATCGTTTACCCAACGGCTATTCCGTGGTCGCAGTTCGAGTAAGGTTTGATAGAGGTTGTAGCACATTTTCCCTGGTCCTTGGCCAGAATTGAAGCCATTTGGATTCTCCTTGAAACCGTATATCCTTAGCCTTTATCTTCCCTTATTAGCCTTCTCCTGCCCCGATGATTTTCCTTAAGAAATCCAGCCACAAACTCTCTTTCTTTCATTGATTCTCACTCATCCAGTGGTATCTGAAAGTGCTGAACGATAGGTGTCAGAAGGTGGCCCACTTACTCCGTCTTTCCTTATCATGTACCTCTATATGGCTTCGCCTGTAGGCTAACAAATGATGCACAAATACTGCACCCAGGTTGGTCCTCTCGTAGGGACCGTCTTCCTCATACCCATGGGAGCAAAGATGCCCCGCTGCTGGATGAAGTAGAACTAGCTCTTGCATTCTCATCTTTTTGGCTCCATCTGCATGTCAGCGTAGTAGCCAAAACTCATACGACATACCTCAGGACTGGATGTCGTACATCTTTCATCTTTGCAAGTCATGAAACCCACCTAGAAGAGTCGCGCGTGTGTAATCCTTCTTGAACCCATAAATAGCACATATATCACCCAGTGGCAGCATGTATCTCCTGCCATGTATCATGAAGCACAAATGTCCCTCCCGTGCATTCATGGCGTTCCAGTCCCTGTATGTGACCCGTATTGTAGTCGTAAACTGTCGTAAACTCCGGGTACAGAGCGTAGCGGACGTAAGGCATGGTTCCCAGACCATCTTCCTCAAGCCTAATAGAATCTCATATGTCATACGCGTCATCCTCAGAAAGTCAGGGTTCACTAACCGTGTAGGCTCAATCTCAACATCACACCATCCATTGTACAACAATGTGTCGTACTCGTCCCAAGTGTGAAGAACCTCTCTATTTCGACAACCGGACCCCTCTACTATGCTCTTTAGCGTCCCAGTCCACTCTTTCTCTGTAAATATCTTCACTCTCTCCTCTTGGGGACATGGGCTTGTAGGGATATCGTCTGCAGGCATCTATGGAGAGCCCGGAGGAGACTGAG
Organism: Orychophragmus violaceus; assembly: GCA_030180135.1. Lineage (NCBI taxonomy): Eukaryota > Viridiplantae > Streptophyta > Magnoliopsida > Brassicales > Brassicaceae > Orychophragmus > Orychophragmus violaceus. The sequence continues at coordinate 40,533,647 of CM058240.1, forward strand.
TAGTCATAGGTGGTGGAGGAGGTGGTGGAGCTGTCCCAGATGGATCTGACACGTCTGTACGGTTTCTTTTCCATGGAGGCATCTGCGAGAGAAATCAGGATAGTTAGCATCAATAAAAAATCTAAAACTGAAAATATTCAAATCCTCATCAACATCATAATCAGCAACAATCATAGCAGTATAAGCAATTTATTCACGTCTTTAATTTGTCATTTCTGCACAATTTCACCAAGTTTTATCACAAAACCTAATTTTCAAAAACTTGAAAAATCAAACGTGAAAACTACTTAGGCATCATTATTCCACTACCAAATGATGTTTGCGTTTTACACACCAATTAAAACATAATGTGCACGCTACCACAATCGAATGGTATGTCGATGTAACACTTTTGGATCGAATCCACAGGGAGCTAGTGACCTATGACACCAAGAATACACAAAGTTCCTTAATCTAAGCTAATACAAGAGATTTGGGTTTTTTTTACTAACAACCTAAGTGAGATGAAAGCAAAGAAACTAATATACAAATGATACAGATAACAAAAGTGAAATAAAAACAGAACAAACCATTCACTAAACAAGATACTAAGATTCACAAAAATAGAGTAAAAACATAGATGATAAAAGACTAAGTTCCTTGGGTTGAGATTTCGGTTTGGGTGATCAACAAATAATCTAGAAGTGTTTAAGAACAAAAGAATGGTTTCTTAGGCCAAGAACAACATATCAAGCTACTCCACTCTCATGATAATAGCTCTACACCTATCAAGCATTAACATCAACTCTCGTTGGCAATTTCAAGATAGATATGCATTATGAATAAGTTCTTATTACCACTAAACACCTTAAACATCAATTCTCATCGGTTAAGTATGTAAAGCACTTGATAGAGTTTAAAACATAAACTACACCTCTCGGTGCTAGCAACATTTAAGATCAAGGAATTGATTAGCTACTTCAATCCTATCATTAAGAACTTCTAACAAGTAAGAAATCAATATTTCCAAGTTTTAAACATCCTAAACCATCACTAAATCACCCTCACCTTGCTCAAACCCAGAAACTTATAAAGAACTACTCACTAATATTCATAGAAACACAAAAATACATGGTTGAGATGATATAAGATGAGAGAAATAGATGAATCAACAAGAACAACACAAGAAAATCAAACCAAACTTCAAAACAAAAATAAAGTTATGATCTAGATCCATAAATGGATCAAGAAGTAGATCATGCCTCTCCACATACACCAAGAGGTATTAAATAATAGAAAAAGTGTCTTGGTCGACCTCAGAACATGAGAGGGTCTACAATCCAAAAGAAAAAGAGAAAAAGCAGCATGTGGGCAAAAGTTGGTCTTAAAGTGGCATGATTGATATGTGTCCAGTAAATCGGTCATACCTCTTCGTGTATAGCTCCTAATGACTTCAAACCATATCCATTGGAAAGCTAACTCAATTCCCTATAACTTTGGTTTGAAGGTCCAAAGCTAAATATGAACGTAAGCTCTTCATATGACTCGATATTTCAAGGGTAAATTTCACAGCGGCCAGAGGACCTCGCTGCACAGGCCGCTGTGAAATCAGGCCATCCGCAAATACTTCACAGCGGCCTGGTGACCTCGCTGTGGCACCTCGCTGTGAGTTCCTATCACGACCCTTAGCTGTTTTTCTACTCCTTTTTGGGTGTTTTTCAGTCCCTACCTCCTCCATATCATTTGGGTGCTTCATCATGTCTTCCACCACCTACAAAAAGAAAAAAACAAATCACATGCACTCCTAATGATGCCTAAATGCATTATCTAAAGCTAAAACATGCTCCAAATCATGATTAAATCTACTCAAAAACACAACACATCAACTCCCCCTAACTTGTTTCTTTGCTTGTCCTCAAGCAAACACCAATGAGAACAAAGGATAGAGGTTTGAAGTTGGAGACTCATAACCAAAGAAATCTAGCAAGCCCTCAACATGATGTCCTTAGAAAATGATAGTATGTTGCATGAACAACAATCTAATCCACTCTAATTTCTCTAGGCATATCAGCACACCAAATCTTATTTTCTTAAGCACATTGTCAAGAATCAACTTACTAAACATTTCACCAACTCTTACATTCATTCTTGTCATTAATGTGTAGTCTCACAAATGGGGGTTTGTTCTTAATCAATTGGCTTGGTGTAAAAATGCTTCAAATAGTGTTTGGAGGAGGGTTATGACTTCATATTTGGTGGCTAACTCTCAAGGAAAAGGAATGCTAGACATTATGTAAAATGTGGCAAGACAAGAACAATTTATGCATACAATTCTTAACTCCCATTGCTTTACCCAATTATGTTTCCAAATCCCATCACTAGTTTAACCAATCTACCTACTTTCCATAACTTTAACCATTTGACTTTTTCATATTTGGGTCTTGAGAAGTTATTCTTTTCATTTACTAAGACTCTTTTTCTTTTGATTTCTTCTCATTTCAAACTTAGAGTTTTTCTAATTTTATCTCAACTTCCCAAGTGTTTCCCTTCACAAGCTCCTTGGTTCTTTCTTTTTCTTTTACTTCCTATTTCACTCTTTCTTTCCTTTCACTCCCATTCCCAATTTCAAGTGCTTATACCCCAAATGCCAATCAACAAAATGAACTCCTAGACTAGCCTATGAGAGTTAATCATTGTCGTTCTTATACTTTTAACCTTTTACACATGTTAGCATTATCAAAAAGAGGACTCACTCAATCAATCAAATGAAGGTTTAAAAGGAAAGGGAAGGGTTCTATGGTGTGGTAACCATCCTAAGAGTGAGAATGGCCACTTGGATTAACAAAGGGTGGTAGAAAAGTGGTAAAAGATAATCCAAGTGTGTATATAGTGACCTTGATCAAGCATCAAAATCCCATAAGTGAGAAAATTAAGTTCATTTAAGTCCATATAGATGAGTTGGTTTCAAAGTTGAGAGTATCAAACTTGACAAATAGATTGGAGTGGTGTGATCAAAACTCTAAATGTGCAAGTGTTTCAAGAGTTGTTTAAGCAACATAGTATGATTATCAAGGGCATCATGTTGAGTTCTAAAATCTAGATTTCTTACATGGCAATTATATCATTGTCTCCTATGAAAATGTAAATTGAATCTATAATGCTACTAGACTCAATCCTAAAAGAGAAACAAATATGAAGCTACATGTTCTTTTTTTTTTATGTTTCAAATTCTTCAATTTTTTTTTGTTTTTTCGAAAACTTATCTATTTACAATGCAAGACTCAATCATAAGAGTAAAAAATGAAAGATGGTAAAAAATAAAAGAACTAAAAATATATGTACAAGGTGGTGGTGGTGTTACCTGAAGCGGAAGGTAATAGTGTAATCCCCAAAACTTAGCTCTTGTTAGCTCATGTTTGCTCTTCGGTGAAAATCTCCAAACTTAGATTTTGATCTCTTGTCCACATGCTGAAAACACACAAAATACTAAAACACAAGTAAAATGCACACAAACACATAAACCAAAACAGATATATACAAAGGATACCATGAGACTTCCTCCCAAGTGAGCTTGTTTAAAGTCTATAGCTTGAATATCCCTTCACTTTTTCTGGTTGGGAGTGTGACTTGACTTTGGATCACCAGGGTCATATTCATCATAGAACCATCTCCTAAACTCATTCATCCTAATCTCCTCAAAATAGATCTTCCTTGGACCATCAATGCTCATTTTTGTGGAGGAAGTTATACCAAGATGCTTGTCAAAGGGTTGTCCCATTTGAAATTCTTCTTCTTCACCATCCATGGAGATTTCTTCAATGAGACTCTCTTGTTTTTCCTTAGGCATTTCACTCCATGTCTCTTGCTTGGAATTGGTTTGTATATGCCTTTCCTTCTTGGTTGAGAATTCATCATCCATTGAGCTCTCCTTTATGCTCTCTATGCATCCAAAAACTAATCCATCTTCATGAGGTACTTCAGTAGTCCTTACCACTATGTCTACTTCTTCTTTGGTGCTCCTTGCTGGATGACTCACGAGTGTTCCAACATAAACATATCTTATCTCAAGAGCTTCATCAATGGTTTCCTTCTCAGGTTCAAAGTCCATCCCCCCACCTTGATTTTCATTGTCCCCAATAAACTTCCTTGGAGGTAGTTCTCTCCCACTTCTTAGTGTAATAGCATTGATGTACTACTTTGGGTTTGGATCTGGTTTTCCTTGTAGGAAACCTGGTGGATGGTTTGATGATGGTTCGGCTTGCGTTGACTGCTGTTTGAGACTTGCAATCTCTGATACTAGGCTGTGGAATTTTGCATTTATTTCGTTCATCATCTTTTTGGTACTCTCCATAAATTCTTTCAGAAGCTGTTGCATTGTGTCCTCCTTGGATTGTTGGTTTGAAAAACTCCCTTGATCTTGGAAATGTTGGTCTCCTTGGTTTTGATAAAAACCTTGACTGTTGAGAATCTCTTCTTCATTTGGGGAGTAATAATCCATTCCATGCTCATACTCCATGTCCCAACATTGATATATCTCATCATGTCCATATTGATACTCTTGAGAATAGTTTCCATATGAGATATCTTCTTGATAGGTGGGTGAGCTTTCAAAACCATTGTGGCTTGTAGGATCCCAAGATTGACATCCTTCACCATATCCATAGTGGTACTCTTGAACAAAGTTTTCATGTGGAGGATTGATATATCATGGTTTTTACCGGTTTTATGCCATGATATAAGTCTGTTTTAGTATCTTTTGGTGTTCCTTTAGAGTCTTTTGCAGGTCTTATTAGGTACACGTACGTATGGAGCAGAAGTGAAGATTATGGAGCTATTTGGTGCACTTTGGAGATTTGACCCGAGAGGTTGTGCTCACTGTCTGAAACAGAGTACTGTGTCGATCGTTGCACCACCTGCATCGATCGATGCACTGCGAATTGGGCCAGATTCTCGGCGGTTTAATGAAGAATGCTAATATTGCAAAGATGCCCAGAAGTTCCAGATATTTACACAGAAGCCCCAAGTCGTGTTTTAGCTATTTAATTAGGTTTTTAACTTCAGTTTTAGATACGCTATCATAACTTAGAGCAGAGAGTTTTTAGAGCTTTTGGGGCTGATCTGATCCTGTACTACATTTGTTTTGGAGAAGTTTTTGAACCCCTTTAATATTCTAATCTCTTTTATGATTTCTATTAATTCATTGATTATGTTTACATCATCCATGTCTGAGTAGTTTCATAGTTAGGTTTAGGGTTTCTCATAGGGATTTCATGACTTGCTAGATATGATTAATTCAGTTAAGGATTCACATCAATAGATGTTCTTCAAACTAAATTGTGTTTAATGCTAGTTCTAACCTGATCAATTATAATCTAGATCTTAGGTTGCTAAATACGACACGACATTGTGGTTTAGAATCTGAACTATTTAGGTTGAGCAATTTAATTACTCGCAAAGGAATTTGGTTTAATTAGATTGTGAACATATCGAACTTGAAATTAAAGCTGGTTTAATCTGTTAGTAATTGCAAAGGAATTTGGATTGCTGCACTTAGACTTAGAGATCTCGCAACGACAGTTGGTTAATTCTATATCCGTGTTTGAGTTCTAGAACTGTGTTTAATTTGATCATGACTGAATGATTTATCTGCTTGTCTGATTTCCTGAGAACGCCCTAGACTTAGCGCCCTTAGTTTATTTGCTTACAACCACAACCTGCTACTTGTTTACTTTCTTGCTTGCTCTTTTTAGTTATTCAATACAATTTGCTTTTTGCTTTCTCCTAGTTTTAATCTTTTTAGTTCTAATCCTATCGTTACCTAGAGTCCTCGTGGATTCGATCCCTAAGTACTACATTGATATACTGTGCACTTGCACTTAGTATAGGGTAAAACTTTAGACCTATCAAGGATCTTCTTGATAAGTGGGTGAGCCTTCAAACCTTTGGTAGCTTGTGGGGTCCCAAGATTGGTATCTCTCAGCATCTCCATATTGGTATTCTTGAGCAAAGTTTCCATGTGAAAGATCTTCTTGATAAGTGGATGAGCATTCAAAACTGTGGTAGCTTTTTGGGTTCCAAGCCATCTCTCTCTCTTGAACTTTCTCCCTTGTGATTATGCCCTGCAAAAAGAGCAAACACTTGAAAGAAAATTAGTAACCAGACAAACAAAAACAAAAGAAAGCTTAGTCTCAAGGAAATTTGAAATTCTAATGATAAATCGCCTAGTTCCCCGGCAACGGCGCCAAATTGATGTTTGCGTTTTGCACACCAATTAAAACCTAATGTGCACGCTACCACAATCGAATGGTATGTCGATGTAACACTTTAGGATCGAATCCACAAGGAGCTAGTGACCTATGACACCAAGAATACACAAAGTTCCTTAATCTAAGCTAATACAAGAGATTTGGTTTTTTTACTAACAACCTAAGTGAGATGAAAGCAAAGAAACTAATATACAAATGATACTGATAACAAAAGTGAAATAAAAACAGAACAAACCATTCACTAAACAAGATACTAAGATTCACAAAAACAGAGTAAAAACAGAGATGATAAAAGACTAATTTCCTTGGGTTGAGATTTCGGTTTGGGTGATCAACAAATAATCTAGAAGTGTTTAAGAACAAAAGAAAGGTTTCTTAGGCCAAGAACAACATATCAAGCTACTTCACTCTCATGATAATAGCCCTACACCTATCAAGCATTAACATCAACTCTCGTTGGCAATTTCAAGATAGATATGCATTATGAACAAGTTCTTATTACCATTAAACACCTTAAACATCAATTCTCATTGATTAAGTATGTAAAGCACTTGATAGAGTTTCAAACATAAACTACACCTCTCGGTTCTAGCAACATTTAAGATCAAGGAATTGATTAGCTACTTCAATCCTAGCATTAAGAACTTCTAACAAGTAAGAAATCAATATTTCCAAGTTTTAAACATCCTAAACCATCAATAAATCACCCTCACCTTACTCAAACCCAGAAACTTATAAAGAAATACTCACTAATATTCATAGAAACACAAAAATACATGGTTGAGATGATATAAGATGAGAGAAATAGATGAATCAACAAGAACAACACAAGAAAATCAAACCAAACTTCAAAACAAAAATAAAGTTATGATCTAGATCCATAAATGGATCAAGAAGTAGATCATGCCTCTCCACATACACCAAGAGGTCTTAAATAATAGAAAATAAAGTGTCTTGGTCGACCTCAGAACATGGGAGGGTCTACAATCCAAAAGAAAAAGAGAAAAAGTAGCATGTGGGCAAAAGTTGGTCTTAAAGTGGCATGATTGATATGTGTCCAGTAAATCGGGCATAACTATTCGTGTATAGCTCCTAATGACTTTAAACCACCTCCATTAGAAATCTAACTCAATTCCCTATAACTTTGGTTTGAAGGTCCAAAGCTAATTATGAACGTAAGCTCTTCATATGACTCAATATTTCAAGGGTAAATTTCACAGCGGCCGGAGGACCTCGCTACACAGGCCGCTGTGAAATCAGGCCATCCGCAAATACTTCACAGCGGCCTGGTGACCTCGCTGTGAGTTCCTATCATGACCCTTAGCTGTTTTTCTACTCTTTTTGGGTGTTTTTCAGTCCCTACCTCCTCCATATCATTTGGGTGTTTCATCATGTCTTCCACCACCTACAAAAAGAGAAAAACAAAGCACATGCACTCCTAATGATGCCTAAATGCATTATCTAAAGCTAAAACATGCTCCAAATCATGATTAAATCTACTCAAAAACACAACACATCACCAACCAACCTAAATCAGTGTAATATCATCACAGAATTTAGAATCAGAGGCCAAAATTGAACCTTTCACCCTTCGAATCGAGTCTGAAAAATTGAGTTTTAGAGCACATACCTTAAAATCGACACAAACAAATGGTAGGAATGGATAGAGGGTGAAAATCCGCACAGGCTAGGCTCTTTAATCAATGATTTGGTTGAGAAATGAAGGAAATCAATTTGGTGGAAGGTATTTCGGCTATGGAGGTTTTGAGAGATAATGAAGAACATACGGGATGGGGAAGAAAAATACTTACCTTGATACGTCTTGTGACGATCGATCCAACTTATTTGTGTCGATCGACACCGTTTTGAAAATTGAACCGATTAGAGCAGTCTAATCGAGGCCAAACCTCGATTTTGTAAATTCGGATCGATTGACCCAAAGTGTTGGATCGACCTGTTGATCTGCTGTGTCGATCGACATAAGTAGTGTGTTGATCGATCCAAACCTCCTCCTCGCTAGTTTTCCTTTGCGTACTTGTTTCCTTTTCAGATCGACATCAAGTTCAATCTCATACTTCAGCACCACAAAATCTGTTGGAATCAAGTAATCTCCAACTCTGACAGGAATGTCCTCAAGAACTCCTTCTGGAATCTTCTTCGATCGATCATCTAGAACAAGAGAGATCCTAATAGGCTGGAAATCCATCAGTCCCAATCTCACAGCCACAGAGTATGGCATGAGATTCACACTTGAACCATGATCACACAATGACCTCTTAAATCTGTCTCTGTAGATGCATACCCCATGGATCCTTTAGTTTCTCATGAATTCTGCCTTGAACCACAGCGATGCATACCTCAGAGATCATAAAGATACCCTCTTCATCAGTCATGTTACCAGAAAGCATGTCTGTCACACATCTCTTCACCAGAGGAGTGGTCTTAGTAGCATCAATCAATGGGACTTCAGTTAGCATCTTGCTCATTATTTCCTTGCATTTTTCCAACTTAATCTCTTGCTTTGACTTCCTAGGGAAAGGAACCTTCGGTTTGTAGGCCTTTTCCTCAGCAACATTCAGCCTTTCTAAAGAATTGACTGCTCACGCCCGTAGTGTCGATCGACGCTGAAGTGATGTCGATCGACACTCTCTCGAATTGAGTCGACCTTAATATCGAGGTGGGTCGATTTTGGTCCGTCATGAAGATTCAAAGTTCGTGTCGACCGATACAGGTTTGTGTCGATCGATACCCGTCCTGCAGCTCGTGAATCACTCGAATTTTTCAGCTCTGAAACCTCTGAATCATCGTTTTTCTCAGCTCCATGTTCCAACAAAATCGCCCTGACATATTCCTTCTGGGATTGGGCCATCTTCCCCTTAAAGTTCGCCTCAGCTTGCGTCATGCGATTGTCCAGATTATCAACTCTATTGTCTCCAATTTCCCATTGAGTACATGGAGTCCATCTTTCCATTCAGATATCTTGTCATCTTATTCTGACCAGAAGCAGCTGCTCAAGCATGAATTTAATCTCTATTCGCTCATTAGGTGGAGGATTTTGGTGAGATGAATAACCATAATCCCTTGACCTTGGTGTGTAACAAGAAGTTTGTCTCTACTGATTTCCATATCTCTTACTTTGATAACCAATTCCAGCAATATAATTGACACTCTGACTCATCAACCGGTCCGTAAGTCTCTGTATTTGCAGCAAAATGGACATGATTCTTCCAAAACAGAAGACCGTGAACATAATCTATGTGTTTCTTCATCTCTGCAATATGAGTTCCATCCGCATTTCCACCTGATCTCTTTCTCTCCAGATCAGAATTCTTGGTGCTATTGCTATACACCAAATTCTCAATCAGCTCCTTAGCTTGCTCTGGAGATTTTGTGTTGAATTTCCCATAGCTAGCAGCATCCATGGACATCTGATACCACAAATCCACACCTCTGAAGAAAATACTCAGCACCTGAACCTCGGAGAAACCATGAGGTGGACAATCTCTCTGGTATATCTTAAAGCGTACCCAAGCAGATTTTAGTGCCTCTGTAGGACACTATTTGAAGTGTAGGATGTCCTCTCTCAACTGATCAGATCTAGCATCATTGATACGATCAGGTTTTAATCCCTAGATCTACACTGCAAGTGCACAGACGTGACTAGTAGTATATAGGGTATCGAAATCCACAGAGACTCTAGACCTTACGATAGATTATAGAATGTCAAGTTAAGCTAGGTGAAACAGAGATTAAGCAGTAAATCAGAACAGAAAGTAAATCATTAGCAAGAGTGGTTTTGTAAGCAGGTACTAAAAGTGTCAAGTCTAGGGAGTTCTCAGGAAATCAGACAAGCAGATTAACTACCAGTCATGATCAAATTAAGTTTAGTTCTAGAACTCAAACACATATATAGAACTAACCAACTTTCGTTGCGAAAATTCTCTAAGTCTAATTAGCAGAAACCCAAATTTCTTTGCAATTCCTAACAGATTAAACTAGCCTTAAGTGCAAGTTTGATTTGTTCACAATTCAATTAAACCAAATTTCTTTGCGGATAATTAAATTGCTCAACCTAAATAGTTCAGATTCTAAATCACACTTTCGTGTCAATTTATAAACCTAAAGTCTAGATTCTAAGTGATCAGGTTAGAAACTAGTATTAAGCACAATTCAGGTTGAAGAACAAATAAGATATGAATCCTTAACTGATAAATCAATCTAACAAGTCATGATAACCCTAACGAGAATCCCTAAACCTAACTATGAATCTACTCAGACATGATCAATGAAACACAAATCAATGAATAAATAGATATCATAAAAATCAAAGAGTAAGAGTAAAAGAGGTTCGAAATCTTCTCCCAGGAGTACAAGAACGATCAGCCTCTCGGTCTCTCTCTCTAAAAAGCGAATAGTATGAATCCGTATCTAAAACAAAACACCAAAAACCTAATTATAAAGTCCTAATCACGCTTGGGGTCTTTTTGCAAATACTGGAACTTCTTGGGGCAAAACTGCAAATCTCCAAAGTCTTCATTAATGTGCTGGCGCAGAGGTGTGTCGATCGATGCCAATGATGCATCGATCGATGCATTGGTCGTCCAGACTTGGTGAAATCAGATCTCTCGGCTTAAGCTCCAAATAATGCCCAAAATGCTCCATTATCTCCAATAATCCTCCAAACGTGCATGTACCTAATAACACCTGTAAATGACTCTAAAGACACGACAAAAGACTCTAAAACATACTTATATCATGTCCTAAAACAGGTAAAAACCATGATATATCAACTCCCCCACACTTAGCCTTTGCTTTCCCTCAAGCAAAACATAGAACTATAATGTGGTGAAGAGGTTTGAAAACTTTCAGAAACTCTTTTCATCTTAGAAGCACAACACTCAGATTCCCCTTAGTAAGGCACTGAAAGATTCACCTGCAAGACATCAAGACCAACATATACTTCCCCCACACTTAGCAACTGTCCTGAGTAAACTCCACAATCAATCCAAAGCATTCAAATTCACCCTACTGGCTTCTATTATCTATTAAGTGCGGTCTCACCTAAGGATTATCGATCAAAGGGCACATGGATTCTTACTCTGTTAGCTCTAGACCACCATACTATCTTTTTCTGGTTCCTTTCTTCTCGTTTCCCTTCCTTAGCAACTGATTTTTCCCCATTGGGTATTTTTTTTATCAGTGCTCTTCCCATTATAGGGTGTACTTTGGACACATTCCATGGATGCACAGGAGGTAATAGGGGTCTCTACCACTCCCGCGACCACTTCTGAGCTACTAGCTCATCTTCAGTTTATTATTATCTTTTTTTTACTTTAAGGAAAGGGAGAAGGGAACCTTACTTGGACAGGTTTACAAGTTGTGTCAGAATTAACAGAGGAATCCGACTCAAGGTATACCAAGCCCTTAGGTGAGAAAATTAAGTCAGAATTAGGGGTGAAGTCAGTAAAGGATTCTCTGAATACCTGACTTGATATGGGTATCCTCAATAGGCTGATCTGCATTGGGTTTTTTAATAGTCATAGATTGATCCTGCAAGCTCATCCCAATGGTTACTTAAGTTCCTGCAAGTGTTGTTGGCTTCTCAAAAATTCATTGTTTCCTACTTAAACTGTTTTGACTTGATAAAAAAAAAACTTTTGACTGACTCTAAGAAAAGAAAAAGATAAATGTCAGTACCACCTCCCCCACACTTGAAACACACTGTCCCCAGTAGTGTCAAGCTCAGGATTGGGTAGAAAAATCGGAATTAAAACAAACCGAAAAATGGTCAGAACACTTACCTGTCATCGGCCTGTGTGTCGATCGATGCAAGGCGACTATGCCCACGGTTAAGTAGATAACCGGTGTCTGAACCGCAATTGAATTGGCAAACCGTAAATCGCAACTGTGTCGACCAATGCACTATGTGTGTCGATCGATGCAGTGCGATTCTGCCTATTTCTCACGCCTTTGAACACACAAAAATAGAAAATCAAAAACACGAAATCAAAACAAAAATTGAAAACAAAAACGAAACTAACAGTGGGTTGCCTCCCACTCAGCGCTCTTTTAACGTCATTAGCTTGACGTTTTAGCTGAATCAGGCAGAGGGTGCATCATCCAGAGGCAGAATCTGACCTCTCGGAATCTCGGCCTTAGCCCAATAATGCTTCACCCTCTGTCCATTCACAGTGAACTCCTTACATTCCTGGCTGATTAGAACGACAACTTCATAAGGGCATACCTCCTTGATCGTGAAAGGACCAGACCACCTTGATCTCAGCTTACCTGGAAACAATTGCAAACGAGAGTTATACAAAAGTACATGATCATTAGGCTCAAATTGTCTAGAGACAATCTTCTTGTCATGATAAGCTTTAGTCCTCTCCTTGTACAGCTTTGAGTTCTCATAAGCAAAATGCCTAATCTCATCCAACTCATTAAGATGCACCAATCTCCTCTCTGCAGCAGACTTAAGATCGAAATTCATCTGCTTCACAGCTCATGCTGCTTTGTGCTCAAGCTCTACTGGCAGATGACATGCCTTTCCATACAGCAGATGAAATGGAGTAGTCCCAAGCGGCGTCTTGAATGCAGTCCGGTAAGCCCATAGTGCATCATCCAGCTTTGCTGCCCAATCCTTCCTTGTCTTCCCAACTGTCTTCTCTAAGATCTCCTTGATCTGTCTGTTAGAGACCTATACTTGTCCACTAGTCTGAGGGTGATAAGGAGTAGCAACTCGGTGATGAACTCCATGCTTCTGTAGCAGCTTCTCGAAGACCTTATTAATGAAATGAGATCCTCCATCACTAATTACTATCCGAGATACTCCAAATCTAGGGAATATGATGGTCTTAAACAGCTTAATAACCACCGAAGAATCATTGGTTGGACTAGCTATTGCTTCCACCCACTTAGATACATAGTCCACATCAACCAAAATGAACTTATTCCCATAGGATGAGGGAAAAGGACCCATGAAATCTATGCCCCAGCAATCGAAAACCTCAACCTCAAGAATGAAATTCGGAGGCATCTCGTGCTTCTTACTGATTTTCCCTCTCCTCTGACAAGCATCACACTTAGAGACAAAAGAATCAGTGTCTGCAAACATCGTAGGCCACCAGAATCCTGCTTGCAGAACCTTAGAAACAATCTTGAAAGTAGCAAAATGTCCAACATAATCTGATCCATGACAATGGAATAGGATATCTGAAACCTCTGATTCAGCAATGCATCTCCTGTAAAGACCATCCGAACAATGCTTGTAGAGATAAGGTCATCCCAATAGTATCGTCTGAGCTCTCTGAAGAACTTCTTCTTGGCATACCCCTTCAACTCATCTGGTTCAGTCTCTGCAGCAAGGTAATTAGCAATATCTGCAAACCAGGGTCGAGTGATCGTCGCAACAACATGAACTTCGAAGTCATAATGTCCAATTTGAACCTTAAAAGGTTCTGGATTCGTATTCGCACTACAACGATCGTCGCACAAGTCAGCATCGATCGTTGCGTCCTCGTCACATGCATCAATAGTCACAGATGTTGCGTCGATCGACGCAATGCGATTAATCCGACAGTTCTGCAAATTCCTGTCCAAATCCATCTGAAACACTGTCCCTATCATATTGACGTTCTCCTCAGGCAAAAAATCATTAATGGGGACTTCTTCTTCAACCAGAATCCTTGACAGATGGTCAGCAACTCCATTTTCAACTCCCTTCTTGTCCCTCACTTCAATGTCAAACTCCTGAAGCAACAGAATCCATCTCAACAATCTTGGCTTAGTATTTTTCTTCTGCATCAGATACTTCAGAGCTAAATGACCAGTGTGTACAATCACTTTAGAACCAACAAGATAGGGCCTACACTTCTCAAATGCAAAGACAACAACCAACAACTCCTTCTCCATAGTAGCATAGTTCCTTTGCGCATCATCTAGTGTCCTGCTGGCATAGTAAATAGCATGAAGCTTTCTGTCCTTCTTCTGCCCCAGAACAGCTCCTACAGCATAATCACTTGCGTCGCACATTACCTCAAAAGGTAAATCCAATTCTTGTGGTTGAATTATAGGAGTACTCACTAATGCTTGCTTGATATGTTCAAATGCAGTCTGACAATCTGCAGTGAACTCAAACTTGGTATCCTTGCACAACAAAGCAGTTAGTGGTCTAGCAATCTTACTGAAATCCTTGATGAACCGTCTATAGAAACCAACATGTCCAAGAAAGCTCCTCACAGACTTCACAGAATCAGGCGCCTGAAGGCTGGTCATGACCTCAATCTTAGTGCGGTCTACTTCGATCCCTGCTTCAGACACTCTATGTCCAAGAACAATGCCATCTCTGACCATGAAATGACACTTCTCCCAATTAAGAACCAAGTGCTTCTCCTCACATCTAGCTAGCACTTTGCACAAATTATCCAAGCACTCATTATAAGATGACCCATAGACTGAAAAATCATCCATAAACACCTCCATAAAGTCCTCAATCATATCAGTAAATATGGACATCATGCATCTCTGGAAGGTGGCTGGTGCATTACAAAGTCCAAAGGGCATCCTGCGGTATGCAAATGTGCCATATGGACAAGTAAAAGTAGTCTTTCCCTGATCCTCTGGATGGATGGGAATCTGGAAGAAGCCTAAATACCCATCGAGGAAGCAATAGTAAGGATGATTTGCTAACCTCTCCAGCATCTGATCAATGAAAGGTAAAGGTAAATGATCCTTCCTTGTCGCAGCATTGAGCTTCCTGTAATCTATGCACATCCGGTGTCCAGTCACAGTCCTTGTAGGAATCAGCTCGTTCTTCTCATTCTTCACTACTGTAACTCCACCTTTCTTAGGCACTACATGAACTGGACTAACCCAATCACTGTCTGAAATTGGATAGATGATCCCGGCATCTAGGAGCTTCATGAATCCTTAACTGATAAATCAATCTAACAAGTCATGAAAACCCTAACGAGAATCCCTAAACCTAACTATGAATCTACTCAAACATGATCAATGAAACACAAATCAATGAATAAATAGATATCATAAAAATCAAAGAGTAAGAGTAAAAGAGGTTCGAAATCTTCTCTCAGGAGTACAAGAACGATCAGCCTCTCGGTCTCTCTCTCTAAAAAGCTAATAGTATGAATCCGTATCTAAAACAAAACACCAAAAACCTAATTATAAAGTCCTAATCACGCTTGGGGTCTTTTTGCAAATACTGGAACTTCTTGGGGCAAAACTGCAAATCTCCGAAGTCTTCATTAATGTGCTGGCGCAGAGGTGTGTCGATCGATGCATTGGTCGTCCAGACTTGGTGAAATCAGATCTCTCGGCTTAAGCTCCAAATAATGCCCAAAATGCTCCATTATCTCCAATAATCCTCCAAACGTGCATGTACCTAATAGCACATGTAAATGACTCTAAAGACACGACAAAAGACTCTAAACCATACTTATATCATGGCCTAAAACAGGTAAAAACCATGATATATCAATCATCATAGAAGTGTCTAAGGAACTTCCTCTTAATAGCATCCCAAGTAGTCAAGTAGTCAAAGATCCTGGTTGTAGCTGCTTCAACCAGTGAGTTGCTTCCCCATTAAGGGAGAATGGGAAGAGCTTACAGAAAAAGTAATCAGAAGAGACTCCATCAGACTTAATGCTACTAGCCAATTCCTAAAAGGTCTCTATATGGTCCATAGGATGTTTGCTAGAGATCCCATAGAACTGATGCTGCCAACCAAAGTGTGGTACTCTTTCTTCAGCTCGAATTAAGCTCTGGTAAACGAAGGTGGTCGAATCGCAGACCGATTGGCATATAACTGATCTGGTTTGTTATAGTTAGTAAGTGTCATCTCGCGACCATTTTCTCCGTTCCTTGCAGCCTCCTGTTGTTTATGTTGTTGTTGTGCTTGTTCCACACCCACAACAACATCTGGCATGATGGGTTTTCCTTCCCCATCCAGTTTCTGACCCTTCGTGTTTCGTATATGACTCTCTTGGTCTCGTAGAATGCCGTCCTCACCGCGAACCAGAATTACAGGATCCATAGAAATCCCACTAACGCTCAAGTTCTCGGTGTCTTCAGTCGCGATTGGTGTCGATCGATGCCCGATGTGTGTCGATCGACACTAAGCGTTTCCTGCAACACCAACAAAACAAGAACGTGAGTTAACAAAGAAAAGAAAACAACTTAGTCTATATTCTAATACGAAATCTATCGGTGAACTCAAAGAGTCCCCGACAACGGCGCCAAAAACTTGATAGGTCAAATCTTATCCTTATTTCTAACTGCAAGTGCACAGTGTCGAACGATGTAATATCTAGGGTATCAAATCCACATAGACAAGTTTCCCACGATAGATTATGATTAATCGAATTAAGCTAAGCGAAACAGGTTGTAAGCAGTAAAAGCGATGTAAATTTAAGTGAGTGTAAGCAATTAATGAAGGCGTCAGGTTTCAAGAAGTTATCTGGAAATCAGGAAATCAGATAACAAATCAATCATGATTCAATCTATTATCGTTCTTGAACTAGAATCACAAAAGTACAACTAACCAACTTTCGCTGCGATAATCATCTATGTCTAACAACCTAGTAAGCCAACTTTCATTGTGAATCCCATAGTTCTAAACATGCATTAATTCCAAGTTCGTTTGTTCGCAATTTCTCTAAACCAAATCTCTTTGCGAATAAATAAATTGCTCGCCTAGGTTTTTTTCTAGTTAATCAACCAACTGTCGTTGCGAGAATCAACCTAATATCAATAATCTAAATGGCCAGTTCAGATTAAGCATTAAGAACAACTTAGATGAAGAACTAGATGATGATTCCTAATTAATCAATTATTCTAACATTCCTTCAAATCCCGAATGAGAATCCCTAAACCTAACAAGAGATCTACTCATACATGGAAATCATAACAAAAGACATAATCAAAGCAGATTTCATATAAAATCCAAAAGAATAAGAACAGGGGTTCGAAATATGTTCTCTCTCAAGTGCAAGACCAGCCCCAAATCTCCTAATCTCTAATAAAGTAAAGCGTAGCCTAACAAATGGAAGAAAAACCTAATTTAAATTCTAAAACACGAATTGGGCTTCTTTGTAATTATGAGAAACTTCTGGGCCAAATTGCAATTCTTCAAAATCTTCTGGGCCAAACTTCTAGTCCATGGCCGTCTTCAGAATGGTCCACATCTCCCTGATGTTTGGGACCGCAGTTGGGGGATCACCACCACCCATATCACCATTTCACACCTTGCCGGTCTCAGTGTGAGTCGCATGTGAGGACTCGCCCATCTCCTCAGGTTCCTCCCTATTTTGTACATTCAGGTCCATGACCCCTGTCTCATTAGGTAGGAAGAACCGTGGGCTCAGTTCTCCTCTGGACAACCCTCTCCGGTTAGTCCAGGTGTGACAGGTGTGGTATGGTTCTTTGAGCCTTGCCCGTTACCAGACACTTCCTTCTCCTTAGTACGCTTTCCTGTTTTGCTTTTTCCAACCTGAAGATTCAACAAAGTTAGTTCTCCTAAAAATTAACCTCCAAGCCTAAGCAAAACTAACTAGCACGGAACATCTAACCCCGGACAAGTGGTGTAGCTCTAACCCAAACTGTCCTAGAAACAACTCCGCTCTGATACCAACTTGGAACACCCCATCCCGGCCATAGGGCCTAGGAGGTTGTCTCCTATTCCATACATACCTTTTCTTAAGATTTTATCCATTCTATACGTTCTAATTCCATGTTATTCATTGCATATATTCCATTCTCTTAGATATAAGGCAAGAGCATAAGCAATAAATAAGATAAACTGATATTTAATTAATCAAACCAAGGTACTTAATACAATATAGAGTGTGCCAATAGGCTAGTTTATTGTTCCAATCCTAACTAATCAGTCTATCACACTACTCGTCCCAAGGGTCTTGTGCTCCATGCGCCTAAGCCCGGTCATCAATGCGATCATCCTCATGGCATGCATTTACAAAATGCATAAGTGATCTATCTAGATCATGTAAATATCCATCAACCTAGCAAATCCAATCTATATGCCCATAGTCCCCCAACTAATGAATATATTTCCTAGTCCATTCTAAGGCTCTCTAAATAGGTCCATATCCCTCTTTGAACCGTTGGCAGCTTTAGGCTTAGTTAGGACACGGATCGTGCTTTGATCCATGTTCGTCCGTCCCACCATCCGAGTAATATCGAGTATTACCACGGACGTGATCAACCACGATCGTAGCGATCGCTCCGACCCGTCCTGCTGTAATACCGAGTATTACCACATACTCGATTCGACCATGATCAGTCAGATTGCACCAATCTGTACCACGAGCCAAGCAGCCCAGGGTCGCCATCCGTCAAACTTTGGTACCGTCCCATGGACGTACCGTTTAGTTTGCATGTGATCGGTCCCTATACCCATTCACCCTTCGACCCACAGTCCAATCGCCTGCCGACCAGGCATGCAATACTCGCCCGTGATCGGTCTTTTGGCCGATCATGAGCTTTATGGAAATCAACCCATCTTCTCCTAATAGCCATCATATCATAACATATGGTTCTAATTTGATAGAGAGAGAGAGAAAACATTCTGTCCAAACCTAACCAGACGGACCGTCGACCAGACAACTATGTCGTGCTCACAATTCGAGTAGGGTTCGGTACTGACCTTACAGGTTTTAGAGGATTTGCCCTGGTCTGTTGCTGCATTTGAAGCCATTTTGATTCTTCTTGCAACCGTGTATCCTTAGCCTTTATCCGCTCTTATTAGCCTTCTTCTTTGACGGCGATTTCCCTTAAGAAATACGGCCACAAACTCTCTTTCTCTCCTTGATTCTCACTCATGAATGCCTTTTGATTTTTCAAGGATTTTTCCCTTGATGTGTGATGCGCAAAAGAGACTCTTAAGGGGGTATTTATAAGCCCCCAATTCGCCTAAAAACCGCCAATGAATGCCAATGGTTGGCGAATGGGTGCCAAACCATTGGTGTCCATTCGCATAAAACCACCCATGGTCAGCTAGTGTTAATAGCTTACCTTATACCACCAGATGATCCAAGTGGATAAGACTAGGACCAGCTGAGTTGAGCTGGCTGTCAGCTGACCCAATTGACCAGCTCGACCATCTAGCTCATTTGAGCTGAACACTCACGGTTCAGCTCCTTTCCCTTTGACCAAGCTCTTGTACAGCTTGAAAATGACTTCCTCATGACCATGGAACACTCATTTTCGTCTCCCTTGACTGTCTTTTCATCCTTCTGGTCCCATGGTCCGTCCGAACAATCCTTAGCGCAGGTCGGGATGTTATAATATTCACCTTTTATTCGTTATTCTGTACAATAATAAAAAGGTGGTGTTTTTCCTACGTGTCCTGCTCTCGGTGAGTTTCGGAGAAGATTCTCATATGATATTACTGCTTTACCCTTAATGAAGCCCAATTAGATACGGTGGCATGTCTGATTTGGCACATATATTCGTTGGTTGTTAATTACATAGTTGACATGGCGATTGATGATTTGGCTACATATGTTTATGTGTGCCCTGATTTCTTAGGGTTAGGGTTATATATATAGTTTCTTATATCATTCTAAGAAGAAGAGGAATAGAAAAGAAACTTGTTTCACCCTTACGTTTGAAGAAGGAACCCTAGCGGCTTTCATATGTTTTGAAGAATATGTGTGAGCGTTTTGAAGAAGAAACCCTAGTCGCATCATTCTTACGTCGTTTCACCCAAAAAGAAGAAGAGCTACTGTAATAAACATAAGATTCTGATATTGTTCATCACCGTGATAAGGGTTTTGTTGTGTATGTTGTATAATCGTATACATATGTATATCCTTCTTCAGAGCCACCGATTATTCATACAATAGAAGTGAGAGGAGAGAATAGAGGAGATCATGAGAAGAAGAGTCACGATGGATATGTGTCGGAGAAAAGAAAAGGGATCATGGGAAGTGATCGAGAGAAAGAAAGTGGATAAAGAGAGCCATGAACCTTAGATAAATAAGGAGAAAGGGAGAAAATATTTTGGCCTTGATTGGCAGAGCTTATAATAGAGTTGTAGCTGTAAGGTGTAGAAGCATTAAACTACTAAAGATGTAAGCTATTAAATGTTAAATTGAATATATATGATTGATATAGTTGAGTATTTGCAAATAAAATTACTAAACTTGTTGCGCCTAAAGATCGAGTCACTCGTCCGAGAACTCAGGATTAACTCACACGATTCTCTCAAGCACTCGCTCTCACTCGCGATTCACTCATTCAACTCAAGAACAGAGATCGAAAGAAGATGAAAGCAAGAAAGAACACAAGAGAATTGGTGACCCAGTATTCGCCCACGATGTGTGGAACTACTCACTGGGGCTAAGCTTCAGCTCAGCAAATCCACTAGATCAAAGAAAGAGCTCTCAAAGAATCAGAGATAGCTCAATCGGAAAAGACGACTCAAAGGACCCTAATTTCAGTCAACTCTCGTCAACCCCTCAAACGGCATTTGCATATGCCTCTTTATATAACAGAGACTTACATAACCGGTTAAAACCAGAACAATTGAACCAGCTCATTTCCTCTAAATCGGGTAACACAATACGCTGATCCAATGACTCAGATTCAAACCTGAAAATCTTGAATTGATATACCCTGTTCCCGCGAATACTGAGCTAAGACCATATTCAGGTTAACAAACTCCACCTTGGTCTTAACTCATATTCTTACAAACTCCTTAGATCAAGATAACAAAACCCTTACAAAGAAACAAATCTATCTTCTCCGACTACAATCTTTGAACTCTCCTATGGATTCACATTTCTGAGCTTACACCGCTTAGCTGGTCTTCGCCTTTTCAGGCTTTGATAACTTTGAGTAAGTCCAATGTAGATCTGAACTTACTCACAGGAACTACCTTTGTCAAAATATCAGCAGGATTCCTGCTTGTGTGGATCTTTAAGACATCCACTTCGCCATCCTCTATGACATCACGGATGAAATAGTATTTCACAGCAATGTGTTTTGTTCTCTCATAGAACATATTGTTCTTAGAGAGATAGATTGCACTCTGAGAGTCGCAATACACCTTAACATCACCATGTCCAAAGCCAAAATCACCCAGAAGATCCTTGAACCAAATTGCTTCCTTGACAGCCTCTGTTAATGAGATGAACTCAGCTTTTGTTGTCAATAACGCTACCACTGGTTGAAGACTAGACTTCCAGCTGACAACATTGTCACAGAACATCAAAACATACCCTGATATAGAACGTCGCTTGTCCAGGTCACCTGCATGATGTGAATCACAAAACCCCTGAAGATTTAAGTACTTTGCTTTCGTATACACCAGCTGGAGATCTTGAGATGCCTTGATATACCTAAGTAACCATTTAACAGCCTTCCAATGTATTTGACCTGGCCTGCTCATGAAACGACTCACAAGACCAATTCCGTATGCTAAATTTGGTCTTGAACCCACATGGCATACATGATACTACCAACAGCTGAGCAGTAAGGTGTTTCTTCCGTATCAATGCATTCATCTTGATCCTTAACAGCTGATAGTTTAAAATGTGCTTCTATCGGTGTTTGAGATCCTTTTGCATCTGACATCCTAAAATTTCCAATAACTTGGCTTAGATACTCTGATTGAGATAATCTAAGTGTACCCTTTTCTCTATCCTTGAAGATATCCATTCCCAATATTCTTCGAGCTGCACCTAAATCTTTCATTTCAAAGACTGAGCACAACTGATTCTTCAGATCTCGAATGTCTGACATGTTCTTTGAAGCCAGAAGCATGCCATCCACATAAAGAAACAGGTAAACGTAGTTTTCAGACGAGACCTCCTTTGTGTAAACACACATATCATGTTCACTTCTGCTAAAACCTTGATCCTTCATGAATTGATCAAACCTTCTGTTCCACTGACGTGGAGACTGTTTCAAACTGTACAGGGACTTCTTAAGTAAACAAACCTGATCCTTGCGAGTAAGATCCTCATATCCCTCAGGTTGATACATGTACAAGTCCTCATCCAAGCTCCCATGGAGAAATACTGTCTTAACATCCATTTGCTCGAGTTCCAAGTTCAAACTTGTGACCAGTGATAAAAGCATTCTAATAGACACATGCTTTACCACTGGTGAGAACACTTCTTGGTAATCAATACCTTCTTTCTATGAGAAACCTCTAGCCACAAGTCTTGCTTTATACATGTCTGGTTCTACTCCTTTGATACCTGGCTTGATCTTAAAGATCCATCTGCAACTGATAATCTTTCTATTCTCTGGCTTATCCACCAGAATCCAAGTCTTGTTCATCCTTAAAGACTCTATCTCTTCATCTGTTGCAATGTTCCACTTACTCCAATCTTGGCTTGCCCTAGATTCTGTGAAATCCTTGGGTTCTTCTGTATTCATTGTTTCAGACATAAATAATGCAAAAGGTATTTCCTCATATGTGCAGTCATAATCGTTGAACCTTATGGGTGGTACAATAGTCCTTCTTGGATGATCCCTAGAAACATGATGACTAGACCTTCGTATGCTTGTACTAACTCTGGCTACTGACTGAGATAAATCTTGTACATCGTCATCAGAGGTTTCTTCATGTTGATCCTGTGGATCTCCACCTTGGTCCTGAGAGTCTCCACCTTGATCCCCACTTGCAGACTCTGTAGCTTTGGTCTTGACAATAACTGAATAACCCTTGTCTTCTGGACCTGAACCAAGCCCCTCTTCTTTCTCAGATTCTTCTTTGGAGATATCCTTATATAACTGATTCTCCTGAAATCTGACATTCCTACTGACCACACACTTCTCTCCTTCAAGAAGCCATATCTTGTAGCCTTTTGTACCTTTAGGATATCCTATGAAGATACCCTTAACAGCTCTAGGTTTGAGTTTACCTTGGTCCATATATGTTGGATCGTTTAGTGTTTCCTGATTCAATTCTCAATTGATTCATCCTACTAAACATGCAGATCTAGGTTCTCTTATTTAGAAACTTAATGGATCTCACCTGTTACCTTTTTGTGCAGCGGAATGAGGAGGTAATGGTCAGAGATCAGCAGAACCACCAAGAGATGGATCCTCCAAAGGCTCACACACGCACACCGGGAATTTGGCTGCTAGACCGAGCAAGAAGGAGGCGCAGAGAGAGAGAGAGTTGGCGGCGCAGGGGGAAGGGTTAGAGGAGAAAAGACTTGGTTTTAGTTTATAAAACCCTTCTTTAACTCTATTGGGCTTTTAGGCCCAATTCCCTGATCAGGCCCTTTACTCTCTCTAAACACAGTAAATGCCTAGCACTTTTACCGTACTTCTGCTAAACCGTTCTTTCGTATTTTCCCGTTAGCTTAGGCGTGTGACCCATATGGGATCATATAATAAAGGCAATAAGTCCAAGACTTATAGATCATGAGCGGACTCTAGCAAGCCATCATGACCCCCATTATTATATGACTTATGTCTGATCATTGACATACTCTTACGTTCTAGAGACAGTACAGAGATTACTGGACATAATTCCAACAATCTCCCACTTGAACTGGAATCTCTGTATTCATAATCCTTTTGTCTCAATATCTCGATTAGTCATAAGGCAAGATTAGTGTCATCCTTATAAAGCCTAATCTTGTTCATCGGACTCTGATTTGATACTGACAATCCAAACGACTCGGGAAAGTCCGTTTGAGCATGGCCATGCATTTTCCAGTATTCAAATCTCCGATTGGCCTAGAGATATTCACTCCATTTATATTGGAGGGACAAATTCCGTCTTGTTCCATCACTGTAAACTACTCATTTCATAATGTACCCAAACAAGGTCCTTATAACTATCGCAGAACGACAGCGTTAGACAATGATCAAAGTGCATCAGTCCATGTGCGGTCACATGCATGCGAACTCAGGTCTAAGGACTATACTCTATAGTCGTAGTAAGAATCTCTTATGACACAGATATAAATATCCTGAAGAGTTCTTATAATCGGGTCTTGTCCGGTCGTATGTACCCTACATACACCTATGTACTTGTAGGAATTCGTTTGGTTGATCCTGATGTAATTCACAGATTCATATCAACCTAAACATACAGATCTAGGTTCTCTTGAATAGAAACATTAGATGATCTCACCTTTTACCTGTTTGTTGCAGCGGAAGGAATAGAACAGGTCAGAGATCAGATAGATGCACCGAGGGATGAATCCTCCAAAGGTTCACACACGCGATCACAGGAATGGCTGCTAGACCACAAGGAGAGAGGCGCGCAGGGAGAGAGAGAGACGCGGCTAGGGTTCGGGTTGGGGAGAAAGAGATTTGGCTTTTGATCATTAAAAGCCTTCTCTTTCCCTTTTGGGCTTATGGGCCCAAAATACCAATCTGATTGAATCCCATGGATTTAATCAGACCCATTAATCTTTCTCTCTTAATACGACAAATGCCTGGCACTTTTGTCGTACTTCTGCTAAGCCGTTCCAACACATTTTCCTGTTAGCTTAGGCGTGTGACCCATATGGGATCATATAATAAAGGCAATAAGTCCAAGACTTATAGATCATGAGCGGACTCTAGCAAGCCATCATGATCCCCAATATTATATGACTTATGTCTGATCTCGACATACTCTTACTTTCTAGAGACAGTACCGAGATTACTGGACACAATTCCAACAATCTCCCACTTGTACTGGAATCTCTGTATTCATAATCCTTTTGTCTCAATATCTCGATTAGTCATAAGGCAAGATTGGTGTCATCCTTATAAAGCCTAATCTTGTTCATCGGACTCTGATTTGATACTGACAATCCAAACGACTCGGGAAAGTCCGTTTGAGCATGGCCATGCGTTTTCCAGTATTCAAATCTCCGATTGGCCTAGAGATATTCACTCCATTTATATTGGAGGGACAAATCCCATCTTGTTCCATCACTGCAAACTACTCATTTCATGATGTACCCAAACAAGGTCCTTATAGCTATCACAGAACGATAGCGTTAGACAATGATCAAAGTACATCAGTCCATGTGCAGTCACATGCATGTGAACTCAGGTCTAAGGACTATACTCTATAGTCGTAGTAAGAATCTCTTATGACACAGATATAAATATCCTGAAGAGTTCTTATAAGCGGGTCTTGTCCGGTCGTATGTTCCCAACATACACCTATGTACTGACTTTGATGCCGCGCATCTATGACACACTGAGACTTTGTCATAAGTCACGTACCAATCCAGTCTCACACGGTTGTTGGTGTTCCAGTTTCAACAACCTTCGACTAGGGACAGGATGATATAAAACATTTATCAAATATAGGGCCTCATGATCAAGCTAAATGACTTTGATGACTCAAGATCAAGTCACTTACTTCGATGACCTATAAAATGCTTCATATCATTTTGGAACGATTATTTCATCACAGTTAAAATAATCTAGAAATAATAATTTCATTAAAACATAAAATAATGTTTTACAAGAACATATCAAATAACTAAAATAAAGCTCACAAAACTCCCACTCAAATTTAGATTACATTTCAATGTTTCTAATGCCTACAGCTTCAGTCAGGAACTCGAGCTTAGGCCTTGGGAGTGGCTTTGTCAACGGATCAGCGACATTATCATCTGTCGGAACTCGGCTGATCTTGACTTCCTTTCTATTAATGATGTCACGTATCAAGTGATATCTTCTTTGAACATGCTTGGATTTCTGGTGTGATCTTGGTTCCTTTGCCTGAGCTATAGCACCATTGTTGTCACAAAACAGTGCCAGAGGCTCAGCCGCATCTGGTATCACACCTAGTTCCATAATGAACTTTCGTATCCAAACAGCTTCCTTCGCCGCTTCTGATGCGGCGATATATTCAGCTTCTGTAGTGGAATCAGCAACGGTGTCCTGCTTGGAGCTTCTCCAACTTACTGCACCGCCATTCAGACAAAAGACATAACCGGACTGTGACCGGAAATCATCTGTGTCTGTCTGGAAACTTGCGTCCGTGAATCCACTGACTTTAAGCACATCACTTCCACCGTACACCAAGAACTTATCCTTAGTATGTCTTAGATACTTCAAGATATTCTTTACGGCAATCCAATGGTTTTCACCTGGATTTGACTGGTATCTACTCGTCATGCTCAATGCATAAGCAACATCAGGACGAGTACAAATCATGGCATACATGACAGATCCTATTGCAGATGCATAAGGAATGTTCTTCATGCGCTCAAGCTCAGCAGCCGACGTGGGGCTCTGCTTCTTGCTTAGCGTTGTGCCATGTACCATTGGCGTGAAGCCCTTCTTGGAATCTTTCATGCTGAATCTTTGTAGGACTTTGTCAATGTATGAGTCTTGACACAAGCCTATCAGCCTCTTAGGTCTATCCCGATAGATCCTAATTCCAAGAACGTATGCGGCTTCACCCATGTCTTTCATGGAAAAACAACTTCCAAGCCAGTCCTTTACAGACTTCAGCATTGGAACGTCGTTTCCGAGAAGCAGTATGTCATCGACATACAGAATAAGAAATACAATCTTGCTCCCACTAGATTTCTTATACACGCATTGTTCTTCTTCGTTTCTGATGAAGTCAAATTGCTTGATCGCTTCATCAAAACGAAGATTCCAGCTCCTCGATGCTTGCTTCAATCCATAAATGGATTTGTGAAGCTTGCATACTTTCCCAGCATTCTTTGGATCTATGTAACCGTCAGGTTGTGTCATATACACATCCTCTTCCAGAATACCATTCAGGAAGGCGGTTTTCACGTCCATCTGCCAAATTTCATAATCATGAAAAGCTGCAGTTGCTAGTAGAATCCGAATAGATTTCATCATAGCCACTGGTGAATAGGTTTCATCGTAGTCCACACCGTGAACTTGTCTGAAACCTTTTGCCACCAACCTGGCTTTGTAAATCTGGACATTTCCATCCACGTCAATCTTCTTCTTGAAGATCCATTTGCACTCGATGGCTTTTACACCAACGGGTAAGTCAACCAACGAAAACACTTGGTTGACCGACATGGAGTCCATTTCGGAATCAGTGGCCTTGCGCCACTTAGAGGAATCTGGGCCCATCATGGCTTGATTGAAGTTCGATGGTTCATCACCATCAATGATCAAAAGATCATGACAGTCAGTCACGAGGAATCCCTGATATCTCTCGGGTTCGTGACGGATCCTCCCGGATCTTCGAACTTCAGGTACTACAGGTTCAGGCTCTACAATTTCTTGTAGATCCTCCTGCTGCTCTTCCTCATTAGGTTGAGCAGTATCCTGTTCATCTTGAATTTCTTCAAGCAGTACCTTACTCCCACTGTCTTTCTTAGAGAGAAACTCTCTCTCAAGAAAGTTACAATCCCGGGCAACAAAGATCTTGTTCTCGGAACGTAGATAGAAGTAATAAGCCTTGGTTTCCCGTGGATAACCAATGAAGTAGCATTTATCAGATTTTGGTGTAAGCTTATCTGAGATTAATCTCTTAACATAGGCTTCACAACCCCAAATTCTTAGATAAGACAGCACTGGAACTTCTCCAGTCCATAATTCATATGGTGTCTTTGCTACTGCTTTCGATGGTGCTCTATTTAGAGTGAACACTGCTGTTAGCAGAGCATATCCCCAAAGGGATATTGGAAGGTCTGTGTGACTCATCATAGATCGAACCATATCCAATAAGGTCCGATTTCTCCTCTCAGACACACCATTCCATTGAGGTGTTCCAGGAGGAGTGAGTTGGGATACGATCCCACACTCTCTCAGATGATCACTGAATTCTTGGCTTAAGTATTCTCCTCCTCGGTCGGACCGAAGAGCCTTAATGCTTTTGCCAAGTTGGTTCTGTACTTCATTTTGGAATTCTCTGAACTTCTCAAAAGATTCAGACTTATGTTTCATCAAATAAACATATCCATACCTACTGAAATCATCAGTGAAGGTAATGAAGTACTGATAGTTTCCTCTTGCATTTGTGGACATTGGGCCACACACATCAGTGTGTATCAGGCCCAATAAGTCACTGGCCCTCTCGTTAGGTTTATTAAAGGGGGCCCGTGTCATTTTGCCCATCATGCAGGATTCGCATTTCTCACATGACTCAAAGTCAAATGAGCCAAGAAGTCCATTCGAATGGAGCCTCTTGATGTGTTTCTCGCTGATGTGCCCTAAACGACAATGCCATAGAAACGTTCGGTTTTCCTCATTAGGTTTAAACCGTTTTGTATTAATGTTATAAATTGGCGCGGATTGATCGAGTATATAAAGCCCATTCGTAAGAGGGGCAGAACCATAGAACAAATTGTTGCGATTGAAGGAACATAATTTATTCTTAACTGAAAAATCATAACCTTCCAAATCCAACAAAGAAATTGAAATAATATTTCTGCTTATAGCAGGTACAAAATAACAATTATTCAGTTCTAAAATCAATCCCGAAGGTAAAGACAACAAGTATGTGCCTACAGCTAGTGCTGAAACTTTCGCTCCATTCCCAACTCGTAGCTCCACTTGTCCTTGCTTCAGCCTTCTACTGTTGCTGAGTGCCTGCATATTAGTACAAATATGAGCCCCACAACCAGTATCCATGACCCATGAGGTATTATCAGAAGTAGTTGTATTAACTTCTATAACAAAAATACCTGATGAAGAAGTCTCGAAAGTCTTCTTCTTTAATTCCTTTAGACCTTCCTGGAATTTCTTACAATCTCTTCTCCAATGCCCCAGTTCTTTGCAGAACCTGCACATGTCAGTAGGCCCAGCCTTGGACTTGGGCTTGGGCTTTGGCGTGTCCTTGTCCGCGACTTGGACACCCTTGGCCTTTCCCTTATCCTTAGCAGAAGACTTCTTAAACCCCTTGCCCTTTTGTACCATAAGCACATTGGGGTCCTTGGCGGTTTTCTTCAAGTTGGGCTCTGCAGTCTTGAGCATTCCGTGAAGCTCAGGCAGTGTCTTACTCAAGCCATGCATGTTAAAGTTCAGAATGAACTGATCATAGCTTGCAGGTAAAGACTGCAGAATGATGTCGCAGGCAAGTTCCTGGCTGATTGGGCAGTCGAGTTTCTGAAGATGATCGAGATAACCCATCATCTTCAAGACATGAGGACTCACTGCCGCATTCGCAGCCAACTTACAGTCCAAGAGGTTCTTAGCTGTCTGGAACCTCTCGGTCCTAGCCTGCTCCTGAAAAAGCGATTTCAGGCTTGCCATGATCTCGATGGGAGACAATACACTTTCGAACTGTTTTTGCAGCTCAGGAGTCATTGTCACCAACATCAGGCAATAAACATCATTTTCATCTGACGAATGCTTTTCCCAAGCATTGTGCAGAGTCCTGGCAGCATTGGCAAGAGGCCTCTCGGGGAGGGGATCTCGAAGGACATAATCCTTCTTCTCCTGCTTGAGGACCAGCCTCAAGTTCCTTGACCATGTCAGGAAGTTCGTTCCAGTCAGCTTCTCCTTCTCGAGAACAGACCGGATCGAGAATGTGTTTTGTGTGCTTGTAGTAGTCATATCTGAAATATATAAATAAAAAGGTTATTAGTTATTATGTTCAAAATGACTAATCTCGTATTAAAATTTAATATGATTAATCACGCATTATATTCCATAACCTAAGTTACCCTCAATTGAATATAATGATTCCAAGATCCACATATAACTAAGATTAAAGTGGGCCACTGGCCGTCACCCAACCTTAGCTTATATCGGTAAGCCCTATATCGGCTAATTATATCCGTGATATAACTCTTGGTTGTGAATCTGGGCCCGAGGCCCAATCCACTCTGATGTCTCAAGGCCCGGGACTCCCGATGGCCTAGTCAAGAAAACCGGACTATACAGTCATGTAATCATTAATGTCTGGGACTCCCAATGACATTTATGAATCACAAACCGTCTTACCCACGCAAAAGCAGACATCCTCACACTGTAAGGCCATGAATGCAATTGAATGGGCTTTGACAGCTGACATAGCCTGGACAAGACATCCAACGCTTGATATTATTTGAGGTTCGTAGGTTTATTAAAATCATTCCCAAAATAGAAGATTACTATTTCGGGAAACTTTCTATTTATGGAAACCTACTATTTTTGGAAACTTTCTAAAATTGGAAACTTTCTAAAAAACGGAAACTTTCTAACTTTAGAAATTTCTTTAAAATCCAAAACCCGCAAATTCAGAAACTTCTATTTTAAGAAACTTTCTAATTTCAAAATTTCGGAAACTTTAATTTAAAATCGACTTTATAATATTATAAAATAAATTTTAAATTTATCTGATGAAAGACTCAAATAATTGGCCCAATTGTTTTAACTTCTTGGCCCGAGGCCCAAGAATTGGTCCATGTCCAAGACATGACCCAATTGTCCAATTAATTGACATAACCGGTCTGGTTCATTAAAACTGGTCTAACCAAGTTTCAATTACTACGATGACCACAATTGTCAACCGGTTATTTACTAAACCGGAATTTCTCAATTTATTTGGTCCAACCAAATCAAATTAGAAATTCCTGGTTTAGGCACTAAATCCAATATTTCTTTCGACATTGGATTTCTTATCCCGGTTTAACCAGATTTAATAAAATTATTAAAATCTGTTTATTAAACCAGAATGATTAATTTTAATTAAGTTTTGAACCGAACCGACAATACGAACCGAACCGATCGAATTGCTGAACCGTGACGATCACGTCAGCCCTAGCTTCGCGACCATCATCCAGCCGCAAGCCGTCAACGATCCGAGATCGAGACGATGCGCAGCTTCGGACGGGACGCGACAGCCGGGACGATCGCCAGACGGGATGCTCGGACGGACGCTCCACGATCGCCGAGCGATCGGGACGCGACGCACAGCCGAGACGAAGCCGAGACGCGATCGGGACGACGCACAGCCGAGACGCGATCGCCGTGCGATCCACTCGGCCGATCGATCCGGACGCGATCGCCGTGTGATCACTCGGCCGATCGACCCAACCGGCCATCCCGACCGTCCGACCCATGGCCGATCACCAAAACCCGAGTCATATAGCTCGGTTTTTGTGATTTCGAATGTTTGTTCAGGATTTAATTCAGTTTCTTAAGTGTTTTTCTTATCAGTAATGGATTCAAAACACTTCTAAACAGATTAAACATCCTAAACATGAATCTAAAACTAGAAATCCTAAGAACCAATGGCTCTGATACCACTGTAGGAATTCGTTTGGTTGATCCTGATGTAATTCACAGATTCATATCAACCTAAACATACAGATCTAGGTTCTCTTGAATAGAAACATTAGATGATCTCACCTTTTACCTGTTTGTTGCAGCGGAAGGAATAGAACAGGTCAGAGATCAGATAGATGCACCGAGGGATGAATCCTCCAAAGGTTCACACACGCGATCACAGGAATGGCTGCTAGACCACAAGGAGAGAGGCGCGCAGGGAGAGAGAGAGAGACGCGGCTAGGGTTCGGGTTGGGGAGAAAGAGATTTGGCTTTTGATCATTAAAAGCCTTCTCTTTCCCTTTTGGGCTTATGGGCCCAAAATACCAATCTGATTGAATCCCATGGATTTAATCAGACCCATTAATCTTTCTCTCTTAATACGACAAATGCCTGGCACTTTTGTCGTACTTCTGCTAAGCCGTTCCAACACATTTTCCTGTTAGCTTAGGCGTGTGACCCATATGGGATCATATAATAAAGGCAATAAGTCCAAGACTTATAGATCATGAGCGGACTCTAGCAAGCCATCATGATCCCCAATATTATATGACTTATGTCTGATCTCGACATACTCTTACTTTCTAGAGACAGTACCGAGATTACTGGACACAATTCCAACAGTACTGACTTTGATGCCGTGCATCTATGACACACTGAGACTTTGTCATAAGTCACATACCAATCTAGTCTCACACGGTTGTTGGTGTTCCAATTTCAACAACCTTCGACTAGGGACATGATGATATAAGCCATCTATCAAATATAGGGTCTCATGATCAAGCTAAATGACTTTGATAACTCAAGATCAAGTCACTTACTTCGATGACCTATAAAATGGTTCATATCACTTTGGAACGATTATTTCATCACAGTTAAAATAATCTTGAAATAATAATTTCATTAAACAAAAAATGTTTTACAAGAACATATCAAATAACTAAATAAAGCCCTCAAACTCCCACTCAAATTTAGATTACATTTCAATGTCTCTGATGCCTACAGCTTCAGTTAGGAACTCGAGCTTAGGTCTTGGGAGTGGCTTTGTCAACGGATCAGCGACGTTATCATCTGTCTGAACTCGGCTGATCTTGACTTCCTTTCTATTAATGATGTCACGTATCAAGTGAAATCTTCTTAGAACATGCTTGGATTTCTGGTGTGATCTTGGTTCCTTTGCCTGGGCAATAGCACCATTGTTATCACAATACAGTGCCAGAGGCTCAGCCGCATTTGGTATCACACCTAGTTCAATAATGAACTTTCGTATCCAAACAGCTTCCTTCGCAGCTTCTGAAGCGGCGATATATTCAGCTTCTGTAGTGGAATCAGCAACGGTTTCTTGCTTGGAGCTTCTCCAACTGATTGCACCGCCATTCAGACAAAAGATATAACCGGACTGTGACCGGAAATCATCTTGGTCTGTCTGGAAACTTGCGTCCGTGAATCCACTGACTTTAAGCACATCACTACCACCGTACACCAAGAACTTATCCTTAGTATGTCTTAGATACTTCAGGATATTCTTGACGGCAATCCAATGGTTTTCACCTGGATTTGACTGGTATCTACTCGTCATGCTCAATGCATAAGCAACATCAGGACGAGTACAGATCATGGCATACATGATAGATCCTATTGCAGATGCATAAGGAATATTCTTCATGCGCTCAAGCTCAGCAGCCGTCGTAGGGCTCTGCTTCTTGCTCAGCGTTGTGCCATGCACCATTGGCGTGAAGCCCTTCTTGGAATCTTTCATGCTGAATCTTTGTAGGACTTTGTCAATGTATGAATCTTTACACAAGCCTATCAGCCTTTTAGATCTATCCCGGTAGATCCTAATTCCAAGAACGTATGCGGCTTCACCCATGTCTTTCATGGAAAAACAACTTCCAAGCCAGTCCTTTACCGACTTTAGCATTGGAACGTCGTTTCCGAGAAGCATTATGTCATCGACATACAGAATAAGAAATACTATCTTGCTCCCACTAGTTTTCTTATACACGCATTGTTCTTCTTCGTTTCTGATGAAGTCAAATTGCTTGATCGCTTCATCAAAACGAAGATTCCAGCTCCTCGATGCTTGCTTCAATCCATAAATGGATTTATCAAGCTTGCATACTTTCCCAGCATTCTTTGGATCTATGTAACCGTCAGGTTGTGTCATATACACATCCTCTTCCAGAATTCCATTCAGGAAGGCGGTTTTCACGTCCATCTGCCAAATTTCATAATCATGAAAAGCTGCAGTTGCTAGTAGAATCCGAATAGATTTCATCATAGCCACTGGGGAATAGGTTTCATCGTAATCCACACCGTGAACTTGTCTGAAACCTTTTGCCACCAACCTGGCTTTATAAATCTGGACATTTCCATCCACGTCAATCTTCTTCTTGAAGATCCATTTGCACTCGATGGCTTTTACACCAGCGGGTAAGTCAACCAACGAAAACACTTGGTTGACCGACATGGAGTCCATTTCGGAATCAGTGGCCTTACGCCACTTAGAGGAATCTGGGCCCATCATGGCTTGATTGAAGTTCGATGGTTCATCACCGTCAATGATCAGAAGATCATGACAGTTAGTCACGAGGAATCCTTGATATCTCTCGGGTTCGTGACGGATCCTCCCGGATCTTCGAACTTCAGGTACTACAGGTTCAGGCTCTACAATTTCTTGTAGGTCCTCCTGCTGCTCTTCCTCATTAGGTTGAGCAGTATCCTGTTCATCTTGAATTTCTTCAAGCAGTACCTTACTCCCACTGTCTTTCTTAGAGAGAAACTCCCTCTCAAGAAAGTTACAATCCCGGGCAACAAAAATCTTGTTCTCGGAACGTAGATAGAAGTAATAAGCCTTGGTTTCTTTCGGATAACCAATGAAGTAGCATTTATCAGACTTTGGTGTAAGCTTGTCTGAGATTAATCTCTTGACATAGGCTTCACAACCCCAAATTCTTAGATAAGACAGCACTGGAGCCACTCCAGTCCATAATTCATATGGTGTCTTTGCTACTGCTTTCGATGGCGCTCTATTTAGAGTGAACACTGTTGTTAGCAGAGCATATCCCCAGAGGGATATTGGAAGGTCTGTGTGACTCATCATAGATCGAACCATATCCAATAAGGTCCGATTTCTCCTCTCAGACACACCATTCCATTGAGGTGTTCCAGGAGGAGTGAGTTGGGACACGATCCCACACTCTCTTAGATGATCACTGAATTCTTGGCTTAAGTATTCTCCTCCTCGGTCGGACCGAAGAGCCTTAATGCTTTTGCCAAGTTGGTTCTGTACTTCATTTTGGAATTCTCTGAACTTCTCAAAAGATTCAGACTTATGTTTCATTAAATAAACATATCCATACCTACTGAAATCATCAGTGAAGGTAATGAAGTACTGATAGTTTCCTCTTGCATTTGTGGACATTGGGCCACACACGTCAGTGTGTATCAGGCCCAATAAGTCACTGGCCCTCTCGTTAGGTTTACTAAAGGGGGCCCGTGTCATTTTGCCCATCATGCAGGATTCACATTTCTCACATGACTCAAAGTCAAATGAGCCAAGAAGTCCATTCGAATGGAGCCTCTTGATGCGTTTCTCGCTGATGTGCCTTAAACGACAATGCCATAGAAACGTTCGGTTCTCCTCATTAGGTTTGAACCGTTTGGTATCAATGTTATAAATTGGCGCGGATTGATCAAGTATGTAAAGCCCATTCGTAAGAGGGGCACAACCATAGAACAAATTGTTGCGATTGAAGGAACATAATTTATTCTTAACTGAAAAATCATAACCTTCCAAATCCAACAAAGAAATTGAAATAATATTTCTGCTTATCGCAGGTACAAAATAACAATTATTGAGTTCTAAAATCAATCCCGAAGGTAAAGACAACAAGTATGTGCCTACAGCTAGTGCAGGAACTTTCGCTCCATTCCCAACTCGTAGCTCCACTTGTCCTTGCTTCAGCCTTCTACTGTTGCTGAGTGCCTGCATATTAGTACAAATATGAGCCCCACAACCAGTATCCATAACCCATGAGGTATTATCAGAAGTAGTTGTATTAACTTCTATAACAAAAATACCTGATGAAGAAGTCTCGAGAGTCTTCTTCTTCAATTCCTTTAGACCTTCTTGGAATTTCTTACATTCTCTCCTCCAATGCCCTGGTTCTTTACAGAACCTGCAGATGTCAGTAGGCCCAGCCTTAGACTTGGGCTTGGGCTTTGGCGTGTCCTTGTCCGAGACTTGGACAGCCTTAGCCTTTCCCTTATCCTTAGCAGAGGATTTCTTAACCCCTTGCCCTTTTGCACCATAAGCACATTGGGGTCCTTGGCGGTTTTCCTCAAGTTGGGCTCTGCAGTCTTGAGCATTCCGTGAAGCTCAGGCAATGTCTTACTCAAGCCATGCATATTAAAGTTCAGAATGAACTGATCATAGCTTGCAGGTAAAGACTGCAGAACGATGTCGCAGGCAAGTTCCTGGCTGATAGGGCAGTCGAGTTTCTGAAGATGATCGAGATAACCCATCATCTTCAAGACATGAGGACTCACTGCCGCATTTGCAGCCAACTTACAGTCTAAGAGGTTCTTAACTGTCTGAAACCTCTCAGTCCTTGCTTGCTCCTGAAAAAGCGATTTCAGGCTTGCCATTATCTCGATGGGTGACAACACACTCTCGAACTGCATTTGCAGCTTAGCAGTCATTGTCGCCAACATCAGGCAATAGACATCATTTTCATCTGACGAATGCTTTTCCCAAGCATTATGCAGAGTCCTGGCAGCATTGTTAGGAGGCCTCTCGGGGAGGGGATCACGAAGGACATAATCCTTCTTCTCCTGCTTGAGGACCAGCCTCAAGTTCCTAGACCACGTCAGGAAATTCGTTCCAGTCAGCTTCTCCTTCTCGAGAACAGACCGGATGGAGAATGTGTTTTGAGTGCTTGTAGTAGTCATAGTTGTTATATAAGATAAAAAGGTTATTAGTTAATATGTTCAATATGATTAATCTCGTATTAAATTTAATATGATTAATCACGCATTATATTCAATAACATCAGTTACCCTCAATAGAATATAATGATTCCAAGATCCACATATAACTAAGATTAAAGTGGGCCACTGGCCGTCACCCAACCTTAGCTTATATCGGTAAGCCCTATATCGGCTAATTATATCCGTGATATAACTCTTGGTTGTGAATCTGGGCCCGAGGCCCAATCCACTCTGATGTCTCAAGGCCCGGGACTCCCGATGGCCTAGTCAAGAAAACCAGACTATACAGTCATGTAATCATTAATGTCTGGGACTCCCAATGACATTTATGAATCACAAACCGTCTTGTCCACGCAAAAGTAGACACCCTCACACTGTAAGGCCATGAATACAATTGAATGGGCTTCGACAGCTGACATAGACTGGACAAGACATCCAACGCTTGATATTATTTGAGGTTTGTAGGTTTATTAAAAAATTCATCCCAAAATAGAAGATTACTATTTTGGGAAACTTTCCTTTTTGGGAAACCTACTAATTTTGGAAACTTTCTAAAAATAGAAACTTTTAATTATAGAAATTTCCTAAAATCCAAAACATGCAAATCTAGAAACTTCTATTTTAAGAAACTTTCTAATTTCAAAATTTTGGAAACTTATTAATTAAAAAACGATTTTTATAATTTTATAAAAATAAATTTTAAATTAATTCTGAAGAAAAGACTCAAATAATTGGCCCAATTGTTTTAACTTCTTGGCCCGAGGCCCAAGAATTGGTCCATGTCCAAGACATAACCCAATTGTCCAATTAAATGACATAACCGGTCTGGTTCATTAAAATTGGTCTTAACCAAAGTTAATTACTACGATGACCACAATTGTCAACCGGTTATTTACTAAACCGGATTTTCTCAATTTATTTGGTCCAACCAAATCAAATTAGAAAATCACTGGTTTAGGCACAAAATCCAATTTTTCGACTTTGGATTTCTTATCCCGGTTTAACCAGAACTTAATAAAATTATTAAATCTGTTTATTAAACCGTGACGATTAATCTTTAATCAAGTTTTAAACCGAACCGAACCGAATTGATCACGTGAACCGATCACGACCTAGCCGTGAGCTTCACGCGATCACGTTAGCCGCAAGCCGTGCGATCCACGATCCGGACGGCCGAGAGCCTCACGCGATCGGGACGGGAGCTGGACGGGTCGAATGTTCAGGACGTCCGCGAGCGAGACACGATCCGGACGGCGGAGAGCCTCACGCGATCGAGCAAGCAGCTGGACAGGGACGGGACGATCGGGACGATGCCGAGAGATCACGGACGCGATCTCGGTCGATCGGTCCATCTCTCGATCACGATCGGGACGCGATCCATCCGTCGATCGGGACGCGACCACGCAACACGATCCTTGTCGATCGGTTCGTGTATCTGTCTCGATCCGGACGATCCGACGCATACCAATTCATATAGATTGGATCATGCGATTTCTATTTTGTTTAGGTTTTAATTCTTTGTTTCTTAAGTGTTTTTCCTTATCAGTAGGTTGATTCAAAAACACTTCTTAAACAATCCTAAACGAGATTCTAAACAAGAAAAACCACAGAACCAATGGCTCTGATACCACTGTTGGATCGTTTAGTGTTTCCTGATTCAATTCTCAATTGATTCATCCTACTAAACATGCAGATCTAGGTTCTCTTATTTAGAAACTTAATGGATCTCACCTGTTACCTTTTTGTGCAGCGGAATGAGGAGGTAATGGTCAGAGATCAGCAGAACCACCAAGAGATGGATCCTCCAAAGGCTCACACACGCACACCGGGAATTTGGCT
Organism: Orychophragmus violaceus; assembly: GCA_030180135.1. Lineage (NCBI taxonomy): Eukaryota > Viridiplantae > Streptophyta > Magnoliopsida > Brassicales > Brassicaceae > Orychophragmus > Orychophragmus violaceus. Next base: position 40,571,923 of record CM058240.1, read on the forward strand.
GCTAGACCGAGCAAGAAGGAGGCGCAGAGAGAGAGAGTTGGCGGCGCAGGGGGAAGGGTTAGAGGAGAAAAGACTTGGTTTTAGTTTATAAAACCCTTCTTTAACTCTATTGGGCTTTTAGGCCCAATTCCCTGTCTGATTAAATCCCTTGGATTTAATCAGGCCCTTTACTCTCTCTAAACACAGTAAATGCCTAGCACTTTTACCGTACTTCTGCTAAACCGTTCTTTCGTATTTTCCCGTTAGCTTAGGCGTGTGACCCATATGGGATCATATAATAAAGGCAATAAGTCCAAGACTTATAGATCATGAGCGGACTCTAGCAAGCCATCATGACCCCCAGTATTATATGACTTATGTCTGATCATTGACATACTCTTACGTTCTAGAGACAGTACAGAGATTACTGGACATAATTCCAACAATATACACATTAGCCACATACCCAAATCTTCTCATGTGCTTAACCAGGTTGTTTACCCAACCAAACTGACTCTGGAGACTTGAAACTGATGACTGACGATGGAGTCCTGTTGATGATGTAGGCTGAGATGGTTGCTGCTTCAGCCCAGAACCTTTCCTGCAATCCAGATTCACTAAGCAAACACCTAACCTTTTCCATAACAGACCGATTCATCCTTTCAGCAACCCCATTTTGATGTGGGGTGTAAGTGCAGGTCCTATGTCTTGCAATACCTTGCTTCCTGCAGGGCTCGTCAAATGCCTGGTTGCAAAACTCTAATCCATTGTCTGTGCGCAGACACTTGATCTTCATATCCACTTGGTTTTCAACCATCTTCTTCCATTCACAGAACTTAGTAAACATTTCATCTTTGGTCTTGAGGAAACAAAGCCATACCTTGTGTGAATGGTCGTCTATGATAGATAAGAAGTATTGGCTTCCAGATATAGATGGTTGGACATTGGGAGAACCCCATAAATCCGCATGAAGGTAATCTAGAACTCCCTTGGTGTCATGCTTTCCTGATCCAAAACTGACCCTCTTTGACTTTCCTAAAACACAGTGTTCACAGAAGGTTTCTTTTCCTATGTCCTTCCTCTTGAGAATTCCATCTCTTACTAACACTTGAATATTTTTGTAGCTCATATGTCCAAGACGACTGTGCCATACCGGAACTGATCCCTGGACCTTACCACTCTCTGTCTGACAGGTCTCTTGTGCATCTTTGTCTTCATCAAGTATGTATAAGCCATTTTTCAACGTGCCCTGAAGAGCAAGTCTGTTGTTCTTGTGAAACCGGATCTTCCCATCTCCACCTGAGTGAGTAAATCTCACCTTATCCATAACACTAGTTGAGATCAGATTCCTTCTTAAAGTTGGAACGTATCTAACATTCCTAAGGAACTTGACAGTACCACCAAGAGCTCTAATCCTTATGGTTCCAGTTCCTTGTGTTTCTATTGAATGATAATCACCAAGAAGAATCTTACTGGTTTCTTTTTCTACAAAGTCCACAAATCAGTCCTTCCTTGAAGTCATATGATGAGTGCATCCAGAGTCTATAACCCAATTCTCTCTAGACTCATCCAATGCTGCATTCAGAGCATCACATGTCTCAGTTTGACTGATGACAACTGCAGCCTCACCATCACTATCATTTTCCATTTTTTTCCTGGCGAAACAGTCTTTCTTTACATGACCCTCTTCTTTGCAATACCAGCAAGTGACCTTTCTTGTCTTTGACTTGCTCTTGTGCTTACTGTGGCCACGAGATTCCCTAGAGTCAGAGGAATCTCTCTTGTTTCTTCTTCCTCTGTCATTAGTGTACAGAACAGTTGCTGATCCCTTATCAACTTTGATACTTTCTTGAATTTCCCTTTGCTTTGATCTTGCTGCAGAACAGACTTCCTCCAAAGTTAGTGAGTCTTTTCCATACTTCAACGTATGCTTGAGTTGATCGTAACTCATAGGTAGAGAGTTCAAGAACACGATCGCTTGAATCTCATCTGTTACACTAACATTGAGACTACTCATCTCAGCCACGATCTTGAGAAATTCATCAACATTGATCTCTATAGTCTTAGAGCCGTCACATTTAAAAGTATAAAATTGCGATTTTACAAAGATCCGGTTTGGCAAAGACTTTGACATGTACAATCTCTCAAGCAAGGTCCACATAGAAGCAGCAGTAGTACAGTGCTTGATTTTCCTAAGTACCTGATTATTGATGTTCAGGATTATCATATCCTTGGCTCTTTCATCCTTCTCCAGCTTTATTGGATCAAGAACCTTCTTCGATTCCATATCAGTTTTCTTTGGTTCAGCAGACGATTTCTCCGATTCAGTTTCATCAGACTTTCTTTCTTCGTCTTTGATTGTCGAAGGTTCGATTTCAAAATCGTCACTGGATAGTCTACAACGAGAAGTCACCGGATCCATCAAACAGCTCCACCTCCGCTCGGAGTTTCGTCTTCGTCGACATCGTAACTTCGGACTTGAAAGATAACACTCAACCTTTAGCTCTGATACCACTTGTTGCACCTAAAGATCGAATCACTCGTCCGAGAACTCAATATTAACTCACACGATTCTCTCAAGCACTCGCTCTCACTCGCGATTCACTCGATCAACTCAAGAACAGAGATCGAAAGAAGATGAAAGCAAGAAAGAACACAATAGAATTGGTGACCCAGTGTTCGCCCACGATGTGTGGAACTACTCACTGTGGCTAAGCTTCATCTCAGCAAATCCACTAGATCAAAGACAGAGCTCTCAAAGAATCAGATATAGCTCAATTGGAGAAGACGACTCAAAGGACCCTAATTTCAGTCAACTCTCATCAACCCCTCTAACGGCATTTGCATATGCCTCTTTATATAACAGAGACTTACATAACCGGTTAAAACCAGAACAATTGAACCAGCTCATTGCCTCTAAACCGAGTAACTCAATACGCTGATCCAACGGCTCAGATTCAAACCTGGAAAGCCTGAATTGATCTACCTTGTTCCCGCGAATATTGAGCTAAGACCATATTCAGGTTAACAAAACTAGACCCAATTAATTGAGTAATACACATGGTAACGAGTCTCACACTTCTTCTTCTTCTATTAATTTAACTAGAATCGCTCCATGAAGCAGCGGCAGGAGCAGAAGAGATTGGCTGCTGGGCTTCTCTCTGGCAATGAAGCATCGAGGATCGCAGCATAGGTCCATTTGTCTCCACCTCCATACTTAGGAGCAGGTAGTCCAAAGTCTATTTGAGGGGCAACTTCATCCTCATCATCTGGCTTAGCTTCCTCGGGATCCTTGTAGAAGAACGGGTCAACCTGTACAGTATAACATATAAAGAAGTCACACACCAAACATGACAAGAGTTTCAAAGATGATATTCCTACTCTTACCATGACATCTCACTTTTTCGCAGGGCGAATGGTTCCACGCATGAAGGACCATGAGAGAAAGAAGGGAGAAAAGAAAAACAATGGTGTGCTTTCTCTTGTTGTTGTCGGGTATATAGATGTCAACAAACCTCATGGGAGAGTTAGTGTCATGGAAAGCAGTGATTGGAATGTTTCCCAAAATGCCTTCCTTGATGGGCTGCTACACATACACATACAACAAATCCAAGTTAAGGCAATACCATCGGTTGATTCAGGAAAAAGATATCGATCTATTTTATCAAAGAGATTACCTGGTGGTCGGTTTGTGGATCTGTCAGAATCAAAAGCCTCAGCTCGCTGAATGAGGTTTGCATTTGATTGGTGAAGGTATCAAGAGTATGCCCTCCATCAATGGCACTCGCTTCTGTGTACTGAGTGAACTTCATCACAGTTCTCTGACCATATGGCCTAGCTGACTGAACAATGATTTCTTGTGGGTTCCCAATAGCTACGATAACTCCAGCAGCCATCTGCAACTTCTCCCATGTTTTGTCATGGTTGAAAATGTAAATACATCAGAAGGAAAAATTACTTCAAAATTAAGAACTTAGAGAGAGTACGACAATATAAGGCTAAGAGGAAAATTAAATCAAACAAAAAGAACGTAAGGCAAAGAGTTTAAACCCAAAACTGATAAAAAGAAGAGAAACACAAAAAGGGTTATCTTCCGTGAACAAAATTTAAACAAAAACATATAAGTCGAGTGAAGTATGATAAAAAAAACAGACACAGCTATAATACAACGAACTCAACTAAAGAAGGCGGTAGGCGTAAACCGTGAGTGGGAGATTTAGAAACATTTGTAAATATAATTTAAAAATGGTTAAGACAACTCATCTTAAAAAGTGATTTGGTAGATTCCAAGACAACAAAACTTAGCAAACCAAAGCAATCAACTCATAGAAATCAGAATCCAATTTCTATGGGGGGAAGCCCGAAACGTAAAGTGTGCATTGGTATGGGGAAGACAACCAAGATCTAAACAAAAAAACATATAAGTTAAGTGAAGTTTAATAATAAACAAACACAACTATCTAACAACGAACTCTTAAACCAGTGGGCGAATTGTGAGAAACATATAAGTTGAGGTAAGTTTTATGAAAAACAGAGACAACTATTAAACAACATACTCTTAAACCAGTGGGCGATTTAGGAAGCACAGAACAATGTCGTAGTCTGGAACAGCTGGAGGGAGTAAGAGCATTAACCTTTCCATCGAGGAGGAGGAAGATGAAGCCCATGAATTCACCCTCTTTCTTGATTCTCTTAACATCTCAGAACCTTGAAAATGCGACCAACGACCTTATGTGGGGAACATCCAAGTTGGAGATCACCCAAAGTAGCATATTTTGAAGAAACATGAACGGCCACAAAATCAACAAATAATTTGTTAGATGAGATTCTTTGAGAGAGAAAACAGTAAGGAGACTCGGGTTCTAATGGAAAATGAAGCTGAGGCGATAACCTGTTGGTCCGTGTTGCTTATTTATAGATGACCCATCGAAAGTAGTTTTGGCGAATGGATGTCGGCATGAGCGTTTTAGATGCAAAAGCTGAATTTAACAGAGCTGAATGATATAGGTAATGCTAACGGCTGTTCTTTCGTCTCCTAAATCGAAGATAAAGTAGGTTAGGCTTTGTAATGGAGGAAGCTCAAAAGAGAGGGTGATGGTGCAGTGTGAATTGAAAGGGAAGAGGTGATTTTATTTGGGCTTGTTCTTGGGCCTCAATAACATTAAGTTAGTTTGGTCGTTAGTAGCGTGTATATGGGTTCAATTAACATTAACATTAATTGAACTAGTTGATTGACTACCTCCGCGCACGCGAAGAGATCATGTTACAGCCTATTTTTATTGTATTAAATGTATCTGGAAATTGTGAATCAATTCTTTTTTAGTGGTAAGTGAGCGTCCAAGTTTGTTGTATTAAATGACTTTGGTATTTGTGAGTCATTCCTTTTTATTTATAAAATAAAATTGCAAGACGAAATGATTTACTCGCAGTTCTCAAAGATGTATCTAATTTTTCGTATGAGGTTAATCTGTGACCCCCAAACTATAATTTTGGGAATTTATTTATCCGGAAATCATGTTCGTATTGACCCTGAAAATGTTTATGTTTGTAATAAATTTCTGGTGCAATATTTGTCGTCCTTGTTTATAAAAAAGAACAACATCTAAGTTATTAAAAATATATTGAATATCTAGGCCCGTCCGCATCTTGTGTTGTATTCCTTATCATTTTCTCTCTTCCTTTTAATTCATCATTTCCGATTGTCATGCAATTATAATTAGTTTTGCGTCAAATATGATTTTACATGGTGAGTTCGGTATAGGTGCTATTGTATATTTATATTGTTGTATATGTAGTTCTTTGAAAAGTTTGCCATAATGATGAAATTGGTTGGCTATGTTATATGTTACGCATGGTGAATCTTGAAAGCTTATTTATATATTATGATACACACTGTTGCCACTCTTTTTGTGTTCTTAATGTATCCAAGATTGCTAGTCTTTTAGGTGATGTAACGCGTTACAGAGCAGCCTATAGTTGACCATGTGTGAAAACCGGGTTGAGGAGATACAAAGACACCTTCTTCAATGTTTGGCCTTGACTTTTACTGATTGTCATTGCATAAGAAAGTCTGATTAGGAATTGTCGTCGTCTAAAAGTGAATGGTGACCTATTTCTTTTGGCGAGAGTATGATCATGGAGATTAATATTTTCCTTCGTTGTTCATCGCGAGCCAGAAACTCTGCTTTGATAACTTTGTCCCCCATGTGCGTAACGATAACCCTCGACCTATTGCACAATTTTTCTTTTGGATTCAAATTTCTTATCAACATTATTGGGGCTCCGATCTTAAGGCATAATTTGTGGGCTGGTATTCTTAAAAATTTAAGGCAATTCAGAAACTCTAACGGGTAAGACATGTCAAGTCTATCTTCAGTTGATTCACCCGGACCAATGCTATCATCACTCAGGTAATCCAATGCATCCCGAGGACTTTTGAAAGAATATAATTGTTGATTTCGTCGTCTGTCTCGTATTAATATTGTTGACTCCCTTAGCATACCCCCATCTTGGAATGTTTGTTCCAGGTTTGGAAAAATTGAGTTCGTGAGAACTTGTAGTGGCTGATCCGTAATTGGCTAGAGGAGCTACTCATCAATCTTTATGTTTTCTTCATCCCGAAAAGTTTCCCGTCTGTTTTTCAACTTTTTCTATTTTTAAATTTTGTTATTATTTATTTTATACTATTTTGTATATTTTGATTTAGTAATATAATATTATTTTTATCGAGAAACTTTTGATTATTTTATTTTTAACTACTTCGACCTTTTCTCTTTATATAAAATTAAAATTTTGTATATTTTTGTTCATTCATACTTGACATTCTTTATTAATATTGTTTATCTAATATTAGTTTTTGTTGTTTTTTGTATTTCTGAGTTTTATATTTTATTTTAATAATTATTTTATTCTTCGAATAAAAATATTCTTTAGTAATTTATATATTTTTTCTTATCATTCTGTTGAGAAATATTTAACTATTTTGTATCTAGTTTTTAACCTTTTAGATATAAAATTACATATTTTAGATTTTTGTTGTCTTTCATATTTGATATTATTTTTATATAATTTAAGTAAATATTGGTTTTAGTTGTTTTTGATTTGTGAGTTTTTTTATATATTTTTAATAGTTATTTAATTTTAGATTTTATTCTTTGTGTTCTTCTTCTATAATATGATAATTTCTCTTATTCCTCCTCTTATTTAAATCCCAAGACTATGTTTAGCTATTCCTTTTTCTTAATTAACATAATTTAGTGGACATGAATTTATATATAGGAACATAAACCTAAAATAATTAATATGAAATTATGGGAATATGAATCTATGACACACCTACCTAATTGGCTTTATTCGACCCTATGACATACCCTTACTTCATACTCACGTTTTCCTGCTTATGCATCTCTATATGCAATGAACGGAGCTACTGCTTACTACGACAACATGAACGCAGGATATGCGATTTTCGATCCTACGGTTCCCATTTGAGATCTCCCTTTACTCTCTCAAATCTTCTGCTCTGCATGATCTTCCCCTTACATTTTCCTTTCAACTCATGTAGTTATGGGTCCATGAATGTAAAGTAGAAAACATCTCTACAATGTCCTAATAGTCAAGCCTGTACCTAAAGAAAAAAAAATGGTCATTGTAAGAAGACAACGAATGTTTGGTTAAACAAAAACTTGACAATGAACTGTGGGACTCTCAATGGTCGCTTTACCAATGAATTAAACCATAGATAAAAAAATATGAAGTGCAACGAAAATGTACAGGATTAAAGAGAAACATGTAATCCATAAGAATCCTACGTAGAAACAGAATTTAGAAAAAAAATTGGTTGCACATTGCTTGAGAGAAGGTTGCAATAGTCTCCACCTTCATTTTCTTCAACGTCTCCACCTTCAGCACCTACTTCTTCATAATCTATCTCCAGTGCGGCCAAGTCTTCACGTGCCTCAGAGATAATTCACCTCCCTCCATTCCTTCACCAACGTACCAGTGCACAAACGCCCTCTTCGCATGCATAAGATCAAACTTGTGGTCAATTCATGCACACTTCTGTCTGAACCTTAGCGAACCTCCTGGAAAAACTGTTAGGTTGGTAGTTGATTCCACATTTGAAACCAGTTGGGCACCTGCAAAAAAAAAACCATGCCAAAATAACTGTGTTTACAAAAGAAACAACTCGAAGGTAAGGAAAACAATAGCAAATTGTTCTAGTTTGTAGATCACACCAGTTAAAAAACTGAACAGTCCTCTGTGTCTTGATAGTATCAACGGCAGCATTGACATCTTTAAAAACAACATCTCCACGGTACATCCAAAAACAGGCCATGTATTCCAGTGCCTTGGGTCACACTTTGCCATCATGCTAGCTTGCTCAAACACGTAGTAGTGATCTCAAGGACAGATAGCTTTTCATGATAAGCTTTTGCGGCTGAGATGACTGGAGCATAAGACGAAAACATGAAATGGATACGGGGATATGGGACATGGTTGGTCTGGAACTCGGTAATATCCACATTGATGGTTCCATCAAACCTCAGTGATTTTTTCAAGGATTATATATCTGGGATATCAACTTGTTCAGGTTCGTGTAGGTAGGCCGCTCGATATGTAGGGAATTTCAGCAAATATCATGGATGGCTTCATTATCCAAGAGGACAGCTACATCGGTGTGTTCAAGTAGGGAATGTGATACGATAAACTTATATGTAAACCTCAAGAACAAGTTTATTTAGATAACAAAGACAGATTCAGTGATCAAATCACCATTGTTACAAAGGAGCCTAGCTCCCAAATAACTTGATGACAATTCTTTGATAAAACTAAATGAAACAAACGACATTGTATTTATAATCTCTAGACATTCATCACTCATGATCTCCTCTTCTTGGGATTGTATCCATTGGGCCTTCCTCTTCCTTGGGTACACTTATCATTACCGGCGCCATTGAAACTGATCTTGTCCTCAAGGTCATACTAAGGAAACTGGTTCTCCATGCTGCCTTGCCACTTCCGAGTGCAGTCCAGATTGGTAGGACGTAGTAAGAGCTGCAACAGTCCATGGTAGGGCGTAGTAAGAGCTGCAACAGTGCATCTGAAGCTAGACTTGAGTCGTCACGCCGTTTCCGCCAAGCTTTATTGAATCCATGGTGTTCTTGGACCATGTTTGTCTCCGTAGAAGTCTCCTCCAATTGAATTTCTGCTAAAACTGCACGAATACACGAGTCCAAAAGCTGTTTTACAGGTTGTAGCGTCTGGGTTTTTCTGTTCTCCATCTCAGCTCCCTCCCTCACTTCATCCACAATCAAGTGTTTTGGGTTGACTTCCATAGTCTTCTTGCTGTACATGTCACCAGTTATGATGCGATCTGCCAAGGATCGAGCAATCATGATCCTCTCCATGTCAGCAGTCCAACTGTACTCGCCGGTGACACCACAGCACAGAGAGTGTACATCATGGTCAGACACGATGAACTTCCCAAACTTGTCTCCCAAATCGCCACTGATCACCTTGCACAGGTCTCTAAAACCACTGTGCTTAACCTCTATCATCCGTGAAGCTAATCCCATGACTTGATTCTCATGCATCAAGACATAGCCTAAGCTGTTGAATACCTTGCTCTTCTTTGCAACCTCTTTAAGCAACAACTCACTAAGCATGTGAACGTATCCTGTTTTGTTCCTTATCTTGTCTCTGACCTTTTGTTTCTTCAACTTGATCATGAGTTTTGTCCTAACTGATATCACACGCCAGAGAAGATCCCCATCAAACCCCCACTTATACTTCGACTTAGCTCTCTTACTTGTCTTGGCAGCCAGCATTTCCCCATTCTCCATCGCTAGCCCCTTAACCCTTTCACAGCCACGCTTGGTCTTATACCATCGACTGAAAATCTTCCAAAACAGTTTATGCTCAAGCTTAGAAACCCAAATGCAAACAGTTTGGATACCCGATAAAATTGCCTTGATGTTATTCTTGAGTATGTTGTGCTTCTGTTTATACTTCCAATTCTTCCATTTGATCAGATGCTCCTTATCCATTTTATAACCCCACAAGAGCTTTGCATACATTCTTCGAGAAGCCTTTTTGCTCTCACTGGTAATGTAGATAGTGTTCTGACCCTCTTTCATCCTTGTCCAGAAATCCTTGAGACAACGCAGTGAGTGGACATCACGATCAGACACGGGGAACATCTCAGCCGTATCTCCCCTAACATCCATGACTGTAGATACTAGATTCTTTCCCACCAACTTCTTGAGTTCACCATTAGCATATTCCTCAGTGGCGTCATCAGTGTAAATGACTTTGTAACTCGTCTCCTTGAGCTTTTCAAGGAAGAGAGATTTCTCTACAGCCTTCTTGCTCTCAGGAATTTCAAAGATGAGCTCAATGGACTTCTTCACAAGGTTCTTGTGGATAACCTTAAGGATCTTAATATGCTGCACAGTTTCTTTTGAGATGTTGAGAGGAAGGTCTTCAGAGCAGACAATACCTTTGACAGCTCCAGGATTTTCCGAGATGATTTCCCGGCCACTGTCCATGATAAAGACACGTCCAACGTCAAGCTTGATGTTGTTTGGCTTCTTTCCTGTGTCAAATGGGTCGAATGGAGCTCCCTTGGGGACAAAGAGAACAGCCTTGGATTCAAGATGTCCTTCCACAGAGATGTGCATGACGGTCAAATGCTCCTTCAGACTTGTTCTCTTCTTCTTTTTGTTAGTAACCTTCTTTTTCTTTCTCTTGCTCTTCTTAGTTCCCACTTTTCTTCTCAGAAGCATTTGGTCGAACATATGGTAGGCATGTCTACCACTCTTGGCCTTCCTTAGCTTCTCTCTCTCAAGCTGCTGCCTAACCTTCATTCATGTGCTATCAAACCCAGACCCATCATTTCCACAGCTCAGAGATGTTTTCTCCTTTCCATATCTTCGATTTACTGCTAAGAACCTCCAAATCTGTAGCAAACACTTCTTCCATCTTTTTCTCTTCTTCTTCCTGTTCTGGTTGTGCTCACGTGGTTCTTTTTCTTCTGCTACTGTCGTCGATTCCGTCGTCGTAATATAGATTTGTATATAAGTATAATTTAGTCATTATCATTAACCTAGTATAGACGTGGTGTAACTCTATATATTGTATCCTATACTCATCTAATACAATCAAGTTCCCTATTACTCTATATGGTATCAGAGCATTGATCCCAAAACCTAAATTTTTTTTCTATTGGCCGCCGTTATTTTCTTCTTCATTTCAAAAGCTTAGTTTACCCCCTCATTGCTTCAATGGCCAACGCTCCAAACTACGACACCATTTTAGTGTCCGATCAAGTCACCCTTCTCGTCGTCAACATGACGAACGTGACCAAGATTACTGCCACTAATTATCTTATGTGGTCTCGACAGGTTCATGCCCTTCTCGACGGGTATAACCTCGCAGGATACGTCGACGGCTCTATTACTGCGCCAAATCCGACAATTACAGCAGCTGCTGGCGTCTCTCCCAATCCGGCATTTGTGTTCTGGAAGCGCCAAGATAAGCTCGTATACAGTGCACTGCTTGGGTCTATCTCGATGTCGATCCAGCCTCTCCTCTCCACAGCAACAATTTCTGCTCAGATCTGGACAAAGCTCTCCTCCACCTACGCCAAGCCGACTCGGGGACACATCAAACAACTCAAAGAACATGTCAAACACTGGTCCAAAGGTACAAAGTCGATCACTGAATATATTCAGGGGTTTACGACCAAGTTTGATGAGTTGGCTCTTCTGGGAAAACCATACGAGGTTGAGGATCAGGTTGAATTCATTCTTGGTGGTCTTCCTGAAGAATACAAGGCTGTTGTGGATCAACTTGAAGGCCGAGACACAACGCCTTCAATCACTGAGGTTCATGAGAAGCTTCTCAACAAGGAAGCTGCTCTACTCTCGTCTTCATACACTGTCTCTGATCTGCCTGTCACAGCCAATGTCACAGCTGTCCGTGGCTCTAGAAACTACCGAGGCAACAACCGCTACAACAACAATCGCAATAACCAGCAATGGACCCAGAACCAGTCACGCCAAGGCAACCATGCTCCACGCGGTTATCAGGGTCGCTGCCAAATCTGTGGCATTCACGGTCACAGTGCTCGTACCTGTTCCCAGCTCCAGCAACAGACAGGCTCGTCCGGTTCTGCACCACACAATCAAAATCCGGGTTCCAACTATTGGCAGCCTCGTGCTCACCTTGCAACAGCGCAGCCTAGCTCGTCTCAGAATTGGCTTCTAGACAGTGGCGCGACTCACCACCTGACGTCAGATTTGAACAATCTGGCCCTGCACCAGCCGTACCAGGGTGGCGAGGAAGTGACCATCGCTGATGGTAACACCATTCCGATCTCGCATACTGGTTCCTCTTCCCTTACAACTCTCTCTAAACCACTTAAGCTTTCTAACGTTCTTTATGTCCCTCATCTTCACAAAAACCTTTTATCCGTCTATCGCTTGTGTAATGCAAATAACGTAACTGTTCAATTTTACCCTGCCCATTTTCAGGTGATGGACTTGAGAACGGGGGCCCTGTTAATCCGCGGCAACAGCAGGAATGAGCTTTACGAGTGGCCGGCTACCCAACCATATGCCTTTCTAGCCTCCCCAACTCCAAAAACCACCCTATCTTCATGGCATTCTCGTTTAGGCCACCCCTCTTTATCTGTTTTAAACACTCTTGTTTCTCAGTTTTCTTTACCATGTCTTGCTTCTAAACAATCTCCAATACCATGTTCGCATTGTCTTATTAATAAAAGCCATCGGCTACCCTTTTATTCCAATACAATCTCATCAACAAAACCTCTAGAAATCATTTATTCGGATGTGTGGTCCTCTCCAATTCTCTCCATTGACAATTATAAGTATTATCTTATCATTGTGGACCATTACACAAGATATACATGGTTGTATCCGCAGAAGCTCAAATCACAAGTTAAGGAAACGTTCATTGTCTTCAAAGCGCTGGTGGAGAAGCGTTTTCAGAGTCGAATTCAAACGCTATACACTGATAATGGAGGAGAGTACATTGCCTTGAAGAGTTTTCTTGCAACAAACGGAGTATCTCACCTCACATCGCCTCCACAACACCACAACACAACGGTATCTCGGAGCGGAAGCATCGCCATATAGTCGAAACTGGGTTAACGTTGCTGAATCAAGCATCGGTTCCAAAGACATATTGGCCATACGCCTTCTCCGCCGCAGTCTATCTCATCAACCGCCTCGTCACGCCGGTGCTTGACAACATGTCACCATATCAGAAACTTTTCCAGCAACAACCGAATTATTTGAAGCTGAGGATTTTTGGGTCGTTGTGTTTTCCCTGGCTCCGACCGTATGCTGAACACAAGCTAGCTGACCGCTCTCTTCCATGTGTGTTTCTCGGGTATTCACTCACTCAATCGGCGTATCTATGTCTTCATCTCCCGTCTGGCCGCTTATATGTCTTGCGACATGTCCAGTTCGATGAGAAGACTTTTCCTTTTGCGTCGCTTACACCATCACCGGAGACGGACACACATCAACTATCATTAACACCATCACCACCTTTCACCACCATCAGCCATACACCGGTTGTTCAACCTCAACCTCAACCAATGGCACCACCCACACAACCTCAACCAATGGCACCACCCACACAACCTCAACCAACGCCACCACTCGTAGAAGCTCCGCCAGCGCCCCCACTCTTGGTCTATCACCGCAGGAATAATGTGTCTTCGGCACCACTGGTCTCAACACCAGTCATCGAGCCTAGCTCGACAACTTCCTCTATGGGCACAGGTATGGATATTTGTACACAAGCAACCACTACCCATGTACCCAGCCACAACCCAAAACCACAAAGATCAAAACCAACTCTCAAACCAAAACTACCATCAATCCACCCAATGCAAACCCGACAAAAAGCCAACCCCACCAAACCTCAATCTCACCTCACTCAAATAGCCACCAAATCCACAACCAATACCATCACCAAACCTGATATCCCAAACACCTTTAACCAGGCCATGCGAGATCAGAATTGGCGACTAGCCATGAGTGATGAGCACAATGCTCAATTACGCAACCAGACATATGAACTTGTACCACCCCATCCGAGTTAAAACGTAATCCCAACAAAATGGATTTACACAATAAAGTATCTGCCTAATGGTTTGATTCACAGGTACGAGGCACGATGGGTTGCTCGGGGATTCAATCAACAACGTGGCGTTGATTACTCGGAGACTTTTAGTCTGGTGGTTAAATCTGTAACAATTCGTTTAGTTTTGCAGATAGCAGTTACTCGCAGTTGGACAATTCTCCAACTAGACGTTAACAATGCCTTCCTACACGGCACATTAACCGATGAAGTATATGTGTCGCAGCCATCGGGTTTTGTTGACAAGGATCACCCTCATCATGTCTGTCGACTGAAAAATGCATTGTACGGTTTGAAACAAGCGCCACGCGCATGGTATCAAGAGTTGAAGATGACATTGGTGAAACTTGGACTTCTCAACTCACTCGCAGATACATCCGTTTTCGTCTATACTCAAGGAGCCGACATTGTCTACCTCCTCGTTTACGTTGACGACATCATTATCACAGGAAGCAGAAAGAGCCTCATTGACAATTTCATTGCGATGCTTGCCTCGCGCTTCTCTCTCAAGGATCCGACACCGTTGGCGTACTTCCTTGGCATCGAAGCTGTCTCCACACCAGCTGGTCTTCATCTTATGCAGCGCCGGTATATTGTCGACTTACTCACCAAGACAAAGATGCTAGATTCAAAGCCGGTAACGACACTTATGGCTACTTCGCCTAAGCTGTCCCTAACCTCGGGTACTTCTCTTTCTGATGCATCTGAGTATCGAATGGTCGTAGGCAGTGTGCAATACCTGTCATTTACTCGACCAGACCTTGCCTTCGTTGTCAACCGTCTATCCCAGTTCATGCATCGTCCAACGGACGAACATTGGAGTGCAGTGAAAAGAGTCCTCCGCTACCTCGCTGGTACACTTTCTCATGGTATTTTCCTGCGCAAACATAGCCCACTTCTGCTTCATGCTTTCTCTGACGCCGATTGGGCGGGTGACGTTGATGACTACATCTCAACGAATGCCTATATCGTTTATCTTGGAAGCACACCCATTGCTTGGTCATCCAGGAAGCAAAAAGGAGTCGCTCGGTCCTCCACCGAAGCAGAGTATCGCTCTGTCGCTAACACAGCATCAGAATTACGGTGGATATGCTCCTTGCTGTCGACACTTCAGGTTCACCTAAAGTCATCACCGGTCGTTTACTGCGACAATGTGGGAGCGACATATCTCTGCGCCAACCCAGTTTTCCACTCCCGTATGAAGCATTTGGCACTTGATTATCACTTCATTCGCGACAACATTCAGTCAGGTTCCTTGCGAGTGTCACATGTCTCTACGAAAGATCAACTAGCTGATGCATTGACAAAGCCGTTACCAAGACCAAGATTCACTGAGCTTTTTCGCAAGATTGGAGTCGCTCAAGCCCCTCCATCTTGAGGGAGCGTATAGATATATTGTATATAAGGATAATTTAGTCATTATCATTAACCTAGTATAGACGTGGTGTAACTCTATATATTGTATCCTCTACTCATCTAATACAATCAAGTTCCCTATTACTCTATACGTAATCCTCTGACCCAGACACAGAATCTGATCAACACCCTTCAGAGACTCTCCGACAACACTGCCGGTATCCTCTGAGTTATGGATCTCATCTTCTTCTCTTTTCTTCTCCTCTGAAGATCGTTGAATCTGTTTTACGATCGGGTCGATATTCCTCAGGGACTCACCAACATGGCTCACGATCTGGTTTGCGTCTTTAGAAGCCATCTTCTCTTGCTCATGTCGTTTCTTCGCCTTGTCTTCTGCGATCCACCTTAGCAAACAGCGACCTAGGTCCATGAGGCTAGGGTCTTCCTGCTTCATCACATCTTCTACCCTCGTTCCAAATCGCTGTAACAGCCTGAGTCTGAGATCATCCCAGCTTCTAAACCCCGATCGTGAGAGCTCTTTGCAGTACCAGATGTGAGCTTCACCTTCTATGAGGCCGTATGCGAACTGCAGTGTTTCAAAATCGGAAAAGCCTTGAGCAGAAACAAACCGATCGATCCACGACACCCATCTCTACGGATCCTCACCGTAGAAGATCAGGATCTCGATCACTTCCGTCCCCATGGCTCGTGACTCGCTCTGATACCACTGATACGATAAACTCATATGTAAACCTCAAGAACAAGTTTATTTAGATAACAAAGACAGATTCAGTGATCAAATCACCATTGTTACAAAGGAGCCTAGCTCCCAAATAACTTGATGACAATTCTTTGATAAAACTAAATGAAACAAACGACATTGTATTTATAATCTCTAGACATTCATCACTCATGATCTCCTCTTCTTGGGCTTGTATCCATTGGGTCTTCCTCTTCTTTGGGTACACTTATCAGAATGCGTTGGAAGAACATTGTTGTGGGGCTCTACAACAGCAGTAAAAACCTGAGATCAAAAGGGAGAACATTAGAAACCAAGATTCATACTATATCAGGGAGACTCCAATTGGAAGCTTTATGTGTGTCCATATAGATATAGGGAGTATATAGCCAATCTATGAGCCTATAGTTGTAGAAAACTGATAAGGTTCCTCTGTTTTCTCTACAGACCTTTCGGTTTTGGGGTTCTAAAGATAATTGTTTGACCCTTTCTCACCTCTTAAACCTCTAATGTGATGAGTTTATATTATGGGTACTATCTGGAAACAATAATTAGTTATAGGACATAAATTTGCATATTTGATAGTAAAGTGTCTGAAGAAGCTTCACCTCAATAAGAAGATGGCCCAGAGAAGAGCAAGCTCCAATTCCAGATTTTTCCTTGAGCTCAAGCACATCTCGGAGTGCCAGCAGAACTGTGTCATCGGTATTTTTGAGGAATTCCCCTAGCTCACTGAAATCGATTCCTGTTATCTCTTTGACGTGATTATGCATGGTTTCTCTCCTCCACTGCTGCTCGATGCATATCTCTCTTCCCTACACAAAGCAATGACAACTCAATTTCTCAAATATTGACGATAAACATAGGATTCAAATGAGTTTATTTCCAGAGCATATTCACCTGGTAATCATTTATCAGCTTCCCATTAACTGCCAATGCACATTCAGTGATGATTAATTCCGCCATGTCCATCATGCTTTGGTAGTCCGAATAAGCTTCATACATCTAAACAAAGCTAAAACTGCTATGGATCAGGGAACCACTAAAGATTTTGGAAGCCCAAGAGGTGCAGATGATTCAGGAGAAGGCATATTTTGATTTTTGAGTTACCTCGATGGTTGTGAATTCAGGATTGTGACGTGTTGAAATGCCTTCGTTTCTAACTATGCGACCAATTTCATACACTTCTCAAACCCTCCAACCTGTGATCACACAGTGAATATTTACCTTTCATATTTATCTCAGGCAGAGGCTGATTAATGCACATATGCCACAAACTCCTAAAAAAAATCACTACTGCCATTCTTATGTTTTGAATTTTCTTTTTGATTTAATTTTAAATAGAAAAAGAAGGAAAATACCAAAAGCCCTTAGGAATTTCAAGATATTTACCAATCCAACCTACATATCCACCCACTCTCGCACGACCCGCCCCAAACCCAATCACCAAAATCCCTAAATCGAGAATTCAGGAGAATTCAGTGTATCATCCATCCCTAAATCGAGATTTCTCATCTGCAGTAACAGGCAATAGACAATTTCAAAGCTAAGAATCTTAATCTTCTCGGGTTTTCATTTCGATACTTGGGTTAAATTTTCTAACACTAGGAAGAGCTCGAATTCATCTATTTTATGTCTTCGGTAACATAAAGCTTCATGATAGCGCCATTTTTTGTGCGTGAGCTTGAGGAGAAGGCGTCTCGCCTCGAGAGAGACTGTCGTGAAGCCAATTTTGGTTCTGTTACTTTAAGTTTTTTTAGATTTATAATTTCGCTAGTATTGGCCAGTTTTGTTTGTTGAGAGTATGAATCAGTTTCTTAAATTGAATTTGGTGCATTGGTTGATGTTCAGAGAGCTGTATGATGGTAAAGGGTTCACGTTGAACTGGTAGATAGGCTGTTTATATATTCATCTCTGGTCAGTATATTGAGATTTATGCTCTTCTCCAAAGCAAGGAATTGATGTTCAGTGCCATGTTTATCTTTCCTCTGCTCTATAAAACTGTAACCATGGCTTAAGAGTTTTTGATTAACCGTCTTCCTTTTCTTCTGAAGATGAACCTGACAAAGGAGAAGGATTCACTGACAATGACTGTAACAAAACTCACTCGTGATTTAGCTAAGGTGAGAATTTTCTGATGCTTTATGGTTTGTTTTATACATTGGAAGTAAGTTTCACATCATATACTCTGGTGGGACAAAAAGGCTGATGTTTCTATTTGACTCTGGTGGGACATCGAGAGTGCTCTTGTAAGAAATTCAAGCTTATGTTATTTACACATTACTTTGTTGTTTTATGTGTGTTTTAGTGTGATATCCATGAAGGCCTACAGCTTTTCCTGCCCTTAAGGATAAGGATATATAAGGTTTTAGGGGAATCTCTTGAGCCAATCTAACCATGTGTCTGAAAATTAATATAAACAAAAAATGGCTGTGTGTGTAGACTTTAAGACCATAGCTCATGAAATATGTCTCTCTTCTCTACCCATTTGGCATCTCATATAGGTTCTGTTTTATTTGTAAGCTATAACTAGGATTTTGATGATGTCTTGTGCAGATGAGCTTGTTGGGTTGATGTCCAGTTACTCACTCGATGATGGAGATGGAACTATCTTAGTTATATCACTAATACTGTTGTACTCTTTATCAGTAATAGTAGTTGTACTATTTGCTTCTTAGTTGTACCAGTTGTGTTCTTAGTTGTCCCAGTTGGATGACCAAAAAAAAGTTGTACCAGTTGTCTCGAAATAATTTTCGTGTTGAAGTCAAAAATCAAAATTAGAAAAATTAAAAAAAAAAAAAAAATCAAAAATTCTAAAATTTGAAAAAGATGGAAATTCAAAAAAAAAAAAAAATTTACACTAAAAACACGTTTAACACATCGCGACATTTATAACATTAAAAATTTATTGTACTCTCACATAGTTGTACCTAATTGTACCGTTATTCTCACATTAAAATCACATTTAACACATGGCGTTATTAATAATATTAAAAAACTACTGCATTTTTATATAGTTGTACCTAAGTGTACAGTTATACGTTTTTCTTAATAGTTGTACTCTGATGTTTTTTTAGTTTTTGTAGTTGTACCTTATAACGAAAGAGTATATTGTAGTTGGACACATGATTTTTCCCTATTAATTATCAATTAAGATGTTTTCATAATATAATTTGTGCGAACCGATAGCTTTTACCTCTCTTCTATCATAAAATGGTGACCACTAACAGACACTTCCTTATATTATAAGAAGTGTTTTATGTGAAATTGATAATATGTCATAGAAAATTGATAAATTTTTGTTTTATTGATTTATAATTGTTTCTTTATAGTTTAACATGTTTATGAATTCTTATAAATTTTAGTTTATTGTTTTTTATATTTTTGAATACAAATACACAAATACAAAAATATTTTTAGTTGTACCTAGTTGAACTTGGTAATACAAATCCGACAAATATATGTTTAGATAAATGATGAATTGTTGACAAAAAAAAAATGGCAAATGATGAATAATGGTCCACAATTATATAAAAGTGATATAACTATGTGGCCTACCTGCCAAACTTTTGATTTGTACGTATTCAGAATAAAGTTTTCAAATGACTCGAAGAGTGTTTCAAACACCTAAGCCAAACCACTAAAATAGATCATCAAAGAAGATTCAGGTGCACATGAAGGAAAGCATAGATATGTCAATGAGGTACCATTTGGTGCCATACCTGATCCAAACGACCATCAAGTTTACATGATTCAAGATGATCAAAAGATAGGACAATCAATTTGTCCAAAGACTCAAAAACTATATTTCCACCTGATGCAACCTGATTTTGAGATTCCACTGGAAGCTGCAGGATATATCAAAGTCCAAACTGTCATAGTCCAGGAAAAAGAAAGCTAGCAACTTTTGACGATGCCAAACCTCAAAAGCGTAAATAGTCTAAACAGACACAAAGCCTACCTCGTCTCTTTCATTGATAGTGTCTTCAACTGCATCTTCAAGTTCCATTATCAAACATGCCTCTACTAGAGTCCTCTTGTAGAATATCATCTCAATCAATCTCCAACTAAAATTACACAACAGCATATCATTCACTTACCAAGTTACTTAATGGCTTCAATGGCTTCTTCGGCCTG
Source organism: Orychophragmus violaceus (assembly GCA_030180135.1). Lineage (NCBI taxonomy): Eukaryota > Viridiplantae > Streptophyta > Magnoliopsida > Brassicales > Brassicaceae > Orychophragmus > Orychophragmus violaceus. Next base: position 40,592,309 of record CM058240.1, read on the forward strand.
ATCTTGTTGCTTCATCACGATGGCCATATCTTTCAGAGCATTGTCTACTCTGTCTCCGACATTAATGGCGGACCAGAACAGAGGAACTGCTCTCTTGGGATCCTTCTCAACAAACTGAATCAATAATCAATCGCAATTACAATAGAACAAGCTTGGAGTTAAGGTAATGCACTGACTTTTCTACATTGAATTACTGAAATTCATCTTAAGCCGCTGAAATCGTTGACTGAAAACTTGGCAAACAGGTATTGAAAGTCTATTTTCTGATCTCGTTTCTCTAAGTTAAATTGCTGAAACATAATACAAAACCATGTAGATAACCAAAATCAAGCCATCCCTAACACTTATAGCAGCAGAGGAAGCGATGAGCCTTGTAACAGCATAAGGAAAATTATGATTCCGTGCGGTTGTCGTATTATATCAGGCTAGCTAAATTCTGGAGAAGAACCAATTGCTAAAAGGATGACGCGTCAGAGGCGGATCTAAAACCAGCGAAATCGAGCTGAGTTCCGGTTTGAGGGGAGGAAAATGGAAGACGACACGAAGAAGATGATCATGTTTCTTTTTTTTTTTAATTCTTATTTCATGATTTTTAATTAATTTTTTTTTTAAACCAAAGCTTCTATTTCATTGAGAGTATCATTAAGGGTAAATTGGGGAAAGCACAATTAAAGTGGCAATCTGATTTTGGAATGGCAGACCAGATTAAATTTTTGCCAAAAGTGACGTTAGTGACTGGCGCTCGGCAGAGGCAAATATCCACCCGAAAGTGGACAATTGATACAAAAGAAAAAGACAAACGCCAAGAGATTATGAAAATAGAAGATGAGTCTCACCAGCATTCTTTTCAGGTAAAGCTCATGTTCAATCCTCAGGTAGAGATCCCTCCCAAGTGAGTTATGATACGTCATTTTTAGATGAGATTGATTGAGAGATAAAACAATTAGGAGACTCGGTTTCTGATGAAAACGATGGACGACGGAGGTTTGTGTTTTCTTGGGTGATTCTTTCCGAGTTCTGCGGTGTGTCCCAATGGGGCTGGGAACTAATATACGGTCAGGAGAAGCAGGAAGGGAGCAGAAGGGTTTGGGTATTTATTGAGCTGCATGAAATTAATTTTGAAATGGAAGTGGGAATTAAGATCTCGGGGAAATCAGGAGGTCGGTAACAGTCTCAGCCTCAGGTAAAGTTGGTGTTGAAGACGAAGGATCTCGAGTCAAATGAGGGAGAAGAATGTGGTGTGGTGGGGTTCGAAGCAATTAGGGTTTCGTTTTGCGCCCACTCATGGAAATGGGCTAAGTCTAAAGTGTAGTTTTTTTAAAGATGAAGCTATGTTTGGTTCTAAGAGCCACATCGTGTTAAGGCCCAAATGATAATATACTGATGGGACACGTGGACCCTCTCCAGAGGTCTCTCATTATATAATAGATGTCTTCCCAAATCATCATTACACGAATAATGTGTTTAGCTTGTGACAAAAAAAAAATTTGTTTTGCTGATGTGGCACGCGGAAAGGAGAGAAAATAAGTCTTTCATTATACTAGTGGTTAGTCCGCGCTTCGCGCCGAAAGTTTATAATTAATAAACGAAATGTTTATTTTATTTATCTCAAATGTAATTCATAGGTAGGAAAATATAGTTATTTTTAGATTTAAAATAACCGTTATATGTGCATGATCTTTACATATCTTTTGATCATCCATTGATCTATGATGATGTACATAGATCGTAAAATTAGAAGCCCAATTAACTATAACCGGGGCGTTTTCGAGCAAAACCTAAATCTTCATATCTTGGTGGATGACTTATATTATCCTTTTTCTTTGACTTTCTTTTCTTTGTAGTAAAATTAGTGTAAGGTGTTTTGTTCAATGATTGGTTGCTTTATCAATAATATTTGGCATATTTTTTTTTTTGGTGGATAAGTTTATTGGGCTTCATACTTATGTTTAGTTATTTATTTCAGTCCTCGTTTTATGGTGTGGTTAGCTGTGGGACTGTGTCTAATTCAATATCGTCGTTTGATTTTGTGTGCATACTAACTTTAAATGAAACGATTCCCATCTATTTAACTGGTTGGTTTCTTCTTCAGTTATACACATTGCTTTAATGATTCTTCTCATCCTCGGGTTCTCAGCCACTGTGAAAGTAAGTTTTCCCTCCGACCCATCCTTGTGGTTTCTCTGAATATTCCACTGTTTTAAACGTTTATCTGTTTGTGATCAAAATTCCCTTGTTTGCAATTGTGTAATAGTCTGGAAATTGCTCTTCTTTCAATAATTTTGTTGAGAGATCAGGTTCTCTGAAATAGTTTTCTGAAATTGCCTTATGTTTTATGTGGTTTGGATTTGGTTATGAGTACTCAGTCTGTTTTTTTCAAAGCACATTCAATTATAAATAAGAATTCGAAAGGAGCATATTAATGTGTGTGGTATTCAGTTGGTTAACTTGATGTTTGTGCTTCTCTACGGATTGTTGTCACGTCTTGGTGTATGTAGTCATAACTGTTCTTAGATATGTCATGGCTCGGTATATCTGATAAAAGTGTAAGACAATTTTGTTGGAGTCTTGAGTTGTTGTTTTACTAAGAAAGTTGGACCATGACTTCTAATATATGATGGGTCGTTTTTTTCCTCGGAAATTGTTGTTTGTTCTTAACTCAGTGTTACTAATGTAGACGATTGATGTATGCGTGAAATTCAGAGACCTTTTTTTAATGCAGACGATAATGAAGAATTTGGTTTTTGTGAGATGGATGATTATGTATTTTGATTGAAAAAAAGAAAAGAAAGTAAATATTAGTATTTTCTGGGAATCTGATATAGATTAATTTATGGACGTCAGCTTGAAACAATTAGTTTGACAAACCTATATGCCGACATGGTAATAGACATTGGTGGATTTTATAATCGTGTGGTTGCATACAGCTAAATTTGGTTATGTGTGGATTTTAGTTTTGGTGCATTAGATTGAGATGTGTTATTAACATGTGTATTAAGTGAGTAATTAAAAGAAGCTGATGACGTGGCTTAAGGAGAAGAGAGAAAAGTCTTTTTTATATATATAGATATATAGATATATGATTTCAACTGAAGCATTTCCTAGCATGTTAATAATGTTAAATAATATACTTACGTAGCTTAAAAATACATACGTAGTTGAAAATAAATATGTAATTATGGTTTAAGAGTTACATGTCTTTAACAAAAAACTATGGTTTAAAGTTTTTTTTAATAAATTTAAAACTCTATGAAAACAAGAAAAAACAAAGTTACTTGAAATAGTTAATGCCGAGTGTTTTCTGCAATATTGTTTTGGATCCCCGCCATATATGCTTCGCATGTAGGTTCATAATGTGTGTTCTCGATTCCTGGCTCATCATTTAAATTTTAAGGATTCAATGTTTGTTCTTCCATTCTTTCATATTCTTCAAAATCGTCATCAATAATGGCTGACTTGCATATAAAATTATGAAGAGCCATAATCAACCATATTTGATTACAAACTATTGCTACCTTCTACAATGAAAAATAAAATAAAATAAAGATTTGGTGAAAGCAACACATGGATCAAACGTGTGTAACAAACAAAATTTAGAAGATTCGCAAAAAAATAAATCTAAAATAAATAAATTTCCCAAACTAAAAGATTTAAAGACAATAATTTAAATAAAAATGTAATCATATTTATTAATTTGATTTATGTGCTCTGGAATTAGGGTTCAGTATAATAATTGAGGATATTTCATTTTTCACGTGCGGAAAATATATTTATATCATAAGAACTAGATTTATTTTCCAGATTCACTCTTATGATGTTAAATTTAGATACTTTTGGATTTTCTCCTATTTTTAGAGATTTGTATTTTTTTCTTTTTCATTTTCTCAATATGATTTATTTTCATTAACATGATTTTTTTCTTTGCAGGTTGGCGTGTTTTCTCTTTCAATGCAAGTCGGTGTGGACCAAGCTGTATTAGGCAGTTTTTTTTTGTTGTTGGGCCAAGATTGACGGGCTGGTCTTATTGTTGGGTCAGCCTGTAAAGAGGTGCTAAACCCTCCTTTAATAGCAAGCCTCCCTCAGTTCGGAAAGTTGAGAATTACCACGTGAGTTGGGTTTAGACCGTCGTGAAAATGTTAGTTTTACCCTATTGATAACCGCATTGCGATAGTAATTCAACCTAATATGAGAAAACCGTTCAATTGGTCACTGCGCTTGATTGAAAATCCAATGGCGCGAAGCTACCATGTGTCGGATTATAATTGAACCACACAAAACCAGAATTCAGGCTATAAGTGACGCATGCGCCCACACGTGTCATTGGTAAGTCTTCGACAGAAGCACCCTTTGAATCACCTTGAGTTATAATTACCATCAAACTAACACGCCCGACGTTAGTAGCCTTCAGAAGTATGTGGATTCATGCTTTCATGCTTAGTTTCTATATCCTTGGTGATATATCCTTATTGAGAATGGACGATGTAAGATCTCAATTCCGCGTATCCGAAGATAGCAAGAATTTTAGGGTTTGATAATTAGGGATTCTAAAAGAAGGATTTAAGAACACGGTGAGATTATGGAAATTAGGGTTTGAATGCCGGTTTTTCCGAGATGGAAGTCGGCAAAGAGAAGTTGAAGTCGCCAGAGAGAGATTAGGTCAAAGTTGATTTGCTTAAGTCTCTCAGGCTAAAAGTATTATGAAAAGCGTGAGTTTATTGAATAATGAGATCCCTTTTTATAGGTTTACAAGTCGGTTAATAATAAGGAAAATCTAGATAAATATGGATCTTTTCCTAATATCTCGGCTTTATCAAGATATGGAATGTTTCCTTATCTCGACATCAGTGTGCGCCGCCTTTGTTCTGCTTCTTGACTAACACCTTCGTAACCCTAATGTAAGCCGGTTGGCCTAAGTCGGTAAAATTTAGGTTTTTACCGACCTTGGGCCTATTCCCGACTTTCCACTCTGGGCCGACCTAAACTCATGAATAGGCCTTTTAGGAAAGTGCTAATCTTGACTCCAACAATAAGCCCCCCCCCCCCCCCAGTGTGGCGACTTGATTTTAAGTCAACATTACGAGGAGTTAACATATGGTTTAAGAAATGATTTTATAGGCCCATATTTTTTTTACCGTGACGAGCCTTCCTTTACGCCCATTAACTTTACCGGGCTGATCCGGCTCGATTTCGACCATGGCAAATCGGGTGGTTAGATTTGAACCGATGAACTTCTAAGATTATTTTGGCGAAACCGGATTAATCCTTGGTTCGATCGATTGGATTGGTGCGAGATACGAAGCGCCTACTAGGTAATTATTGCCTCGAGTTCTGCGCCGTCATTTTCACCATAAATACTCTTCTCCTGCTTCTCACTTCTTCATTTTCGCTCAAGTGAAGAAGTGTAAAAGGTAATTTTTCGCTCTATGCCGGTATTTATTTTCCGATTTGCTCTCCGTCGTTGCGCCGCCGTGTTTTTTTAAGGATTTTGGATCAATCCTTCAAGTGTCGCTGTTTGTTCATAACCTGTTCTTCAGTAAATTATGTCTTTGATCCGTTGTTCTGGAAATAAAGACAAAGAAATTGTTACTGTCTCATCCGCGGATGATTCATCAAGTCGTCATTCCGTCTCATCTGGTTTGACATCCTCGACCACTCCTTTCATCCTGAGGAATCATCCTGTTCATCGCGAAGTCGAAGAGCTTCAACGTCGTCGTGAGTCAGCACGACAAACTGATGCCGCTGAAGGTTCAAGTCGGGGGGACTTTGTAATTCCGCAGCTCCGGGATTCTGACTCGGATGAAGATGTCGATATCGAGAAAGTCGATTCTGACATCGATAACCGTGATGGAGATATCCTCCCTGGATTGTCGGCTGCCCCATCAGAGGTGTATGATAATGTTTTCGAGACTCGTTCCACCGTGGAGTCGGTGACCTCGACGCTCCATGGCTGTGGATCTGATCCCAGGATTAAATTCCTTATACCTTGCACTCTCGATCATCCCTGGAATCCTCCACCGGGTTACATGACTCTCTATGAGTCTTATTTCGACAATACCCATACTGGGGGTTGCCGTCTTTTGTTACCTCTGCCCGACTTGCTGGTTTCCTACTGCCATCGTCGCGAAATTGCCATCTCTCAGCTTTCAGCCGTCGCTGTTCGCCACATGGTCGGTCTTCTCGTACTTGGTGAAGAGGCCGATGTGACGATTACCGTTAGCTTTTTTGAGGAGGCGACTTCGATCAATCTTATGACGAAAACCAGTCCGGGCTGTTTTGTGGTTAAGCTGAAGAGCGGCAATCGTGTAGTGATGGACGCGCCAAACAAAATTAACAATTGGCAACGGCATTACTTCTACGTCGAGATGTCTTCCTTAGTCGTTCCTGACGACCATAGAGAGCTGATCCGAACGTCGTGGAATACAAATTTCGGTAGATGTCGTTCTGGTCCTGCCGATGTCGATGTGGATGATTTACTCAATTTCGTTTTGTTTTTGCAGTGCACCATCCATTTCTCAAGCCGTACCCGGATCATTTCTTTACGATTCTTCAGAAGCTTCAATCTCTCGGTCTTCGCAAGTGGTCAGATTTTACTCGGGAACGTATCTGCAAATCTCTTCCGCGGATTTCCAAAGGTACATTTTATTTCCGGCTAGTTCGCGAAAGTCGATGTTCTCTGTATTCTAGTTTTAACCCCTCTTTTTGCAGTTAAGTGGAACACTAAGGCGAAAGTAACTCCAGAACAACTTGTGAAGCCGAGAAGAATGGGTAAGGTGAAAAGCATCCAATCGGTCGATTATTCGCAGAAGATCTCCTCCAAATTATCTCCGTCTGTTAAGTCGTCAAAGAAGAAGGACGCGTTGGTCCAAGGCGTCGACCAGTTCGCTGATGTTGTCGGGAAGTCGGAAGCTTCTAAGGTTACAACGAGCATCGAACCAAACACTGCGTCTCTGCCTTCCAAGCTCCTACCTAAGGCTCCGTCCAGAAAGAGGTCGACCGAGGATAAGTCGAATCAAGAGAATCCGGCGAAGAAATCTGCGAAGGCGGTTAATATCGCCCTAGAAGCTCCTTCTGACAATACGGCTTCCAACAAGCCTGCAAAGTTCAAAGATCCGTGGCAAAGGTTTTATAAGGCAGATGGGGATGTTGTTGATTCTTCCGGAAACAAGAAGCCCTTCAAATCTCTAAAAGAGATTGTCCTGGTCAAACCCCGGCGCGAGTTGCAGGAAGGCGAAGTCCGCCCGTCAATCCACAACTTCGCTTATCAATATGAGAGTGAAGTTCCGCTTATCGATAACCCCCGAGCATGTTTTGATATGCTGACATGTGTTAGGGGCAATGAATCGGATTGGCCGGTCTTGCAGGAGCTGCCTCATTCCGATGCTATTCTTAAGCTGAAGCAAGCCGAGGCAATGGTGAGGATCTTTGTTTTAATTCCCCTTTTTGGTCTGTTTTATAAACGATTTTTGTGTTTCCAGATGATTGCGGATTCAAATCGCGTGGCTCTCGAGAGTTCCTAGAGTGCTCAGAAGATGGCGGATGCCGTCACAAAACGGGAAAAATCCTTGAAAAAGCGAAGGAGGAGAAGAAAACTCTTGAGGCGACCAACTTGGAGCTCGGGAATAAAGTCCGTGATATAGAGAATAAGCTTCGTCAGTCGGAAGAGAAGGTGAAGGTCGACACTCTCAAGTTTGAGGCAGACAAGAGAAGCCAGCAGAAATTCTGTGCCGACTTGATTCAGAAAGAAAGGAATCGCGTTGAGGCCGCAGTCAGGGCGAAAGCGCAAGTTTCTTTCGATCTTTTCCAATGTTTCGTTAAGGATCAAGAAGAGGCAACTAATCTACAAGTCGAGCAAGCTCAGATTGCTGGCCTTAGGAGGTGTTTAATCAAGCTCGGTGGGGAAGGCGTGCCGATCCCTGAGTCGGTTTTTGATCAACTCGCAGCTGACGAAGAGCAGATCAACGCTAAAATTGACAACTTTGAAGTCGTTACCAAGGACGAACTGACTTTCGTCCTTTTGCCAGTCCGTCATCCTCTCCTGAACCTTTATCGCGATTCTCCACCTCGTGTTCCGAGGGAAATTGATGAGTTTGGAACTAACCGCGGAGTGATTCCGGAGGCGGTTCCTGCCGAGATTATTCAATCTGTTAGCTCAGAGATCGCGGCTCTGGGTAGTGCTTCTAAGGCGCAGGATGCGATTGAAAGGAGTGATCCCGAGAAGGTTAACGAGCCCGAGAAGTCGCCAGCTGGTGTCGACTAGTCTTCCATCTTTCGTCCTATGTATCGTTTTTTTTTTGTTTTGTAATCACTGTGGAACCTTGTCTCTTTGAGTTGTTTTCTATAAGTTTGCATTTTTAGTTGGATTATGCAAAGCTCTGAATCTGGGCTATTCTTGTTTCAAACTTGTTTTTTGACAAATTTTAAACAGATAGTGACCCTATTGCGCGAATTAAGTCGGACTATTTCTTGTTTCGACTTGTTCTTTCTTTTGACAAATCTTAAACAGACAGCGACTTTCGTTACACGAATGTATTTTAGTCAGTCTATTCTTGTATTAAATTTGTTCTGACAAATTCAAACAGATAGCGACTTTCGTTACACGAATGTATTTTAGTCGGTCTATTCTTGTATTAAATTTGTTATGACAAATTCAAACAGATAGCGACTTTCATTTGCGGGAATATAGTTTAGTCGGACTATTATTGTATTAAATTTGTTATGACAAATTCAAACAGATAGCGACTTTCATTTGCACGAATATAGTTTAGTCGGACTATTCTTGTATTAAATTTGATCTTTGACAAATTCAAACAGATAGCGACTTTTGTTATATTTTGCCATAAGGCGGTTTGCGAGGCTTATGGGTGCTCGGCTTTACTCTAAGGACGGCCGAATGTGCGAGGCTTGAGTGCTCGACTTATTTGTTATCGCCTATCACGAAGAGTTTGCGAGACGGATTTCGGCTTTTCCTTGCCACGATGTGCACCTCATGCACAAGGAAGACCACACCCCTGGCCAGGAGGCATGATGCTAGTGCGAGTTTTGTTTCTCGGCTTTCTGCGAGTTGCTTAGACTCGGCTTTTGCGAACTAAGGAGTTCGGCTTTCTGCGAGTCGCTTAGAGTCGGCTCGGGTTTGTGTGTTAGGACCCGGTTTTTATTAACGAGTTTGAACTCGGTTTTTATTAACGAGTTTGAACTTGGTTTTTGTTAGTATTAAGAATATTTAACTTTTAAATAAAAGGACTAACCTGATTTGGCTTTTGATGAGTTTTCAACGCGGTATGTAGGCTGTGAAAATAAAAAATTTATTAGACTTGCGACAGTGCCGATGAAGGCTGTCTACGTATCTTCCGAGGAAGAATCAAGTCGCTCGTAGTTCATACATGCTCCTTTTTTTTGGCGCTTGTCGTAGTCGTCTTAGAAGTATTCCTTTAGACTCGCCGAATTCCATGATCGCGGCAAAGCTTTGCCTTTCATCGATTCGAGCTCGTAGACTCCAGGCTTGACGACTTTCATGACTTTGTAGGGTCCTTCCCACTTTGCACCTAGTTTGCCTGCTCTCCATTCCCTTGTATTTTCGTAGACCTTGCGCAGGACGTAGTCACCGACTTGAAAATGTCGTTCCTTGACTTTTTGGTTGTAGTACCGAGTTGCTGATAAATTTGAATCCTGAGTAAAGCTCAATTTCGTTCTTCTTCTATGGTATCAAGAGCTTGGATTAACAGTTTTTCGTTGATCTCGGTATGTTGCGGCATGAGAGATCTGCGGAGTGTGTAGATGTTTGCTTCCGCTGGTACCATTGCTTCCACGCCAGAGGCCAAGGAGAACGGGGTAGCTCCTGTTGCGCGGCGAGGAGTTGTCCTATGTGACCAAAGGACTCCATTGAGCTCGTCGGACCAAACTCCTTTTTTGCTTTCAAGTCGCTTTTTATTGCCGGCAATGATGGTTTTATTCGTTGCTTCAGCTTGGCCGTTCCCTTGAGGATATCTCGGTGTCGACTTGCTTAGCCGTATATCCCACTTCTTGCAAAATCCTTCAAATAGGTTTGAGGTAAACTGCGATCCGTTGTCCGTCACGATCTCATAAGGCAGCCCGAACCGATATATGATATATTTCCAAACAAAGTTCTGGACTTGGACATCATGAATTGCGATGTAAGCCTTGGCCTCTACCCACTTTGTGAAGTAGTCGGTCATGATAAGCAAGAAACGTCTTTGATTGGATAATGGTAACCGTCCAACGATGTCCATTGCCCATCTCATGAATGGATAAGCCGCAGTCGAAGTTGTAAGCAGTTCCGTAGGTCGATGTATGAATGGCGCATGACGCTGACACTTTTCACACTTGTTGGAATAGGTTTCGCAGTCGGCTATCATAGTCGGCCAGTAATGACCGTTCAGCTTGATTTTAAGGGCGAGAGACCTGCCTCCGGAACGGTTGCCGCATTCTCCTGAGTGTGTTTCTTCGATCACTCGACTTATTTCATCTCCGTGTATGCATCTGAGAAGGATTTTGTTGGCCGAGTATTTGTAGAGGATACCGTTGTGTATAGTATACCGCGCACTTCTGACTTTAAGTCGCCGCGCTGCCCACTTGTCTTTTGGAAGCTTTCCTTCCGTTAGATACACTCTTATGTCTTGTCGCCAATCTTCATTGTCGTCTGTTAAGAGAGCAATGAGGTCAGTGTTTTTCGCTTGAATGTTAAAGCACGTGTCGTCCTCGCCATCCTGTTGGATCGCGTCATCAGATTCTTCTTGATTGCTTTTGGGAGGCGGGATGCTCGGTTCGTGGATTGTTTCTGCTGGGATTCTTCGACAGAGATCGGGATTCGATGCCAGAGATGCCAGAGCATCTGCTGGGGCATTGTCTTTCCTCGGTATCTGGATGATATCAAAAAATTCAAAGGAACTGGTGAGCTCTAATGCCGCCTTTCGATAAGCCTCCATTCGCTCGTTTTTAGCTTCATAGTCTCTGTTGATTTGATTTGCGACAAGCATGGAGTCGCAGTGAGCCAAAAGGTGTCGCACTCCGATTTCTTTGGCTAGTCTAAGACCGGCTAAGAGAGCCTCGTACTCAGCTGTGTTGTTGGATGCCGTGAAACCCAGTTTGAATGATTGCTCTATTACTTCTCTGGTTGGGGATACGAGACGTACTCCTACCCCGGCTCCTTTCTTTGACGAAGCACCGTCGACAAACAGTTTCCAGTTTTTGTCTTCTATCTCGGTACCGACATCTAGTTCAGGTGATAACTCTACAAGGAAATCGACTATTACCTGTGATTTGGCAGTTGTCCTGTTTCTGTATTCGATGTCGTACTCACTTAATTCAAATGCCCATTTTGCCAGTCGACCAGATTGTCCTGGGCTGTGCAAGATTGTTCGAAGAGGTTGGCTGCTCAACACAACGATTGAGTGTGATTGAAAGTAAGGTCGTAGTTTGCGCGCCGAGGTGACTACCGCGAGAGCCAGCTTTTCCATGGCGGGATACCTGGTCTCCGCTCCGTTCATTGTTTTGCTTATGTAAAAGATCGGCTTCTGTTCCCCTCTGTCTTCTCGAACTAATACGCCACTCACCGCTGTCGTTGAAACCGCGATGTATAGCAATAATGTTTCACCGTTTTCGGGTTTTGATAATATCGGCGGGTTCGACAAGTAGTCCTTGAGCTGAATGAACGCCTCTTGACACTTATCATCCCATATGAATCTTTTATTTCCTCGGAGGAGCTCGTAAAATGGCAAACACTTATCCGTTGAATGAGATATGAATCTGTTCAGGGCGGCCATACGGCCGGTCAGGCGCTGTACCTCTCGTGTATTTTTGGGAGATGGTAAGTCGATTATGGCCGAGATTTGTTTTAGATTTGCTTCTATTCCTCTCTGAGTTACCACGTACCCAAAGAACTCTCCTGATGTTACTCCAAACGTACACTTCGCCGGGTTGAGCTTCATTCCGTATCGGTTAAGGATGTTAAAACATTTCTTCAAATGGCCGACATGTTGAGAGGCAATCAAATATTTGACCAACATGTCGTCAATATAAACCTCCATCGTTGTGCTGAGCTGTCCTGCAAACATCCGGTTGACCAATCGCTGGTAGGTAGCGCATAACCTTATCAGTCGCTTTGCGTTTTTGAGACCAAAGGGCATAACCTTATAGCAGTAAGTACCACGTTCGGTGATGAATGATGTCTTCTCTCGATCGTCCGGATTCATAAAGATTTGATTGTATCCTAAGAACGCATCCATGAATGATAGTAATTCGTTTTCGGCAGTCGCTTCAACAAGTCGGTCAATATGCGGCAGCGGGAAGCTATCCTTTGGGCAGGCCTTATTGAGATCTGTGAAGTCGACACATACTATCCACTTCCCATTTTTCTTTTTGACGACTACCGGGTTGGCGAGCCAGTCGGGATACTTGACTTCTTGGATTGAACCGGCATCAAGTAATTTTTCTACTTCGTCGTTGACCGCTTTAGCCCTTTCAGGTCCGAGCTTACGCCACTTTTGCTTAATCGGCTTGTAAGTCGGGTCGACGTTGAGCTCGTGGGTCGTTATGGTTGGATTGATGCCTTTCATGTCTTTCACCGACCATGCAAACGTTGCGACGTTTTGCTGTAGGAAGGCGATCAACTCCTTTTTGATGCCTTCGGGTAATTCTGCGCCAATCCCCACACACTTGCTTGCATCCGAGTCGTCGATGATGACTTGCTGGATGAGTTCCTTTTCGGGGCCTTTTCGTCCTTGCTCTGCATTGATCATGCATGAAGGCACTCTTATCTTATGTTCTCTTGCGAAACACGACCGGCTTGCTCTTTGGCATCCTTTGATCGTTTGGATTCCCTTGGGTGTTGGGAACTTTAGACAATGGTGATATGTCGAGGACACCGCCTTCATGCTGTACAGCCATGGGGTGCCGAGGATAACGTTGTAAATGGTCGGTTTGTCGATGACATGAAACTTGACCATTCTATTAACTCCCCCTGCGTAAATCGGTAGCTTGATGGTCCCGATCGTGTATGTCGTTTCGCTTGTGAAACCCGTAAGCGGTTTTGCTTTCTACTTAATGTCCTCCTCCTTGATTTCCATCTTCTTGAGTGTGTCTAAGAAGATCAGATCTATTGAGCTCCCGGTGTCAACTAGTATCCGAGATACTTGACAGCTTCCGATTAATAGTTCAACTACTAATGGATCATTGTGAGGGTAATGAGTTCCGTAGAGATCTTGGTCAGTAAATACGACGGGAGGGTCGTCTGTTAGGATTGGCTAGGGCGCCTTTTGCGCGGCTAGTGCGAGGCATTCGTATACTTTGATTGACCTAACCGAATCGTTTACGGAGATTAGGCCGCCCATGATCATGTTGATTCTTCGGACGGCTTTAGGAGTTTCTTCTTCGTCTCCTTCCCCTTCTTCTTCTCGGTTGCGTTTCAAAGCTATGCTTTTGATACGCCGCGGTTGTTTGCCTTGCTTAGGTGCCTCCCTGTCGACTTTCCCTTCCTCTTGCTGTTCAGATTCTTTCTTCAGCCTTTCGATTGCCGCCTTGATTTCTTCATCTGAAAGTCGAGCATAGAGTGCGTTTCTGAGGTTCCGGCATTCAGCAGTGTCGTGCGAGGTGGTTTGATGGTATTCGCAATACTTCTCCCCTGTGACAGGAGCGGCTTGCTTTTCTTTTCCCTCTTTGTTCCGTTTGTTCCAGGGTTTCGATGACCGCGTTTTGTCAGAGTTGTCGACAACCAATGTTGTTTTGGCCCCTTTGTCGTAATGTTTCCTAGGTTCCCTCTCCTCCTTTTTGTCGAACTGTTTAGTCGTGCCAAAATTCTTTGCGAGAGCCACCTTCTTTTCCTCTATCTCCACAAATTTATTTGCTCGGTGTAGGGCGTCTTCGATGGTTAACGGTGGGTTGACGACCAGGTCTTGATAAAACGGTGATTCATGCCAGACAGCGTTTGTCAGTGCCGCGATAGTGAACTTATCTGGGGCATCAACTCGCGTCATGGTTGCTTTGAATCGTTCTATGAAGGCTTTTAATGTTTCCTTCTTCTCCTGCGACATGGCCATCAGGGCGTTCAGCGATGTATCTTTGTTCACGTAGGCAAAGTGGTGTCTCACAAACGCTCTTGTCAGGTCCGAGAATTCCTTGATTGACCTAGGCGGTAGCCGGGAAAACCAATTTAGTGCGTTCCCTTCTAAGGTCTCAGCGAATAATTGACAGAGGCCAATGTCGCGCTCTCTGGATGATGTGAATCGTGCTTTTGCTGCCATCATTTTGAAATTCTTCAGATGAGTGGTGGGGTCCTTCATTCCGTCGTACATTGGTAGTCTGAGCTTCTCTTTCTGACGTATGTACGTATCCGTAATGCGTGACGTGAACGGCGTTCTTCGAGTCTCCTCGATAATTCGATCGATCTCAGGAGCGGATCCCTTAACATTGTGAACTTCGCCTTTCAATTCTTTTAAGGTGTCTCCGAGCTCGGTTAGCTGCTTCTCGACATGGCTGCGGCTTGCTCCGCGAATAGACGCTCCATGAGTTTTCTCGTGTGATGTACTTCTCTCGTGGCGATAATTATCACGGCGCGAGTTGTTCTCATATTCCGAATCTCGTCTATGATGCAATCCCCGTGTTTCACGATCGGTGCGCTCGTCCTTGTCGGGTGAGTACCTCTCATCATACCAGTCGTCCTGCTCCCGGCTTTTACTCCGTTTGAATTTTCCTGAATCTCTTGTTTGGTGTGAGCTTCGTTCGCGTGTGTCCTTCTCATCGCGTTCCTTGCGCGAGTTACTATTGGACTCACTGCTTCGGCTTTGTTCTCGATGGTTCTCCTCAGATGTATCGTAGGTCAGCCGTCTGGCGACTTTTTCTTTTACTTTCGGAGGCACCTCTCGTTTGGTCTTCCTTGATTGTTGGTCTGATCGGATCCATGCTTGTTCAGACTGCAACAGGTCGACTCTTTCCGAGAATTCCTTGATCAAGTCGTTCTGGGAATCGATTTTTGCCATCAAGGTGGCTAAAAACTTATCCTGTTCGACTTGTTTCGCTATTTCATCGACTGGCGGGGCGCGCCTGTCGTCTTTTCCAGAGCCTCGTGGTCGTTTGCCATCGAGTTCTCTGTCTTTTTCGACTTCATGATCGCTTTGATCACAGTCGCTGTCTTCATGATCACTTAGTTGAACCTTTGGGTTATTTGGATCGATTTCGTCACCGTTTCCCGACATCTCGTTCAGAAATTTCTCTCAGAAATCCCCACAGTCGGCGCCAATTGTAAGATCTCAATTCCGCGTATCCGAAGATAGCAAGAATTTTAGGGTTTGTAAATTAGGGATTCTAAAAGAAGGATTTAAGAACACGGTGAGATTATGGAAATTAGGGTTTGAATGCCGGTTTTTCCGAGATGGAAGTCGGCAAAGAGAAGTTGAAGTCGCCAGAGAGAGATTAGGTCAAAGTTGATTTGTTTAAGTCTCTCAGGGTAAAAGTATTATGAAAAGCGTGAGTTTATTGAATAATGAGATCCCTTTTTATAGGTTTACAAGTCGGTTAATAATAAGGAAAATCTAGATAAATATGGATCTTTTCCTAATATCTCGGCTTTATCAAGATATGGAATGTTTCCTTATCTCGACATCGGTGTGCTCCGCCTTTGTTCTGCTTCTTGACTAACACATTCGTAACCCTAATGTAAGCCAGTTGGCCTAAGTCGGTAAAATCTAGGTTTTTACCGACCTTGGGCCTATTTCCGACTTTCCACTCTGGGCCGACCTAAAATCATGAATAGGCCTTTTAGGAAAGTGCTAATCTTGACTCCAATAGACGAGTTGTATGTTTAGTCTTTTGAGATAAAGGATGTCAAGACTCTTAAAGGTGAGCATATGTCCCGAGCTATCGGGAAACTGTGAGGGAAAGGAAAGAAAACCAAATTTGCAATTGAGGACTCTACAAAGACAAGAATTCTGATTGCAAACGCGATGATACACATATTCAGAGCTTTCTCTAACATTAAAATTGCGAGAGATTTCTATTAGACATGATACCTCATAATCTTTTTTGTTATGTTGTTGAGATCATATAAACAAATTATATAATATTCTCTAGATACGATAGCTGTCTATATATCTGTAATCCCTTTTCTTTAGTATCTAATAATTTCATTGTGCAATCTTATCATCGGATCTCATATTAGTAAGGTTTACTCCAAGCTTCGAGCAGTCTTTGCCAAATTAGCATAACGATTTTGATGGATCTGAATTCCTTAAGAGTGTGATATATGGTTTGGACATAATTGGAGAATTGTTTGAAATTGTATGAGCACTTCTCCATTAATGACACACACAACGAGGTTCAAGATGGTTCATCAGTCAGAGCCCTCTCACTTTAGATCCACCAGTTGCGTATGATTAGTTTTAGTTTAGCTTTGGCAAAATAGTATGTGGTAATACGTATCATTTCTTGTGATCAAATATAGTAACTTAAGTAACATAAACCTCTCCTCTCCTCTCCTTAACCTAGCCGCCGTCAACATTTCTTGATCTCGCCTCTCCGGCGCATCCGGCGCCGTTCGGTGTCGCCTCGTCGCCGGAGAGGGCCTTATCTTCCTTTTGTAGCCCCTTCCTTTTCGCCGGTCTTATGAAATCCTCGTCGGTCGTCCAGTGTCATCTCTTCGGCGTTTTGCGGTGTTTCACGGTTGGAAGGGCCTGGTTGCGTTGATTTCCGACGTCGATCTGTGTCGGATCTGGTCTTTACCTGATCCCTTCACTTCCTCCCCTGTTCTTCAATCCGCTTTCATGATGAAGGCAGCCAGTAATACTTTTCTGGTTGGGTCACCTCTGATATGTCGTCGCCGTCTCCGCTCCGTCACTACCAGCTCTGTGGTGGTTCAAGCCATTGTTGTGGCAGATCTGCTCTAGGGCGGAGCTCAGACCATCTCCCCTCGCATCCTCGGTTTGATTGGTGGATTTATGGCCTGTTTGCTTCTGGTATTGATAAGTCCAGATTGGTTTGTCTCTTAATTTCCCTGCAAGAAGCCCTTCCCTCTACCTTTCTGTTGGTTCCGATTTTTAATCCGGTGGGTTGTGGTTTTCTGTATAATTATCTCTTTGTGTTTAAGTTTATTGTCTATCCTTAAATTGGATAAAGCCACTGGAAAAATCTGGATCCTGTTGATCTTCGGTTTCCGGGTTTCGATAGTCCAATTTTCGACTTGAGTTGAGTTTCATTGTGCTCGAAGATCTCTTCTTAGTTGGTGATTTTCTTTTAATGGGGAGTGCTGTCAATCCTACATATTTCTGGTTTGTTATTGTCGTTCAAGCTTTCCGACGGTAGTTCTAAAGAAGCTAATCCGGAGGAAGTTGATAAAGACTTTGAAGAAGAAGACTTATCTCACTTGCGAGAATTCTCGTTGATAAAATACTGGAAGGCCGCCTGCTAGTGTAGGTTCAGGAAGATCCTAATTTTACTTTGTCTCAAAAATCCTTTATGTATGGTATCAACTGATCTTGGTTTGTTATCTTCACCTATTTGCGGGTGGGAAAGATCAATAGCTTCTGATGGTATTTCATACATCGAGCTTCTTCACTGATGTAATTTGTATCAAATCGGTAATAATAAAACAGCGTTAAAAAATTAAGGGGGACTTATTGGTAGATGAATTTATGTAGAGTTGGTTGATTTTAAGAGTTGAGAGATTTGTTAAAATTTTAAAGAGTTTTGTTAGATTTGATAAGAGTTTGTATATTTATAAAATATATCAAAATGTTTTTACTATATTGATTTTGAGAATCTAAGGGATATACATAGTATTTTGAAAATCTTGCTCTATGAGTTAATTTGTTTAAAATCTATGTCCCAATAACACAAGATTTTAGTAGAATCATAAAATCATTAAAAACCAAACTTTTTGAATAACAATGGATTTTGTATGGATTTTCAAAATCATCAAACCGATAACAATAGATTTTAATAAGAATGTTAGAATTCATAAACCAATAACAATAGACTTTAAAAATTTTAACAATCATTTGAAATTCATCTACCAATAACCCCTCCTAAGTAACATAAAAACGTCAAAAGCATAATACTCTGTAATACCAAAACTAGTTTTGGCTTTGTGCAAATTGTGGGAAAAAAAAGAGATGGAAAGAAAAAAGAAATTTCACGTGGTTTTATAACGAAGCAAAACGACGAGAAGTTATACTCGTCGATTGCAAAACGAGGGCATGAGCTATAGTATGTCGATCTTTTACCATAGCTCCAAAAAATATACGGATCTGGGGCCAATTTGTAAATAGGCCATATGTAGGCAGAAAGAACTAAAACCACAAGTCGTTTTTGAATCTGGTAGTGTAACAATAATTATCTTATTTGGTTCCAAACGTAAAAAATGTAAAAATGAAAAACTATACCATTCATTTTTTTCTAAATAGAAAGAGAAGAAGGGTTTTGGCGATGGTGAGAGCGACACGGAGATCTCCGACCTTCATCTCCTCCTCGTAGATCAGAACACGGCAGCGACACTGGGGCGAGAGAGGGAGACTCCCTTACACTCCTCTTCCCTTCAGTAGCTACAGAATCAATCGTTGGGTATTTTTTCTCTTGATAGGAAGAGCTCGCTTGGGTACTACGACAGCTTTCTTTAGGGTTTCTCTGCTTTAACAAAATCCTTCCTCTGCACTGCTCACTCGATAAATCTCTCAAACAGATAATGGATCGCTCGTATCACCATAAGTGTAACCACAAAAATCAGTCCAACCCTCGAATGTTCAGACGATCAAGATATGGAACCGAAGATCAATCCCGCTCAATGCGGCGCTCACCTCCGTGGAATATCAGAAACTCCCGCTCGTTGCGGCGAACTACTCCAGATCTGGGAATCACATATCGAAACCGACAACAATCACTGCAAGAAAGAGGAGAAAACTCCCGCTCGATGCGGCGTATAAACCCTGATGAAGGAGCTAACCTGCGCCACCAAAGGAACCCTTCGCCAGACAAAGGAACAAATTCCCATCAACCACATAATGATGACAACATCATTAAGATCCCTGCTTTCGACTACTCCGACCTCATTGATAAGTTCAAACTGACCTTAGTAGGCCGTATGTTCCATGAAGACGGTCGAAGCGTGGAGGCTCTGATACGACACATGCCCAAATGCAGGATTTGGGACGTAGAAGGACGCGTACGGGGAACAAATCTTGGGCAGAACAAGTTTCAGTTTTATTTTGACTCGGAAGAAGATTTGCTTAACGTTCTGAAAAAGAGACCGTGCCATTTCAACAAATGGAGCTTTTCACTTGAAAGATGGATACCCTGCATTAGGGAAGACTTCCCGAATTCGATGCTGTTCTGGGTGAATGTCTTTGGGATCCCAAGTCATTACAGGAAGGATGAAACATTCATGAATATAGGAAGAGCACTCGTCATAGTCGATAAAGTGGATGTCGACCGACGTCGTGTTCAGGTTTCTCTGAATGGGGACGAGCCTCTGAAATTCGAGCGTCGAGCAGAATTTGATAACGGAGACGTAATCAAAGTTTCGCTGCAATATGAAGACCTCTACAGATACTATTTTATCTGCAAAAAGATATCGCACGAGGAGGGAACATGTCCTGACCTGACGGATGCACAACGAGAACAAAACAGATTGGACCGCCTTGCTCAACTGAGGAAAGAAGAACTCGCAGAAAAGGAAGCTTTTACAATTCCTCAGACTCTCATTGCATCAATGACGGGTTATAAGAGAATAAAATAGAAGATCAGAGAATGTCTAGAGGTAAAAATGTGTGGAACAGATTAAAAAGTGATTCTTTAAACACTTATCCCCGAGGTCGGGAGTATTATCATCCGTATCGTAAAAGTCAGGATACGCATTACAAACAAAGAGATACCTCATACTCAGCTTCTTCGTGGAGAACAATGAAGGACCACGTAGAGGAACAAGTAAACAGAGATCTCGGGAAAGTGGAACTCAAAGCAGGGGCAACACTCGAGAAATCAGTGCTCATAGAGCCTCCCCTGACTCACAAAGAACAGTCTATGTTTATTATGGAGCTAGGAGACATGAGGGACGCAGCAATGAGCGGAGGCACCTAGCAAAACAGAGCAAGCAGAGAGCTGAATGGCGACCAGTCCACCGAGTAGAAGAACCTGAAAAGGATAAACCACATACGAGCTTCTGAAGAGGAATCGGAGGAAGCCAGAAAACACAGAATCAAAGGGAAAGCTGTGGTCGCAGAGGACGAAATACTCACAAGAAGAGAGGACCAAAGAGCACCGTCGAGCACAATCCAGAGACGTGCATCAGGTCTACTAAGAATCCGCGAACTTGGTACATCCCCTAAGTCTTCAGACAGAATAACAGTGGACAAGGTGTTCAGTTTAAGTGAGGCACCTACGAAGGTGACACAAACCAATAAAATCACGGGTACGGAGGATAATGAAGCTCCTTTCCAGCCACCACAAATGAACCAGGGGATAGCGTATGAATCAACCGAGAAGGAACAAACTGACATGAATGTCGAAGCCTCACCAGAACCTACTGCAGAAGAGATGGATAGAATGATCGCTGAGTATGAAGCAGAAAACATGGATGAGGACATGATGGAGAACGATGACTTGCTTGGCGACGAGCTCAAAGAAACACCGGACAAAGGAGAGGAACAAATTGAGGCCATATCGCAACTCACGCAAGAGAAATCCCAGATCCAACCGGTGCAGAATCATCAGTCTCGGGGAAGGAAGCAACTGAGACAGGAGGTCAGTGCACGCTTGCATACTGAGACAAAAATGAAACCGAAAGATCAGACATGCACCAAACAAAGACAAACGCCAAGAAGTTCCGATCTTAAAAGGATGGTGGTGTCGAAAAAACTCTCTCTCTCTGGGGACGTGCTTCTCCTTCTGGAAAGCAATCAAGACTAGGCACATCGCAAGCTAAGAGGTCAAGTGCCTCTCTTTTCCCTCGCATTGAGGTGTTTCCAGCTTCAAAAATCAACAAAACTCTTTCTACTTCAGGTTCGGTGGGGTCCCAGAAACCACCCAGTACTCATATATGAGTGCAATCGCCTGAAACTGTCAGGGGGCGGATGCCTACCTGACAAAGCAGCACCTGCAGGAGTTGCATCGTAGTTTTCACTCTCCTTTTCTTTTCCTTTCTGAAACTAAAAACAATTTCTCTTTTTTGCAAGATTTTCAGTTTGAATTTGGTTATGATAAATTGTTCACCGTGGAGCCAGTTGGTCGAAGCGGTGAACTAGCTTTGTTTTATATGAATGACTATGAGGTCACAATTCTCTATTCGAATGATCGGATGATTGACATAGAAGCAAATGTGGAGGGCCACAAGGTTTATATTACCTTTGTATATGGTGATCCGGTTGTTGAATACCGCGAAAATGTCTGGGAGCGCTTGACTCGTATAGGCATACAAAGGAAGGGGGATTGGCTAATGATGGGAGATTTTAATGAGATAACGAATCACAACGAAAAGAAAGGTGGTCGCAAACGCCCGGATTCTTCTTGTTGGGATTATGTCCTGAAATCACATTGTACTTACTCTAAAGATAGTTGTATTGTCGAGATCGGACAATTCATGTGATACTGGGTAGTCATAATGTTTTGCTAGAAACCGCTTATGACAAATGAGTTGTAACTCATTTCTAGTATCGTGTGAACCTAAAGGGTCACACACCTAAGCAAGTTGGATACGCTTCTGTAGGGAATTGATCATTGGCATATGGTCCGATCAATGTGTATTGGATACACATTGAATTCGTGTGTTAAGAGGTGTGTCGATCGATGCCATTGGTGCAACGATCGACACAAGGTCGATACCGTAACTGATGTTACGGTTTGTAAACCATTGGCCTATTTATAGGGGCCAGGTTACACGACCTAAAGTAGGAGAGCCGTTGCAGACATTTTTCTCAAAAAGAAAAACAGACCCTCTTCCTCGAGAAACGCGTAGAGAATCCCAGGAGATCCGATCACCGGTACTAGCATCCCGGCGGATTCCAGCTTGTGTGCGTGTGGACTACGATAGAGGCCCAGCGATTGAGGCGCTCTAGATCTCGTTTACCTGCTCCAATTTCCGCTGCCAATCTCCAGGTAATCACGAGGTCAGTTCTTGGATTCAATCACCTAGACCCAGGATCCTAGGGAACCCAACAGTGGTATCAGAGCCATAGGGTTTAATAGATTGAATCAGTAGCCTAAAATTCGATTAAATGTCTTTTTGATTGAATTGATGCTGGCTAGGATTCGTTTTGTTAATAAGAATCTCGGATTTGTTAATATCGAAAACGAAGAACTGTGTTTTCGCACAGCATCGATCGATGCACTGGGTGTGTCGATCGATGCAGCGCGAAAATGGCAAAACTGATTTAGGGTTTTCGCACAACATCGATCGGTGCACTGGGTGCATCGATCGATGCAGCGCGAAAATGCAAAAAGGATATTGTATTTTCGCATAGCGTCGATCGACACAAACTTGTGTCGATCGATGCATCGCGAATTCGCCTATTAAATCATTGGGTTTCGATTTAGAAATCGCATTGTGTCGATCGACACACTGGGTGCATCGATCGACACAGGCTGTGCGAAAGGATAGATCGGTTCAATTGGATTGAACCGGTTATCTCGCATGGTTATGTCGGTTTAATTCGATTAAAATTCCCTGATACCCTACTGTATCGATCGACACAGGTTTAGTGTCGGTCGACACAGTCCTTGCGATTGGTTAACGGTTCAATTGGATTGAATTGGTTATCATGCTTGGTTAAGGTAGGTCAGATCGGTTTAAATTGGATGAATTGATTCAATTGGATTGAATTAGTTATCTCAATTGGAATAAACCGATTTGATTAGTTAAGATCAGTTTGATTGGATAAGTCGGTTCAATTAGATTGGACCGGTTATCGCAATTGGTCTAAGACCGGTTATAGGGTTGGTAAAGGTTGCATATCAAATGTCGACCAAGTTTGTCAGCAGATTCGCGTGGTGACGATGCGAACCGTAATCTTTTGGTTTTGAACCAGATGATTGAAAAACCGAACCAAATGACCTAACCCACTTAAATTAGAACAAGTAAAACTTAATTGAAATTAAAAATTAAAAATGTTCTAAACCTATTTAATACACATTGGATGTGTGTTAGACCGAAGCTTAGTTATTCAATATGGTCAAATGTCAAGATTCGTTTCGTTGTTGGATAGTCTTGCCAAGAGCTTGGTGTCCACAATTACATGAGTAAGCAGGTAGTAGTGTTGATGGTCTTGCAGTGCTTGACATCAACTATTGCATGACCTAAGAGATTGAATTACTAATCTTTTAAAGTTCCATTTCCTCAACTAAATATCAAGTGATCTTGATGTCTTGCCCAATCCTGTCTACTGTCAAGACTCGTGTCGTTTGTTGGATAGTCTTGGAGTCCTTGGTATCCACTGCAACATGAGTAAGGCAGGTGGTCATTGACAGACTTGCAGTGCAACTGTCAGTGATCACAAGGCAGAAAAGATTGGTTTTACTTGACTAGGCTATCAGAAGTTCTGAGCCCGGAGACATCAGAGTGGAATAGACATAGTTCGTCTCATCTACGACCAAGAGTTGTACTGAGTACAATTAGCAATGATTTGCTTACCTAGATTGCTAAACTCTGGGTGAAGACGAGTCGTCCACTCGGATTTTAGTGATGTATGGATCTTGGATTATTATATTCATTGAGGAAACATTGTTTGAATATAATGCGAGTTTTCTTATTGGATAAGATTCCTCATTTTCTGAAATCATAACTAAAATTTTCTTTGATTAAAGTTTTCAGCCTATGTCTAAAACTACCTTCTCGTTACGACCCGTCCTTGAGAAGGACAAGTTAAATGGGTCAAATTTCCTGGATTGGTATCGCAATTTGAGATTAATCCTCAAGCATGAGAGTAAGGACTATGTCCTTGAGAAAACTCTTCCAGAAAGGCTTGGGGCCAATCGCTCAAATGCAGTATATAATGCTTGGAATAAGCATTATATTGATGTGGTAGATGTGCGTGGTCTGATGTTGGCTACCATGAACTCGGATTTGAAGGGTCAATACGAGAACATGGAGTCGCCAATAGAGATGATCACCAGCCTGAAACTGAAGTTTCAGGATCTGGCACGAGTTGAGAGATTCCAGATGGTGAAGTCTCTCACTGGGTGCAGACTACCAGAGGATGTTCCAGTGAGTCCTCATGTCATTAAAATGATGGGTTACGTTGATAACCTGGGGAAACTGGATTGTCCTGTCAGCTTAGAGTTGGCAACTGACATCGTTCTGCAGTCACTGCCGTCGAGTTATGTTAAGTTCATTAAGAATTATATCAAGAAAGGCTTGATGAAGACGTTGACTGAGCTGCATGGCATGCTCAAAACAGTAGAGCAAGACATCAGAAAGGGTAAAAGATTTGAGAAATCTTGTGTTGGCAAGAGTAGAGGCAGGGCCGTCCAGATTTGGAATCAGGATAAGCCTGTGTCATCTTATAAGCCCAAGTCCGGTCTATCTGGTGTTAGAAAGTGCTTCTACTGTAATGAGTATGGGCATTGGAAGAGAGATTGCATTAAATTCTTGGAAGATTCACAAGAGATGAAGAAGATGTATGGTACTTCTTCTTCAGGTATTGTGTTATTAATTCAAGTTCTACATATGTATTGGATACTAGTTGTGGTACTGATATTTTGGAAATATGCAGGGCCTAAGCAACAGTAGAACGTTGAAGAAAGGACAAGTGGAACTGCGTGCCTAGTATGGAGCAATGGTTGCTGCATAAGCCGTAGAGATTCTGCACTTGTAGGAGCCTTTCAAGCTTGGTTTTTGAATTAAGTAATTGCTACTATGTACCTGCTTTATGCAGAAATGTCTTTCATTTCTTGTAAGAATTTGAATGTTTTTCATTCTGATAAAAGACAAGTTTTACTCTTTTGATCTTAATGAAATATCATATAGTAGCACCCCTTTAGAAAAGGTTTTATATCTTAAACCAACATACGCTTAAATATAACATAAATATCAAATGATTCAAGTCTGATGACTTGAACTCGATTTTTCCTCAGCATAGTCAAATTGACCAAATAGTGCGCAGCGGATTCAGAAGTTCCATAGTTATGGGCTTCAGGTTCATTTGATTGTAAATCAATTGAGACATGAATTCTGCTTGCTGGGCCAAATGACTAAGGCTTCTTTAGCAGAGCTAAAGAAACGGGCCAGAGGCTCGTTGGGCCTTACACATACTGATGTATTCGGCCCGATGAGCATTAGTGCCAAAGGAAAACTTCAATACTTCATTGACTTATTGATGGCTTCAATAAGTATGACTGTGTTCATTTGATGAGACACGAGTTAGAATCTTTTGGAATGATCAAAGGAGTTCCAAAATGAAGTATAGAACCGATTTGACAGAAGTGTTGAGATCCTCGATTAGATCGCAGAGGAAAATACTTAAGTCAAGAATTGGGTGATCATCTGAGTGAGTGTGAAGTCATACCACAACTCTTTTCTCATGGAAAGCCTAATTGGTGTTTCTGAGAGAATGAATCGGATCTTATTGGATATGCTCCGATTAATGATGAGTCACATGAATCTTCCATTATCCTTTTAAAATACGCTCTAAAATGAATAAGTTTACGCAAATTATGTTTCTATCAGAATCAGTTGAAAGACACCACATTGGATGTGGACTGGGTGATTTCCAAATATGTTTTTCTGATTAATTGGGATTGCAAGGTGTGTGTGAGGCAGTTGCCAACAAACAAACTTGAACCCAAATCTGATAAGTGCTGCTTCGCTGGTTGTCCTAGGGAAACCGATGCTTAGTACTTTTGCAACCAATCCGAGAACAAAGTTTTGTTGTTCAGAACTCTGTCTTTCCAAGAAGAACAGTGGGAGTAAAAGTACAACTCGAAGAAATTCGAGAAACACAGGAGGCTGTTCAACCTGTTGAGGGAGAGCAGCGGTTGGATCTACAGAGTGTTGTAGGATCGACACTTGTGGAGCCTGAAGTTCGCTGATCCTAATGGATCCGTCACTGAACCGAGGGTGATTCCTCGTGACCGATTGCCGTGATCTGTTGATCATTGAAAAGTGACGAGCATGCGAAATTCAAAGAAGCGAAGGTGAGCCCCAACTCCGAAAAATTGGCTAGTTATGCATGTTAGCTTCACCGGTTGAAGCAAGCATCTTGGAGTTGGAATCTATGTTCTGTTAAAACGGTCAAAGGCTTTGACTCGATCATGAACGAATAGAAACAGCGCGTTTACAAGTAAACTAGTGGGAGCGTAATTGCAATTCTCAAACTGTATGTTAAGAACATACTTAATCTCATAAACGACGTTCCGACGCTAAAGTCTTGTCAAGATTTGGGTCGGAAGTCAAATTTAACGATGGACATGGGAGAAGTCGCGTGAGTTCTTGGAATATGGATCCATTGAAATGGATTAGAAGAGCTAATTGGATCGTGTCAGAATCCTTATGATTATAAGGTGCTGGACAGTTCCAATATGCATGATTCCAAGAATGGCTTCACACCAAAAGTCTTATGGCAATGATCTTAGCAAGATGAAGTGTCTTGGACACTGGCTGAGCTAGTGTCTATGAGTGTGATTTCTTTTGCTTATGCAATAGAATCCATCATGAATGCCATATTTGCGCTCGTCTAAATGCAGCTGACGCATAAGAGCATGACGAGAAGATATCAATTTGTTCCAGTAAGAGTCACTGGACAGTTGTAAAGGAATATCCCCAAGTGTTTGAGGAACACTAAGGATATGTTCTTGTACAACTGTGGAAGTGACGAATCTGTTATAAGTAGTAAGACAGACAAAGATGACTCCCGGTTCCCACCTGGTTATGTCTCTTTGTCTGTGTAGCGGCACTATCTGTTGGAAAGTTTTCCAAGAAGTGGACCGCAGAATAGTGCTTATTAAAGAATAGCGGTGTGGTTTGTTGGAATGGCTCCAAGCAAGAACGTCGCAGCATCTCTCACAACCAAAGCATGAGCTTCATGCTGTTGCTGTAGGTACTATATATCTGAAGACGTGGTCTAGATTCTAGTGGGAGTTATGTTAGTTATGATGTTCAGATAGACATGATGTAGTCATGTTTGTGATAAACTGACATCAGTATTATTTGATTATTGGATAATTAAGTAATGGTCCCAAAGTACTTTATGGTCATCACATATGTCATCAAGTTGAGGACTTGATCATGAAACCCTATAAGTAAAAGATGACATAAATTATGATTGTCCCTAGTCAAGATTGTCAAAGTGGGACACTGACAACCGCGAGAGACTAGCTTGTGAGGTGACTGTTGACTAAGTTTCATGGAGTCAATGATATGAGTATCACAGTCAGTCACATAGATATATGTTGGTGAACATATGATCGGACATGACCCGCTAATGAGAACTCTACAGGATAGTTATATCTGTGTCATGAGAGTTTCTCATTACGACTATAGAGTATAGTCCTTAGACCTGAGTTCATCATGCTTTCTAGCATATGAATTGGTGCGTTTTGACCTTGTCAAACGTCGTTCCATAACTGGCGGCTATAACGGCATTGCTTATGCGTATCATGAAGTATGTGTAGAAACAGGGATGGAACAAGATGGGATTTGTCCCTCCTATAAAATGAGATAAATATCTCAGGGCCCATCGAAGATTTGATACTGAGAAAATGCATGGCCGTGCTCAAACGAGGTGATTGTCAGTCGTTTTTTTTATCAGTATAGATCAGAAGTTCGATGAACATGATATTGGCTATAATAAGGATGACACAGTTTCTTGCCTTATGCCATATCGAGATATAGCGACAAAGGGATTATGGGAATAGATGATTCCAGTACAAGTAGGAGATTGTTGGGATTATGTCCTGAAATCACATTGTACTTACTCTAAAGATAGTTGTATTGTCGAGATCGGACAATTCATGTGATACTGGGTAGTCATAATGTTTTGCTAGAAACCGCTTATGACAAATGAGTTGTAACTCATTTCTAGTATCGTGTGAACCTAAAGGGTCACACACCTAAGCAAGTTGGATAGCTTCTGTAGGGAATTGATCATTGGCATATGGTCCGATCAATGTGTATTGGATACACATTGAATTCGTGTGTTAAGAGGTGTGTCGATCGATGCCATTGGTGCAACGATCGACACAAGGTCGATACCGTAACTGATGTTACGGTTTGTAAACCATGGGCCTATTTATAAGGGCCAGGTTACACGACCTAAAGTAGGAGAGCCGTTGCAGACATTTTTCTCAAAAAGAAAAACAGACCCTCTTCCTCGAGAAACGCGTAGAGAATCCTAGGAGATCCGATCACCGGTACTAGCATCCCGACGGATTCCAGCTTGTGTGCGTGTGGACTACGATAGAGGCGCAGCGATTGAGGCGCTCTAGATCTCGTTTACCTGCTCCTATTTCCGCTGCCAATCTCCAGGTAATCACGAGGTCAGTTCTTGGATTCAATCACCTAGACCCAGGATCCTAGGGAACCCAACACTTCTTTCCTCCCCTTTCAAACCATGTTGTCCAACTGTGGCATGCTGGACTTTCCCTTCAAAGGGAACTCATTCTCCTGGTGTGGACGCAGAAGATTAGGACGTATCCAATGCCGGCTGGACCGGACAGTTGGTAATGAAGACTGGCATAGTCTATTTTCCCACACTGATGTGGAGTACTTATTGAGGTGAGGATCGGACCACCGCCCAGTATTGACCCGGTTTAAATCATACGAAGCAAAACGAAGAAGGGGTTTTAAATTTGATCTAAGATGGTTATCCAAAGATGGATTTGCCAATACAGTGAAAGAGGGATGGGGCTCCGAAGCGATCAAGGACTACTCGGATTTTGTTGGCAAAATTAGCAAGTGCCGACGATCTATCTCGGCATGGAAAAAGACAAATCCGACTAACAATGAAAAGCTTATTGAAGCTATAAAGACACAACTAGATAATGCTCAAGGAAACGACTTACTGTCGAATGAAGAAGTACTAGAACTCAAGTGGAAATTATGTGCAGCCTTACGAGATGAGGAAGTCTTTTGGAGACAAAAGATCCGGGTCCTCCACTTAAGGGAAGGTGACAGAATCACGAAGTATTTCCATGGAATAACCAAACAGAGACGAGCCCGGAACAGGATCACGCGACTCCGTAATGCAAGAGACCAATGGGTGGAATCAGAAGAAGGAATTGAGCAAGTAGCCGTATCCTACTTCCAAAACCTTTTTGACTCATCTAAACCCCTGGATATAGAAGAAACCTTGCGGCTTATTACCGCGAAAGTTCCACACGAAATGAACCTGGCAATGAACCTGGCGATGGTGAGAGCGACACGGAGATCTCCGACCTTCATCTCCTCCTCGTAGATCAGAACACGGCGGCGACACTGGGGCGAGAGAGGGAGAATCCTTTACACTCCGCTTCCCTTAAGTAGCTACAAAATCAATCGTTAGGTATCTGTTCTCTTGTTAGGAAGCGCTCGCTTGGGTACTAGAACAGCTTTCTTTAGGTTTTCTCTGCTTTAACGAAATCCTTCCTCTGCACTGCTCACTCGATAAATCTCTCAAACTGATAATGGATCGTTCGTATCACCATAAGCGTAACCACAAAAATGAGTCCAACCCTCGAATGTTCAGACGATCGAGATATGGAACCGAAGATCAATCCTGCTCAATGCGGCGCTCACCTCCGGGGAATATCAGCAACTCCCGCTCGTTGCGGTGAACTACTCCAGATCTGGGAATCACAGATTGAAACCGACAACAATCACTGCAAGAAAGAGGAGAAAACTCCCGCTCGATGCGGCGTATAAACCCTGATGAAGGAGCTAACCTGCGCTACCAAAAGAAACCTTCGCCAGACAAAGGAACAAATTACCATCAACCACATGGGCCAATTTGTTCGATGCGGCGTATACCGGCGTGTGGGCTTTGTTAAATTGGCCAATTTTTTTGACGCGGTCCATTTCAATTAATCGTCAGTTTACCAATTAATCGGACAATCCACGGATCAACCTCGGCCTTTGATTTTCAAAACCGCCTAGCACCCCCTCGCCTCGGCAGCCCACCATCGAACGCTTACTCGGCCAACTACTCGGCTACGCGGACGACTTTTTGAACAGGGTGGAAGACCATGCCATGCATTTTTAGACTAATACTATGTTTGGAGTGAGACGTTTACAATTTAAGAAAAATATTGACAAAATGTTGGAAATGTTTTTCTGTTTGATAGAGATCTGAAACATTCAAAAGAATATAGTGAAATTATTCTCATGGAATTGTTCTGGAGTTTGCGGGCCCTTCCACCTTGACGATAAAATGGGTTCTTAGAGATAATCCACCTTTTTTTTTTTTTGTCGGTGAGAGATAATCCACCTTGCCCACACAAATAATTAGCTCATTTAGACCCAAAAAAACAGAAAAAAATCTAGTTAGCTCGTCCAGGATTTGCAAGGTCGTTCACTCGCTACACCGATTCTTGCGAGAGGTAGTTTACAGATTCAGGCGATCAAATGTCACCTTGTGGCTAAATTTGAACCCCAAATTATTTGTAACGTTCCGTCCGCCTCTATCGGTGAGTCATCCATCTCTTTCCTGGGTTTATTGACTCCACCCCTGTCCGACGGTCGGTGCGTTATTTTTTGTAGGCCCGACCGAGTAATTTACTGACCCTACACTCACCCCCATGACCGAGTAATTTACTGACCCCACTTCCCGGAAGGTCACCTATCCTAGGACTACTCCAACCCAAGCACGCTTAACTCTGGAGTTCTTTCAGGCAAGTGACCGGAAAAGGTAAGTGCACTTGGTGATATAGGTAACCAAATTAATTCATTTAAGCCTTTCTCAAATGGGTTGAGCCTAATATGTTACAATTCTCCACCACTTAATGGGAATTCGTCCCCGAATTCTGCATCTCATAACCCGAGCAACCATAACCCTCAAACCCCAGGATTGTCTCCCAAGACAGAATCGGTTTGACTTCCCTAAACTCTGATACCACTTGTAACGTCCCTCTCCCGGGCTCATGGGCCCCACCTCTGTCCGACGGTCGGTGCGTTATTTTTTGGTAGACCCGACCGAGTAATTTACTGACCCTACAATCATCTCCATGACCTTTTTCCATGTGTTTTGTCCTCACACACATGCTACCACAAGTCACTTCCCAAAAGGTTACCCATCCTGGTACTACTCCAGCCCAAGCACGCTTAACTCTGGAGTTTTTTCATGCAAGTGACCGGAAAAGGTAATTACACTTGGTGATATAGGTAGCCAAATTAATTCATTTAAGTCTTTCTCAAATGGGCTGGGCCTAGTATGTTACATTACTATTCTCCTATTCAAAACAAGAAAGACGACAGGAAACAATAGAGAAACCACTAGAACTTCCTTCAAGAAGGATCTGAGCCAACCGTAGCAGCAACCTTATCGAACTCTCTAGACAAGGTCACACAGGCCAAGGGCATTCTGGACGGACTAGTGGTTTCTCAGTAGTAAGGTTGTTCTAGCATTTACTAATAGGTTTGGGTGTAAGTTTATAAAACGTTATTTGGCGTGTATTGTTGCTTGCGTACTGTTTATTAACTTGAGTAGATTATGGGACTAAAATCAGATAAATTTGTTAGGAAGCCTTGAAGAGATTTATATCAAAATGATACAAGTGTCTTAATGCCAGCTATAAAGTTAAAATGCGCAAATGATTTCAACTCCACGAAGTCTTCGAGCATATGAAATTATCCAAACTGACATCGATTACAACAATTCCAGCGTTACACACAAAAGCCTTACATTTCCATTGGAGCCACGTCTTGGTCACCTGAACCACCACCACCACCTTCTTCTCCTGGTGCAGCAGCTTCGTCGGCCTCACCCTCACCAGCCTCGCCTTCTCCTTCCTCTTCCTCTGCTACTTTCTCAAACGTGTCGATCACTTTCTGTATCGTTTCCTGGTCCAAGAAGTGGAACGGTTCACCGACTCCCAGAACAGAGACCGTGCAGAGAGAACTCTTCAGTGTTTCTCCTTGCAATGTCTCCCTAACAGCCAAAATCGCATCTTTGATCAGATCTTCTCTTGAAGAATCCCCGAAGCTCTCAAACCTGCGTTCCAGATAGGTCTTTGCGGCTTGTGAACGGGACCCAATAGCAAAAGCTTGATACTCGAAGTAGTTTCCACTTGGGCAGTTGTAGTAAAGGTGCGCTCCAGACTCATCCAGTCCACCTACAAGCAAACCCACGCCATAGGGTCGTTTCCATGATCTTTGGGTACAGACCTGTTCATAAGGCAAAGAAAAATTACTCCCTGTTTGAAGCCAACAAGTGTCTCCAAAAAACATTGGTAAAGATGAACAAAATGATATTAATGTAACTTAACATGGACCTCTCTAGCAAAATCTCTCATTATAGATGTGAAAACCAACTGATAAAATATGAGAATGAGGAAAATATAATACCCGTCCTTTTAGAAATACAGAGGACATATGGGGGTTGTTCCCAGTGGCTTTGTAGCAAACCAACAATTGAAAATGGGAATACATAGCAAATGTGTTTCATACGTCAACAAAACTGAGATGTAGCACACAATTATGTTTCATCTCGGTATCAGCATCGAAGCTTTAAACTAGGACCAAATTTGCAGATTTTCTTACTGGAAAACAGGTTGATAAGCTGTTATTACCAGTTTAAAGCCAGAAATAAAAATGCATCATATGAACAGTGCTACTATTACTAAGAAACTATTACCTATGCGAACTGCACCAAGAAGCTAAAGATACCCAAACAATAAACAGAGACCAAATCAGTTCAGGCAATTCCTAAATAAAGCAGCGAGACCAAGACAAAGTGATGTGTAGTAAGAAAAAATTTATGCAGTTCTGAACAACACATCCAATATAAGAAACCATAAGTTAAACGCAAAACAGAAGCGAAATGTATATGTATCACATAACTATAGGCAAGTTGTAGAACAACATCAAGCAGGGGTAATGACCAGTGAGACAGAGACCTAAATTCATTTATTAAACGAAATGAATTAAGTCTTTTAATGACAACAGCATAAGTAAAGAAGTATCAGAAGAAAAAGACAAAACTAATTCTTCTACAATCATATTGTTAAAAGAGAGTGATTTTTAAGATATATTCTAACTAAAGGTAAAGCCTTTGTATACAAGATAACGCAGCTGTGACAACAACATGAAAATGAATTCACCAAAGAGTCCTACAACTCAGTCTCCGCAGGAGTCGTAATCAGCTCAGATCACTATTCTACTTGATCTTAAGCTCCTAAAGCTATTGCGTGAATTTAAGTTCAGTGAGTCACACAAAATCAAGTCTGGCTGATTCCAAATTCCCCAAATCTCAGTTAATAACACAGTATCTGCTAAATCAAGGAAGCTTTTGTTAAATGCCATATACTTTCTCTTACGCTCCCAAAGCTTTAAATCATCAAGAATCATCACAAACAATTTACCACTTGCAGAAGACTAGACACATTTTTGAATACCCTAAACTCAAAGCCAAGAAGATCAGTGAGTACCGCAAAATCAACGAAGGTCTAACCTGCGCCTTATCAGCAAGATGAACAACGAGACGACCAACAGGAAGTGGAGACTCATAGGTGAAGGAGTGATTGATTGACTCCGATCTCATATAACGAGAAAGAACACGGCCATCGGCTGTGAGTCCAGCGATTGCGACGCCTATGTGGTCATCCACTTTGAAGATCTTCTTCTGATGAGAAGAGAGTTCCGACTGGGCTTTGTTGACGCAAGCGAGGACGACATGGGAGCGAGATCTGAGTCCAATTGCTGCGGAGCCTTGCTTCACAGCTTCCATGGCGTATTCTACTTGAAAGAGACGACCTGTTGGGCTCCATGTCGTCACATCTGTGTCGTACTGATTCCTGAACATTTTTTTGTTGATTCTTTGCTTTTTTTTTCCTTCTTCTTCTTCAAATCAGAAACTTTTCTTTTCCTTCAAGCCATGGATGCTCTTTTCTCTCTCTCTCTCTTTGATCTAACTGAACAAATGGGCTTATATCACTTTAATGGCTTATATGTTATGTTGGGCTTTAGTATTGGCGTCTCGGGCTGTGATTTTACGAAATTATATACATAGGGGTTGAATGGAAACAAACCAAATGCGGAATTCATTTTTTGTAGGAAAATTATATGATATACTATTTTTGGGCCACCAAATTAAGTTCATAAAAAATTGAATAATAATATGATTTATTATATTGACAAATATAAATAAAGACAAAAATACTTTACCCGCTGCAGATAATTAATACTGAGAATAAATAAAGAGAGAGAGAGAGAAAGATCGTTGTTGTATTAAGTTATGTTTACAAATGAACGAAACGTTCGTTTATATAGAATTTAAAAAGTTGGTTTTACTGTGCGTGCATAGTGATAGTGGGCTCCACATTAAAATTACTGCACGTCTTCTCCTTTTTCTTCCTCCCATTCTCTTACTTTCAGTGACTTTTGTAACACTCCCCCTTGGACACCAATGTCGCTACCATGCTCGCTTAATGTCTTTGTTGCCTCGTTAAAACTTTTCCAGAAAAACCTATTGGGAAAAACCGTAGTAAGGTAAAAAGAGTACAACTCTATAAGCTCCCCCTCGAATGATCAAGAGAGTATCTTATAGGTCTCGTTGACGGCGCATTCCAATGTTATGAACATGCTTCCTAAACATAGTGGTAGGTAATGACTTTATGAAGAGATATGCGGTATTGTCACATGATTGGACATATCTCACTTTAATCTCCTTGGTCTTCTCGAGTTCTTGGATGTATGAAAAGAACTTTGGGGGGATATGTTTGATCCTATCATTCTTGATATATTCGTCCTTGGTCTGGGAAATACATGCAGCATTATCTTCATATAAGATAGTTGGCTCCGTATTTACGCGAATTCCACTGCTTGATTGGATGTGTTGACTTATTGATCTTAGCCACATACATTCTCTGCTCGCTTTATGGAGTTCTATGATTTCTGCATGGTTCGATGAAGTGGCCACGAGCGTTTGCTTCTGAGAATGCCATGAGATGGCAGTGCCTCCAATTATGAAAACATAACTTGTTTTTGATCGAGCTTTGTGTAAGTCTGATAAATATCATGCATCTGCAAAACCAATCAATTCACCATTTGAATTCTTAGAATAAAATAATCCTAAATAAGTAGTCCCTTGAAGGTAACGAAAGATGTGTTTAATCCCTTTCTAATGCCTTTGCGTAGGAGATGAACTAAACCTTGCAAATAGATTAACAACAAATGATATATCAGGTCGAGTACAATTTGCAAGATACGTAAGTGCTCCAATTGCACTTAGATATGGTATTTCTGGACTAAGTATTTTTTCATTTTTTTTCATGTGGTCGAAATAGATCACTTTCAACATTTAGTGATCTAATCACCATGGGAGTACTAAGAGGAGTTGCCTTATCCATGTTGAATCGTTTTAACACTCTTTTAGTGTATGTGGATTAATGCACAAATATGCCTTCTTGAGAATGCTCAATTTGTAGGCCAAGACAATAATTTGTTTGTCCGAGATCTTTCATCTCAAATTCTCCTTTTAAATAATTTGATGCTTTCTGAATCTCATCACGAGTTCCAATCATGTTTAGATCATCAACATATACTACGATTATCACAAATCCAGATTGTGTTTTCTTGATGAAAACACATGGGCATATGGGATCATTTACATATCCTTCTTTAGTTAAATGCTCATTAAGACGATTATACCACATGCGTCAAAACTGTTTTAAATCATATAATCTCTGCAATTTTATTGCACATAACTCTTTTGGTTTGAAACTCAATGGTTTTGGCATCTTAATGTTGGGAATGTCCTGAAATCTACCGTACTATCTCTAGAAAGTATGATAAGTGTCGAGATCAGACATAAGTCATAAATACTGGGTGATCATGATGACTTGCTAGAGCCCGCTCATGATCTATAAGTTTAGGACTTATTACCAGTATTGTATGATCCCAAAGGGTCACACACCATAGCTAACGGGAAAGTTAAAATGGAATTAATACGGTAAGATGCAAGGCATTTACTGTATTTGTACAGAGAATTGGGCCAGACAAAATACAGTTATTTTGTCTGATTTGGGTCTTGGGCCCAAAAGCCTAATAGGCCATTAGTTTAATAACTTGGGCCCATATAAGGAAGAGGACAGGCGCCAGTAAAGCTAGGGCTCTGCGATTTTCTTAGGTCTGGCCGTCCTCTCTCTCTGTTGTTCCAGCTTGGTCTAGCAACCTGATCCAGTAGCTTGTAAGCGTGTGGATACCTAGGAGGAGCCGGTAATCATCTGCTCTCATTGATCTCTTCATTCCTTTGATCAATCCGCTGCAATCATAAGGTAATGATTCTGATCTGTTTATGATTCAACTGCAAATCACCTAGATCCTAGTTGATTATGTGCTAGGTTGTAATCTGATGAATTAAACCATGAACACACATAATCCTTCAGTGGTATCAGAGCCTAGGTCGTTAGGTTTTTGCTTTTTGGATCATACTAGGTTGTTTATTAGTTTGATGAATCGATTTTAATGAGTAAAATTGATTGAAACTTGGAAAACCTAGATATAAGAATCATGGTGATAATCGCATGTTGACCTTTTGAATCGTGATGATGACTTGGTATAAATCGCTTGTTAATTGTGTATACCCCGTGCGTGTTTTTGACTGGATTTAATTGTGTACGAATTGGTACAAGTACGAATGAAAGTCAAATCGTGATGATGTTGCTTATTTTGACTTTGCTTTATCATAATAAGAGAAACGATTTAATTGGTTTGTTGATATCATGATCATAATTGAATTGAATGTTGAATTGAGATAAGGACAAAAACGTGTTTGTCTTTGAGTGAACGATCGCATGATTGACATTTTGTTTGATAAGAAGAATCGATTTAATAAGTTTTGTCAATGATCGGTTTTGTCTTCATGTGTAAGTTGTGATACGATTTTGAAAAGTCAAATTCAATGTTCAAATCGTTTTGTCTTTAGTGTTCATAATGAATCGATTTGAATTGTTTATGATTAAGGATCTTGATTTTGTCTATAAGTGAAAAAGTCAATATCTCTTATTGAGTTAATTGAATCGATTTGTTATGGTTGTTAAGATCATGATCTTGTCTTTAAGCTAAAAGACAAAATCGTTTCAAAGCTTTGAATAATTATGGTTTAAGCGGTTAACCCAGATCGCGGTTTGCTGGAAATTATTTAATACAATTGGTATTATTTGATTTCTAGTTAAACCGGATTTAAAATTCAAAATTGAATTTTAACCTAAACCGAAGGCTGGTCTAAGTTTGATTTGGTTGGACCAAATAATTTAGAGCTGGTCTGGTTTAGTAAATAACCAGTTGGATTTAGTAGTTAATTTGGTCTTGGACCAGAATTAATGAACCGACTCGGTTATGTCAAATTATTGGGCCAATTGGAATTTTGTGGTCTTGGGCCAAGAATTGGGCCTATAATTTGTGACCCAACCGAAAACTTTAATAAAATATTAAATTAGAAATTTCTATTTTTAGCATGTTTCTAAATTTAGAAAGTTTCTAAAATAAGTAAGTTTCCCAAAATAGTAATCTTCTATTTTTGGAAAGAAAACCTAAAATCCTCAAAAACAATATCAAGCTTGGATGTCTTGCCCAATCTTGTCAGCTACTTAACGCTTATTCAATTACAGATATGGCTTACAGTGTGAGGTGTCTGTTTTTGCGTAAGTAAAGTAGTATATAGTCACTAATTTCATTGGGAGTCCCAGACTTTAGTGATTATTTGGCTGTAAGAGATTGGTTTCCTTGACTGGGCCATCGGGAGTCCCGGGCCTTGAGACATCTGGTGAATTGGGCCTTGGGCCCAATCCACAACCGAGAGTTATATGGATATAACTAGCTGTGTATGCTTACCAAGTAAAGCTACTTCTGGGTGACGGCCAGTGGCCCACTTTGGATTTAGCTGAACATGGGTCTCGGAATCATTGCATTCTTATGAGGTTAAACAAAGAAATTTTGAATGCAATGCGAGTTTTTCTTATAAGTTATTAAGATTACTCTTTTATGAACTGAATAACTAAAACTCTATTTATCTCTAAATTTCAGTTATGACTAGCACAAACAATCAAAACACTTTCTCGATCCGGTCTGTCCTTGAGATGGACAAACTGAACGGATCAAATTTCTTGACTTGGTCGCGGAACCTGAGGCTAGTCCTCAGACAGGAGAGAAAAGACTATGTCCTTGAGAGAGCTCTCCCCGAGAGGATCGGGTCCAATGCCTCTCATGCAGTATATGATGCTTGGAATAAGCATTATAATGATGCGGTAGATGTGCGTGGTCTGATATTGGCTACCATGGACTCAGATTTGCTGAAGCAATATGAGAACATGGAGTCGCCAATAGAGATGATCAGCAGCCTGAAATTGAAATTTCAGGAGCAGGTAAGAGTGGAGAGATACCAGTTGGTTAAGTCTCTCACTAGCTGCAAGCTACCAAATGATCATCCAGTGAGTCCTCATGTCAGTAAAATGATGGGTTACATTGATAACCTGAGGAAACTGGATTATCCAGTTAGCCAAGAATTGGCAACTGAGATCATTCTGCAGTCACTGCCGTCAAGCTATGATAAGTTCAAAAGGAACTATATCAAGAAAGGCTTAACGAAGACGCTGACTGAACTGCATGATATGCTTAAGACAGTTGAGCCAAACGTGAAGAGTACCCTGTATAATCTCATAATGGAGAAGGGTAGGTTTACTAAACCTAATGCTGACAAGGGTGAAGACAAAGTTGTCCAGATTTTGAATCATGGCAAGCGTGTGTCTTCTGAGCCCGAGTCAGATACATCTTACGTTGGTAAGTGCTGCTACTATAAAGAGACTGGGCATTGGAAGAGAGATTGCATTAAATTCATGGAAGATTATGAGGAGTTGAAGTTGATGTATGAGACTACTTCCTCAGGTATTCATGTTATTACTTCAAGTTCTACCTTATAGGTATTGGATACTGGTTGTGGCACTGATATTTGTTATAATATGCAGAGCCTAAGCAACAGTAGAACGTTGAAGGAAGGACAAGTGGAACTGCATGTCTGGAAGGAGCTATGGATGCTGCCTCAGCCGTAGGGTTTTCACTTGTAGATGCATTTGAGGCTTGGTTTTGTATTAAGTAATTGCTACAATGTACCTGCTTTAAGCAGAGTTGTCTTTCATTTTCTTGTAAGAATTTGAATGTTTTTCATTTTGATAAAAGACAAGTTTTGTTCTTTTGATCTCAATGAAATATTGATTGTAGCACCCTATTCAAGGAATGGGTTTTATATCTTAAACCAAAGAGTGCCTAAATGTAACATAAATACCGAATTGGTTTAAATCTGATGAATTAAACCTGATTTTCTTGGCGTAAATATTTTGGTCACATAGAGTGAGTCGGATTCAGAAATCCCATAGTTATGGATTTTTGGGCTCATTTGATCGGATATCTTATGAGACTTGAATTCTGCTTACTGGACCAAAAGACAAAGGGCCCATCTTAGCCGAGCTAGAGAAAGGCCCAAAGGCTTATTGGACCTTGAACATACTCATGTATGTGGCCCGATGAGCAGTAATGCCAGAGAAAATTTCATGTACTTCATTATATTTACTGATTACTTCAGTGAGTATGACTGTGTTCATTTGATGAGACACGAGTCGGAATTCTTTGAAATGGTCGAAAGAGTTCCAGAATGAGGTATAGAATCTGAGTGACAGAAGTATTGAGACTCTGGATTAGATCACGAGTGAGAATACTTAAGTCATTGATGGTGTGATCATCTGAATGAGTGTGAAGTCGTTTCACAGCTCATTTCTCCTGAAAACCTTGAGGTGTTTCTGTGAGAAAGAATCAGATCTTATTAGAAATGATTAAAGATGAGTCACACGAATCTTCCATGATATTCTTTAAGAATAACGCTCTAGAAATATCTAAGTTTACGCTGAAATAGTTCCACCAATATCAGTTGAATGACACCACATAAATGTGGACTGGAAATGATCCAAATTCGTCTTTACTGAGTATTTGTAGTTGAGCTACTTCGCTGGTTGTCCTAGGGAAACCAAGGCTTGTTACTTTTACGTCCATTCCGAAAACGAAGTTAGGTTGTTCGGAATTCTGTTTTCTAAAAGGAAAGTTGCTTTCCAAGAAGAACAGTGGGAGTAAAAGTATAACTCGAAGAAATTCGAGAAATACAGGAGGCTGCTCAACCTGTTGAGGGAGAGCAGCGGATGGATTTACAGATTTCTGTAGAATCTACACCTGTAGAGCCTGAAGTTCGCATTTATGAATGAATTCGTCACTAATCCGAGAGTGATTTCTCGTGATTAATTGCCATGATCTGATGATCATTGAAAATGACGAACCTGCGAAATTCACAGAAGCGAAAGTGAGCCCGGACTCCGAAAAATTACACTGTGTGTAAGTTAGCTTCATCGATCCATTCATGGATGGAAGCAAACATATCGGAGTTGGAATCTTCGTTCTGTTGAAGTAGTCAAGGTTTTGACTTGAACAGGAACGAAGTGGAACTGTGCGTTTACTAATAGATAAGTGGGAGCGATGTTGCATTTCTCATAGTGTATGTCGATGACATACTGATTCTCGGAAATAACGTTCCAATGCTGCAGTCGGTAAAGGACTGGCTTGGGAGTTGGTTTTATGATTGATATGGGTAAAGCCACGTAAGTTCTTGGATTTTGGATCTAAAGATAGAGATCCAAAAGAGCTGATAGGACAAAGTCAGGATTCTTATATTGACAAAGTCCTACACGTTTTCAGCATTCCAAGAAGGGTTTTATGCCAATGTCACATGGCATTACGTTAAGCAAGAAACAGTGTCCTACGATAACTGCTGAGCTTGAATGCATGGATGAGATTCCATATGCGTCGGCAATTGGATCTATCATGTATGCCATGACACGTACTTGTTTTGATGTTGTTTTAATGTTAAGCAAGACAAGTAAAGACCAGTCAAATCCAGCAAAGAATCACTTGATAGACGTAATGAATATCCTCAAGTATTTGGAAAATACTTAGGATAAGTTCTTGATTTACGGAGAAAGTGAGGTGCTACAAGTCGGTAGAGTCTGAAAGGCAAGTTTCCAACAGACAAAGATGATTTCCGGTCACAGTCCGGTTATATCTTGTGTCTGTATGGCGGTGCAAGGCACTGTTGCTGACTCCATGACTTAAGCTGAACATTTCGCAGCTTGGGTAGCGGCGAAAGAGGTTGTTTGGAAAGAAGAGTTCATCACTGAACTTGATGTGATTCCCAGCATAGATGAGACTAGCTGCACATCAGAGGTCCAAACACCTTGAGGGTAGGTATAACCTATTCCGTGAGATAAATGACAGAGGTGTTAAGTAGATCAGCAAGTTTCAACGAATGAGAACGTTGCTAATCTATTAACGAAGCCACTCCTTAGGCCTAAGCACGAGTCGCGGACTGTAGCTGTAGGATAAGTGAAATTAAGATGTAGTCTTAATTTCAGTGGGAGTTTGTAAAGGGCTTTATTTAGTTGTTTTGAAAGGTTCATGTAAACATAATATTTTATGTTTATGAAATCTATGATTTCTGGATTATTTTAACTGTGATATAAATAATCGTTCCAAAATGATTCATGTCATTATATATGGGCCATCGAAGTACATGAGTAGACTTGATCCTGAAACCCCATATTTAACGAAATGACATAAATCATAATGTCCATGGTCGAAGGTTGTTGAAATTGGAACACCAACAACCACTTGAGACTAGAGTGTGTTGAGACTTATGACCAAGTTTCGAGGGGTCATAGATGCGCGGCATCAAAGTCGACACATAGGTATATGTAGGGGAGCATATGACCGGACATGGCCCGCTGATGAGAACTCTACAAGATATTAATATATGTGTCATAAGAGGTTCTCATATACGACTATAGAGTATAGTCCTTAGACCTGAGTTCGCATGCATGTGGCTGCACATGGAGTGATGCGCTTTGATCATTGTCTAACGCTGTTTCGTAACTGGGAGCTATAAGGACCTTGGTTGGGTGTATTATAAAGTGTGTAGTTCATAGTGATGGAACAAGATGGGATTTGTCCCTGCCGTTTAACGGAGGTAATATCTCTAGGCCAATCGGAGACTTGATAGCTGGTAAGAGAGTGGCCACTCCCAAACGGACTTGCCCAAGTCGTTTGCATTGTCAGTATCAAATCTGGTCCGATGAACATGGTCTGGCTATATAAGGATGACACGCATCTTGCCTTATGCCAGATCGAGATATTGAGACAAAAGGATTAGGGAATGTAGGATTCCAGTACAAGTGGGAGATTGTTGGGAATGTCCTGAAATCTACCGTACTATCTCTAGAAAGTATGATAAGTGTCGAGATCAGACATAAGTCATAAATACTGGGTGATCATGATGACTTGCTAGAGCCCGCTCATGATCTATAAGTTTAGGACTTATTACCAGTATTGTATGATCCCAAAGGGTCACACACCATAGCTAACGGGAAAGTTAAAATGGAATTAATACGGTAAGATGCAAGGCATTTACTGTATTTGTACAGAGAATTGGGCCAGACAAAATACAGTTATTTTGTCTGATTTGGGTCTTGGGCCCAAAAGCCTAATAGGCCATTAGTTTAATAACTTGGGCCCATATAAGGAAGAGGACAGGCGCCAGTAAAGCTAGGGCTCTGCGATTTTCTTAGGTCTGGCCGTCCTCTCTCTCTGTTGTTCCAGCTTGGTCTAGCAACCTGATCCAGTAGCTTGTAAGCGTGTGGATACCTAGGAGGAGCCGGTAATCATCTGCTCTCATTGATCTCTTCATTCATTTGATCAATCCGCTGCAATCATAAGGTAATGATTCTGATCTGTTTATGATTCAACTGCAAATCACCTAGATCCTAGTTGATTATGTGCTAGGTTGTAATCTGATGAATTAAACCATGAACACACATAATCCTTCACTTAAACCCATCAGGTATTCACATATAAATATCAGTGTCTAATGAGCCATACAAGTATGCTGTAACGACATCCATTAGACGCATCTCTAGGTTTTCACCTGACGCTAGACTCATCAAAAATCTAAATGTGATTGCATCCATAACATGGGAATATGTCTCATCATAATCAATCCCGGGTCTTTGAGAAAAACCTTGAGCTACAAGACGAGCTTTGTATCTTATAATCATATTTTCTCATTTCGTTTTTGAACGAAAACCCATTTGTATCCAACTGGTTTCACATCTTCGGGTGTGAGTACAATAGGCCCGAATACATTTCGTTTATTAAGCGAATCTAGTTCAACTTTTATTGCATCTTTCCATTGTAACCA
Organism: Orychophragmus violaceus; assembly: GCA_030180135.1. Lineage (NCBI taxonomy): Eukaryota > Viridiplantae > Streptophyta > Magnoliopsida > Brassicales > Brassicaceae > Orychophragmus > Orychophragmus violaceus. Next base: position 40,635,709 of record CM058240.1, read on the forward strand.
GTCGTGTCTCTTTTGACATTCATATACAGATCTTGGTTCTGGATCTTCGTTTTCTTCATCTATTTCTTTTGACACAAGGTATGAGAAAACATCATCATCGAAATTCATTTCATTTTGATCTCATATCTTTCCATTATGAATGTACTTTATAGAAATCTCATGATTTCTTACTAGTTCAGGATGCTCTACATTATCATTAATGTCATGATTTGTTTCTTCCAAAATACTTTCTGTAGTTTTGGGATCATTATGATTTTCAGCTCTTTTCGTTTTCTAGGATTCTTATCCTTAGAACCTACGGGTCTACCACGCTTCAAGCGTGTTCGAGACTCACTTGTATCATCTGCTCTTCCACGTTCTTGTGGTAATTCAAAACGAGCAGGAGTATTTGGAGCTGGTATATGTGATTTAGTTACCATTTTGGTATCTGCAAATGCACCAGGTAGCTGATTTGCAATACTCTGCAAATGCATAATTCGCCGAACTTCTAGTTCTGACTGTTCTGGTACATGCCATTTGATATCCTTTCAAAACTGTTTATTTTCTCCCCCTAGAACTGGGAATACTTTCTCATCGAATTGACAATCAGCAAAGCGTGCTGTAAATCACCTCCAATATGTGGTTCTAGGTATCGTATTATTGATGGAGAATCACAACCAATATATATTCCCAACCTTCTTTGTGGTCCCATATTTGTACGTTGTGGTGGTGCTATTGACACATATACCGCACAACCAAAGATCCTTAGATGAGAAACGCTTGGTTCTCGACCAAATGCTAACTGTAATGGAGAATAATTATGATATGCACTTGGTCTTATCCGAATAAGTGCTTCTGCATGTAATATAGCATGTCCCCATACAAAAGTTGGGAGTTTAGATCTCATGATCAATGGTCTTGCAATCAGTTGCGGACGTTTGATTAATGATTCAACCAAACCATTTTGAGTATGAACACGAGCAACAAAGTTTTCAACTTCAATCCCCGTTACTATACAATAATCATTGAATGCTTGGGATGTGAATTCACCAGCGTTGTCTAATCTAACTCTTTTAATAGGATAATCAGAAAATTGAGCTTTCAATTTGATTATCTGAGTTAGAAATCTCGCAAATGCTATATTTCGAGATGATAATAGACAAACATGTGACCATAAATAAAATAGTGGAATGGTCCACATGGTGGATGTATTGGTCCACAAATATCTCTTTGAATTCGTTCAAGGAACTTTGGTGATTCTTTATCAATTTTGGTTGGCGATGGACTTATGATCAATTTTCCAAGAGAGCATGCAGCGCATGTCATTTTATTTTTCTCACATATTTCTTGGACCTTTAATGAATGTCCGTGAGAGGTCTCTATGATCTTTCACATCATCGTGGTGCCTGGGTTACCAAGGAGATCATGCCATAATATGACATTCTCTAGATTTATTTTGATCACGAGATTTGATTCGATTGCATCTATATAAGTATGATGCAATCCAGAAGGAAGTTTCGGGAACTTTTCCAATATTTGCCTTTTCCAGATTTATCAGAAGTTATATACATATACTTCTTTCCATCCTCAGTCGCTGACTGGGTATCATATGCTTGAAGGTATATGTCATTAAAACTCAACAAATTCCTTTTCGAATTTGGAGAATACAAGGCATTCTTTATGAAAAAATTTGTTCCATTTGGCAACATAAAGCTGTCTTTACCAGTTCCTTCAATCAGGTCTGTAGGACCTGATATTGTATTGACAATTACATTTGTCGGTTTCAAGTTAGAGAAATATTTCTTGTCCTTCGGAATAGTGTGTGTTGTACCATTATCTGGTATACAAGTTTCTCTACCCATATCCTTGGATATTATCCTTTTTCGTGTTGTAGTCCATTTATGTAATCAACATAAACATTAGAAAAGAAAGTAAATTCATTCATATAATAAGAAAAGAAACACACTATAAGTATTCATTACACTGTTTCATAAACAATATTATTATTGATAAGAAATTAAAATGCAAAGTAATTATATATGGCTTTATTTGAGACTTCATAATGGTCTCATTACAAGCATCTTAATTTCCCGTGGTGGTCTCGTCGAAGTCATTTCCAAAATCGGAAGAGTCGAGGTATATCGTACCCTCAAAGTATTATGTAAGGTTCACCTCTTTCCCCTTGACTTTCTTAGACTCTTGGTATAACTTACAAATATGTGAGGGAGTACGACATATATTTGCCCAATGCTTTGTGGATCCGCACCTATAATAAGCATTTTCTTGTTTCTGGCTGGAACTCCATGGGATTTCTTTTCCTTTAGGAAATTTTCCAGGTCGGACCCACTTGTACGACTTTCTTTCTTGTGGAATATAATTTCTTGCACGTCCTCGATTGAATCGACGACCACGACCATGACCACGACCTCGAAAGTTTTGATATTTCCTTTCTGGATTATTCACCTCTGATGCATTTACTTCAGGAAACGCTTTTGACCCCGTGGGTCGAGAGTTGTGGTCTTTTATGAGGAGCTCATTATTCCTCTCTGCTAAAATGAGTGCCACAATCAACTCAGAGAACCTCTTGTATCCGCTTTTCCTGTATAGTTGTTGCAGGATACGATGCTCTTTATGAAATGTTAAGTAAGTCTTATCAAGCATTTCAGCATCAGAGATAGGCTGACCACAATATTTTGTTTGTGATACAATCCTCAAAATGGCAGAGTTATAATCCTACACTCTCTCGAAATCCTGAAACCTCAGGTTTTGCCACTCCTCGAGTGCATGAGGGAGATTTATCTCTCTTTGGTTATCAAATCGATCTTTTAGAGCTTTCCACAGCTCTGCTGGGTCTTTTATGTGCGCATAGTCATGCGTCACATTTTCATCGACATGCTTTCTGAGAAAAATTATCGCGTTTGCCTTTTCATGGACATGCAATTCAATTTCCTCTTTGATGGTGTCGGATATTTTTTCCATCTCAAAATATAATTTGACATCCATTTTCCATGCAATGTAATTCGCTCCGGTAATCTTGAGAGCTGAGAACTTTAGATTTTCAATATTTGCCATTGATTTTTTCTATAAACAAAAATCGTAAATATTATTAGATGATAATACTTTATATTAAAATTAGTTGTTTACATTAATGATGAAAGCAATTATAATAAATAATATCACATAGACAAGTAATGCAACATTTATGGTAAACTCTTCTCGAACCAAATCTCCAACGAAGATACCATAAGCACAAGCAAAAATTACAATCGCACGTAAAATTAACAACAAACGAAACATCTTTCTTGTGAAATAAAATCTGAAATGAAGAATTCTTTTGAAGGTATTATAGGGAAGATGAATTATTTGAGTGAAATAAATGAGTGTAGATGAGTGTATTTATAGATTGAAAACACTGTTCATAGCTGTTTGAAAAATATTAAAATTTTGAAATTTTTTCTTTATGGCCATTGGTGCAAGCGTTTTAAAAATCAATCTGAAACAATTTTAATATGCAGTCAATTGATTCTAAATAATTTCAGACAGAAAGTTTTTATATAGATGGCTGAGCCTCCTTATATAATAACCATAATATGAACATAATTTTAGCAATAATATTATGGTGATATGATCATCCACATTATGATAATATATAAATTATCCGGCGGCTTTAGCCATCCATTAAATTATTGACAGTATGTAAATAATTATGGTGCATTTAACAACCATGATATAAGACAGTAAATTATTAACGAGGCGACAAACCGCCCGTATTAATATTTAGTAGAAGTGGTGTATTTAAACAACCACTACAAAATAATAAATTATAGTAAAGGCGATATATCGGCCATTATAGCAGGGTAATTGGGTAAATATTATAGATATAAATATATTCATATCATAGAGTAATCGTGCTGATAATGTGTTATGATAATATGATTTATCATATCGACAAATATAAATAAAGTGACTAGTGACTGATTTGTATTAGATTGAGTGATAAACGTGAGAAAATAATGAAGAAAACCGGAGTTAGAAACGCAGAGCATCACAGTGGCCATTAGGATTTTTTGGGAAGAAGATGAAAAAGCTTCGAACCGAGGTCTTGAGAAGTGAAGTTTACATTCCAACCACTATGCCACTTTACCTTTTATGAATTATAGCAATTACAATATTATATGTAGTATATATTATTGATTTATAGCAATTACAATATTATATGTAGTATATATTATTGAAACATATAATTTACCCTTAATTCTTCCACGGCCTAGTTCTGATTAATCCTTGCATAGTTGGTCTAGGCACTATGCTCTAATCGGTCTAGGTGCTATGCGATAATTCACCATCTGACTAGCATATAGCGATTTTTAGAACATTGTCTAAAATTGTCCTACTGGTTTTGAAAATGTTTAAAACTATATATTATATAAGTTTGTAAGTTCTTATAATTTTCAAAGTAATACCTTAACTTAGTGGTTATATATCCCCAACAAATATACCTTTACAAACAATAGGACTTAGGTTCGACTCCAATGAAATGAAAATTTTTTTTGAAGCCTTCCTGAAATGTATTATTATCTCCTAAAAATATTTAAAGCTATTTATTATATATAAGTTTTTAAATTCTAATACTTTCTGAAATAATACAATATATTAGTCATTACATATCTTCCAACATGTGCATCATCGTGACTCCATTGTCCAAGATCAATTCTAATGAAATGCAAAAAAATGTTTTTTTTTGTTTAGTTTTGGAAAATTATCCTCAAATTGTGTTATTTTTTTCGAAAATGTTTAAAGTTATGTATGATATAAATTTATAACTTTTTATACTTTTTAACATAATAGTGTAGATTAATGTCTACACATCACCAATTTATGCACATTTGTAATCGTAGGTCCCACGCTGGATTTTAAATTTTTAATGAATGCAAAAAATGTTTTTAAGGTATTTTCAAAACTGTATTATTTTTTCTTGAAAATGTTTATATAATTGTAGGAAAAAATTTGGAAAAAGAATTTTGAAAACAAAAATTGGAAGAATAAATTTGAAAAAAAATTGATATAATTTGGAAAAAATATTAGTGTAGTGTTTATTTTTAAAATAAAATATTATTATAATAAATACCAATTTTCTTTATAAAGTTAATTTAATGTTTATATAGTATAATAAAAGTTTCTAATTTTCTCTCTGGCCCTGTATTCGAGGTAACGCCGCCAAGCTCAGGAAGATGAAGAGAACTCTCTCCGGTGGCCGGAAAACGTTGACGGGACCGGGGAGAGGTAGCGTTTATTGTTTATCGGCTTGAATCGGAGCTCCCCTGTTCTGCTTCTCCTCTCCTTTGACGGTGGTGACGATGTTAGCTCCTCCTCCAAGTGGGTTGGTCGTGGTAGATCCTCTGCGTGTAGGTGAGTCGGCCGCCGAGTCATCTGCTCCGGTGGTGGTTGGTGGTTGTATTGGATGTATTCCGACGGTCCTTTGCTCTGCTTCGCTTCTTCTGGCGCTTCGTCTCCTCCGGTAGACGTAGCTTCGCCGTGGTTCGTTTGTCAGGTTTTGGTTCGTTGGTCTCTTGTGTGAGGATAGATGCTGGATCCGATCTTCTTTTAGTCATGGGTTTGGGTGAGAGCTATGGGGCTTCGATTTAATTTATTTGGTTTTAGTTTGCGAATTTCCTTGATTTAGATCTAGGGTCTGACTTAGTTGTTTGATCTGGGATTGTCGTTTGGTTTGGCTCTTTATGGGTTAGGGTCTTGGTTAGTATTGTTGCAACGGACTTTGCCGGCTTTGATGCGGTCGAGGCTCTGTCCTGTGTTTTGGCCTTGCTTTGAGGATTGGTTTTCGGCTTTGCTGCTTTGGCTCCTAGTCGTCTGGTGTTTCGGGTTTGTTTCAAGTTCCGTTCTGGAGGTTCAGCTTTTGGATGTGGGTCGCTGTGATATCACCTACTAGCTTCTCTCTTTGCCTCTTTGGTTTTGGAGTTAAGTTTTTGGCGTCACAGTGGGTTAGGCTCTCTGGTCTTCTCTTGCGAGGTCGTGTCTGGTCTTCGTCTGTAGGTGGCGTAGACAGGATCGCTATGTCTGCGTGTAAGATGGAGTGTCCTCTTTGTCGTCTTTTCCCAGTCGGTGGTCAAGGTTTTGCCTTGTGCTTTTGCTCTCTTGGTGCTCTCGGTTCTCTAGGTGGTTATGGTGGTGGTGGTTTCTGGTTTACTGCTCGTTTAGCTTCAGGTTTCTTCTTTGCCTTCTGCGGTTCTTGGTTGGGTTCGTGATTAGTCTATCCTGAGTGAGGCTTCACAGCTCATGTTCTTCTTCCCGCTACCGGCGTCTTCTGTGTTCTTTCGGATTGGGTTTGGAAGCTTGGCGAATAGTGTTTCTGGGTGTGATTTCTAGTTCTTTGAAGACTTTTCGACGTCCCGTAATGCTTTTATTTGTTTAAGAGCATTTGTTGTTCAGGTGTTAGTCTTGTCTCCCTTGTTTGGGCTTTTGGCTCTGGTGTCGTCCTTTGACAGCCGGCTTTTGTCTTGGTTTGTTTGTATTCGAAAAACGTATCCGTCCATGGTAATATAAAGTAAATCTTTCAGTGAAAAAAAAAAAATATATAGTATAATAAATACTATTTTGGTCAATTTTTCTCCTTTTTGCTATTTTAGTCAAATATCTTATATTGTGCTATTATAGAGAATTACATTATAATTTATTATATTTTTATTAGATTATGGTGGTCCACCTGAAAAGCCGCACAAAATAATATTTTCTTAATTTGCTTGATTTTTTATTAATTAAATTTAGCTATATATATGCTTTTTGCACAGTCAATCAAATAAACACTTTTAAAACGCGCAGAAAATTCTTACAATGTGACTATCTCTCAATCTCAGATATATAAATACTATTTTATTTTTAGCTTTAATCATTAAAGAAATATTCATCACAATGATAAAATCTTAATTCAATCCCCTTTGGGAGGAATGCTTTACGCCTAAATGATATTAGCTAAGGCTGGTTCCGGGCCTAGGGTGGGATTAAGGCCGAAGGCCCAAACCCATCCTGGTTATACAAAAAAAAATGATAAAATCTTAACCATCACACTAAAACTGATGTGCTATCCTTTAATAAAAACATGTTTAAGAAACTGCACATTTAAAAAAAAACTCAAATAATTATACAAGTGTAGAATATAAGGTAAAGTAAGCAAATGGGCTTAAAGTGGCCTAGTACAACAAAACGGAAAAAAAATTCCGTCGGAATACAACAACGTGGACTAGTCGAGAAACATATGTCTCTGTCACGTGACAAACTGAGAGGAGATAAGACATGTAGACTGCCGATAAACTTTTCCGGTTGCATTTTCTTTGCCGCTACACGATAAGATCTTGTCGACCGAATCCACCAAATCATCTTAAGAACACCGCATCAGAAAGAAAGATTTTCTTCACGACTAGGACCGAATCATGCGCTTCGTAGCTGCAGAATCCAAGTCGGATTCAACCACAAGCAACTAGGAGAACTACCAGACACGTTCAACTCGAGCGAGCAGCAAGAACACCGACCATAAACGCTCAACATTTGAAGGTGAAGAGAGAAAATCGTCACCGGGTTCTTGATTGGAGAGCACCGTGGATCCAGATCGAGACGATTCCATAAAGGAATCAGAGGAGACCAATTAAAAGATCGATTTAAAAGCCAAGTAGAAAACAAAACCGATCTTTAAATTGGAGAGAAGTCTAGCAAAGAAAACCGGAAGCATAAGTCCGAAACTGTATCGGAAGCTAAAGTCATTGTAAAAGGCGATAACAAAAGTCGGACAAACCAAATCGGATCTTGCCCAAGCTATTACGCCGGAGAAACAAAAACTAAAAGGAAACTGAATTACAAACAAAGGTAACCTAACCGTCGGCGAGGTATAACGCTGAGAACCGACTATTTAAGAAATAAATAAAAAAATTAAACTGTACTTATAGTACAGAAACAATGATAAAAATCCTAAAAACGTAGGATACAAAGCATTGTAATATATCATAATTCTTGACTATAGTGTGAGGATTATTAAATGTTAAGAAAATAATGTACTACTAATTTATTTACCAAATCAAAAAAATATTACTAATTATTAGTTTAGAAATATAGAAATTTTAACCGTTAAAAATTTAATAATACAATAGTTGTTAATCAAATGCATAGATGAAGAAAAGTCATTAATAAAATCAGGCAGTGGTAGCTTAGTGGTTCTAAGTTCAGGATCTCAGGACGTAAAGTCGCAAGGATTCGAGGTTCAAAACCCTCTAGAAATATTAAGTATTGCTTCAAGACTAAGTGGGCATTGGATCTAGGCCCAATGATTTACATGTCCATCAGTTTTCATGGATTGATAAAGACTGTGAATTAGTCATGTAGTACCCCAATCACTAGCGATATAAAAAAATTATTAATAACTCTAGAAAATAACCAATAATGTATATAGGTTGTTTAAGTAGTGCTTTATGGCCAAATGGACATTGAGCTTAGGCCCAATGATTTATTTTTAAAAACTAATAAAGAAAAACTAATAAAGATTATGAATTAGTTGGGTAGTACCCCAATCACTAGAGTTATATAAAAAAAATCATTAATAACTCTAGAAAATAACCAATAATGTATATAGGTGGTCTAAAGAAAAATAGCGAATTGAAAATATGTTTTAGCTAAATCAAATACGCAATATAATTTTTATTGTATTATAAATATTTTTTTATGATTTTATATTTTAAGTGATTTAGTTATTTATATGTTAAATATTAATTTTATATAAAATAAATTGAATATTTTATTCATAAATGTATGAAAGACTTTTTTCGTTAACCTTAAACAAACATTTTGATTTATAAATATATTTATTGATAATATATTTATTTAATAATCTTGAATCCGCACTTCTTATTATATTTTCACTATTCAAATATTTTATTTTGAAACAAAAAGTATTTTTTTCAGTAATCAAATTTTATTCAGTACCACTTATTATGTATAAACCGCATTTGTTTAACAAATGTTATGAATAATTAGTAGATGCCCATTATAAGGCCCATTACTTGTAATCTAGGTTTTCCTTGGTCTCCAAGTTCTTCTAGGTTTTACTTGGTCTCCAAGTTCTTGTACTCCTATATAAAGGAGCCTTCATTCATTGGAATAAATATCACCAATTCTTCTATCTCTCTTCTATTCACAACACGTTATCAGCACGATAGTCTCTCTCTTCCTATTTTCTTACACCGAAAAGGTGAGATTTAGTTTATGTTTAGTTTATATCTTATTCTGGGATGATAAGTGATGTCTTCTCTGAATATCGTTATGATAGGCTATGCCTTCACGATTATGATCTCTGATCTTATTCATAATAGAGATGATTGTCAATACTTATCTAGAATAACAATTTATTGATATTTGTCATGATTTAAACATGTATTTAAACCATGTTTATTATCGATTCATGGTTTATCTTAATGGATTCAACTCTATATTTTTGCTCGTGTTCAATAACTTATATTCATACATTATATTACATTAAATTGTAGTAATTATTTTCGATGAACACGCTTTAATGTTTCATATAATAAAAGATTATGTTGCATTGTGTTTCCAAAATTTTAATTCTGATTTTTGGAAAATACTTAAGTTTCTATTTTTAAATATCAATATATTCCCTTTTGTTTTAATCGTTTCCAAAATTTTAGATTCTGATTTAAGGAAACTATTTAAGTTTTTATTTTTAAATATCAATATATTCTCTTTTATTTTCAGGAAAATATTTAAGTTTATATTTTTTCTTTTTGCTAACTTGCATATCAACTCCAAACAAATATCTCGTAGCATGTGTAGTTTGATTATAAATTTAAAGTTCATGATCATATTGTTTTGCCATCAAATTTCATGAGGTTTTGGATATTGGTGGCTTGACGTAAAATATCCACATGTTCTTTGGAACATTAATGCGAAAGAAATATATGATCACCAGAATGTGATATAGTCATAAACTCATCTTGATTGGTTAATATAAGATTATAAGACTTTAAGTCTGTGAATAAGTACTCATATAGAGATGTTATAGAAGTCATGCTCTATCTTTCATGCAAATATTGTTGTTCTGGAGACACAATATCATGAAAAGTGTTTGAGACGTACTATGAGTTTATATTTTATCTTTTTTTTTGAAAAAGAAAAGTACCACAGTAATGACAATACCTGAGGAGTAGCTATATAAGTAGTTGTAGACGTATATGTGGATATGAATATGGATATGGTCAAGGTCGAGCCCCGATGAGTTTCTTTCAAGAAATCACATCCTCACCAGAAGTGAGAAAATAATGATGGTAGCAATATGTGATGATGAAAGAAATTTGTGTGAGTACAATATCAGGTTTTATAAAGATTATTGACAGCTCTAGAAGAGCGAATTTCCTATGGGAACGCAATTTGAAATCATTAATGCGTTATATTTTCCCAAGTCTCAAAGGTCAAAAGAATCTAAGATACACATGACCTAAGTTAGGTATGTTGTTGATTTTGTGGGATTCAATTCGAGATAGATGAACCTGGAGTGTTACTATCTCGAGGGGGAGAACTAGAGAATCCCACATCCATTCTAAGTACTAAGTGGAACATCCCGAAGATTATGTTCACACTGAAAATAGACTTGATGAATCATTTATAAAGAAATTCAAAGGGATTTTAAATTTAATCATGTTGAGACAATAAGGGAAATGTTGAATGCCTTCAACAGAAGTAATACCCGAGGCAATAAATGTAATTTGGAGAAAATACATGCATTATCTATTGAATTGTACTACACTACTACACACAGATTATTAAAATGGAGATAAATGTTATAGTAAACCAGAAGTTTACTGAAATTTTAATTTTTGGCAAACCGGTTATGCCATCCCGGTTTTGTAATGATGCGACATTCGTTGATAAAACGATTTCACCAGCCAAAATAGATTTGGAATCTATTTAATTTATGGAAAGTATACAAGGAAATGTTTGTGGGCTTGATCACCCACTGGTGGACTGATCATCCACCATATGTTTATATATTAACACATCGATAAGATTGTCGTATGTATGTATCCTTGTCATAAATCCGCAACTTAAAGTGTGCGAGACTAATTGGTAATACTGGTGAAACTGAGCAGCATTGATTCGCATATAGCCAAAGAGTAAAATAGCTCTCCCCATCAAATTGGTTTTGGGTCAGGAACCATAAATCCCCATCTAGAGAAGTTGGATAAGTTGCTCCACGACAATACAAAAGATGAGACCTCAAAGGAGGTTATAAATATATGTTGGATATGATTCTCCATTGATGATTAGACTCTTTTAATGAGTCAATTTATCCAACTTTAGGGAGAGAAAATAAACAGCTGGAAAATAAATGAATTATCTATGATCCCCGTACTAAAGAGCGTGAATAGAAGTCCAAATGAATGTACGAAAGATAATTCAAGTAGATTGGTTAAGCAATTTGTTGTCAGATGCTTCAACTGACCCTAATAGAGTGACAAAGTCACATACCAGCTGTAAATGCTCCAGTTAAATTGGATGTCCCAGAAGGACAGTATCAAACTGCTAGTGAGTCTAAAGAGCGCTTGAAGCGTGATAGACCTATCGGTTCCAAAGATAAGAATCCTCGAAAAAGAAAAGGAGCATGAATGAGAATGGCAGTACCGAGGAATGAAATATTAAGGATCTCGAGAAGAGATGATAAACATGACAAGAAAGAAATCCAGGTACCTGAGAATATGAAAATCTCAAATAGCTATGTCATGTCTTGAATAATATGGAACCGATATCAAATCGACGTCGTTAAGATTTATGCATGAAATGTAGCAGTTGATGAGAATGAGGATCACAAGTCATCTATTGAAAAGTGTACATAAAGTAATGATTGGCCAAAAGGGAAAAAAATAATAGATGCAGAGTTAAAATCTCTTGGAAAGAGAAGGGTATTCGGAACAGTAGTCCGTAGACCTAATGATGTAATACCAGTGGCGCATAAATAAGTTTTTATGCGAGAAATATGAAGAGGTCTTTATGTGAAAGAATTGATGAGATGAAATTGTGAGGTGCAAAACAGTAATAGCACAATGGTTCTCACAAAGACCTAGAATGGATTGTAAAGAAACTATGATCATGTGGTGGAAGCAACTACTTTCAAGTTTCTTATTATGGCAACAAGAAACGAATTAAGAGCCACTGGACAATGTCATTTGTATGAAAGTCCCAAAAAGATTTGGGTAACAAGAAGCAGAAAATGCTAGTTCTCGAGAAAATTATTGCATCATATATCAAATGATATTGAGAAATTTATTGATCTCTTTCATGATTGAAAGATGTGATTTCGTATGACATAGAGGATAGCCATACTAGTAACTTTTATAAGAAGAGAAGGAATAACTTATGTACAAGTATTGGAAGATTGTATGATAAGGAATGAATGACCTTTTATGTGAAAAGGATGACATGGACCAAAAGTCCAATGATCTAAGAGATCATATGATAATCAATTGAGTTATTCAATAAGGTTATACTTATAGTAATTCTCAAAAGATAATATATGGTTGGAATGTATATCTTGGAGATGATGCTTCCAGGGGGAGAAATGTGATGATGTGTGGTTGTACTCTTTTCCAGAAGTTCTTAAAGTGGAAACCTCATAAGGATTGAAACTACCTAAAGTAGTAAATTCGAATTCCCGAGAACAATACTGCATAAAACTAAATCGATCTCTTTATAGACTAAAACAGTAAGGCGTATGTGGTATAATCGCCTTAGTGAGTACTTGTTAAGAGAAGGCTACAAGAATGACCGTGTTAGTCCATGCATTTTTATAAAGAGATTTGAGAAAGGATTTGTGATAATTGCAGTATATGTTGATGATTTAAATATTATTGGAACTCCTGCAGAGATTTCATACACAAGTAGAGTATTTGAATAAAGAATTTGAGGTAAAAGATCTTGGAAAAACAAATTTTTGTTTGGGACTACAAATTGAGCATGTAAAGAATGGAATTCTAGTACATCAAGAGACATACACAGAAAATGTGCTCAAAAAATTCTATATGGATAATGCACACCATTTGAGCAGTCCAATGGTTGTAAGATCACTTAATGTGTCAAAAGATCCATTCCGCCCTCGAGAAAACAATGAAGAAGTTCTTGGCCCTGAAGTACCATACTTAAGTGCAATAGAAGCATTAATGTACCTTGCTAGTCACACAAGACCAGATATATCATTTTCGGTGAATTTGTTAGCAAGGTTTAGCTCATGCCCAACTCAAAGGCATTGAAATGGGATTAAGCATATACTTCGTTACCTCCAAGACGCAGGATACTTATCCGATCCCCATACTGATAAATCGCAAACAGGATATGTGTTCACTTGCGAAGAGATTTTAGCCATCCATGAATCTAGTCGCGAGTGTGTATGGTTAAGATCTGTCGTTCATCATATACAAGAAGATTGTGGTATTTCTGTAGGAAAAGAAGCTCCAACAATTATGTATGAAGACAATGCAGCATGCATCGCACAACTCAAAGACGGATACATTAAAGGTGATAGAACAAAGCACATTCTACCAAAATTCTTCTTCACACACGATCTACAGAAGAACGGCGATATACATGTTCTACAGATCCGTTCGAGCGATAATTTGGCTGACTTATTTACAAAGGCGCTACGTACTTCTACTTTCAAGAAGTTAGTTCATCATATCGGGTTACGCCGTCTCAAAGATCTCGACATGTGTACTCATGAGGGGGAGTAATTGCGTGTTGCACTCTTTTTCCCTTAACCATGGTTTTTTCCATTGGGTTTTCCTGGTAAGGTTTTTAATGAGGCAACATCTTAAACGCATTACAAACCATTTCATTATAATGGACATCTAAGGGGGAGTGTTATGAATAATTAGTAGATGCCCATTATAAGGCCCATTACTTGTAATCTAGGTTTTCCTTGGTCTCCAAGTTCTTCTAGGTTTTACTTGGTCTCCAAGTTCTTGTACTCCTATATAAAGGAGCCTTCATTCATTGGAATAAATATCACCAATTCTTCTATCTCTCTTCTATTCACAACAACAAATATTTTTTCCCATACATACTACAAGTTAACCATATTTGTTTTTAAAACCTCTTTTCCGCATAGCCAAGTACTTTGTTATCATTTGAAGTTTGAACCCATAATATACCAAATCAACTAGAATTAGTTTATATATTAATTAGGTGGAATTTCAAAATTAAAACTTCTAAAGTACTAATTTCAAAAATATCTTCATCCCTTTACTATTTATGGATAAATATTTAAGACTTTGAATTATTGTTACTAGGAGAGAATCCGCGCTAACGCATGAGATAGTTTTAATTTCTAATATTATTATTTTTATTTTGATCACCTTTATTTTCATATGTTTTTATATATTTTTTTTATAATTATAATAATTAGCTAAAGAGAACATGTGCCAATAGAAAAGTTTTATTTTTATGTTTATATATTTTGATCAATCTTTTCATGAGTTTTTTGTTGTTTTAAATGATTTTTTTTTTTGTTTTGTTGAAGCCTTTTTATTATGTTTCCATTCTTTTCATGTTATTTTAAAAATATTAACTTGTTATTTATATTTTTCATTCATCAAATCATAATATTATAATTATTTTTTCTCTATTTTTCAATTAAAATTTTGTTAATCTAATATATATTCCATTGATTCCCTTTCTTATATTATGTTCTAATATATTATAATTTATTTGTTTTAACTATCATGAAAATGTATTTTATCATATTTTTCTTTGTATCACTGAGAATAATTCATTTGATTTTTATTAAATATTTTTGTTCTATTCTTTTTGTTTCTAATCGTTTTTTCAGTTAGTTAAAACCTTTTTATCATGTTATTTTCATTTTTTTTTATAATTTAGTATTTTCTGTTGTATTAAGATTTAAATATTTTTATTAATTCATAGGGAATGAGTGAGTTGTTGACAAAAAGGTAATGACTAAGTTATTGAAAAAAGCTAATGACTGAGTTATGCAAATATATAGAATATGTACTTTAATCCTTTACTATATAATATTTCTATATTTTATTGAATATTTTAAATTAAAATTAAAATATAATTATCGTTTATTTATATTTTAAAGATTTTTAACTGATTGAACCCCCTCTTCAACTATCTCTTTTCAGCTACTAGGTTTTTTATCCGCAGATACATATTTATAACTTGATTATTATATTTTTATTTTTAGATTATAAATTGTTAAAATAAAATTATAAGAAATTATATATTTTATAATTTTTTCGATTTTACTATTTAAATTATAAAAAGAAATTTCATAATAAAATAATAAATTGCGTGTATTAAATTTCATTAAAACATATAAAAATAAGGTTCTATTCAATTATATTTGTTAAGACCGAAATTTATTATTTTAATAAAATAAAAAATACTTTTTGATAAAATATAATAATTAATTTAAATAAAGGACAATATTTAAGCAGTTGCTTTCATTTTCTTATCTTTTACTCATTTATATCTATTTTATTTTAAGATAGTTTTAAGTACATTCAATCACTTAGCCGAAATTATATTTTTACTACATTTAAGATTTTCTATTAATTTTAATCTTTTTATCTTTTATTGTTCATATCCTTTTTATATTAATATTACTTTTATTGTTCATAAATATTGTTTCATAATTTTTATATAATTTCTTCTTTATTAATGAAAATCTTAAAATTCGTAAACATATAGTTACATGTTTGTATTTTGGTAAATTTATTATTAAATTTTAACAAAATATATTTTATTTGTTTTATTGTGATGAAATAAATTCATTTATTTTATTATTGTCATTTCACCCAATTGATTTTTTTTATTAAAAAGTAATTACAATAACCATTATGTAAATCATTATTGCCATATATTTCAATATACAATAACCTTTTTAAAATAACATAAAATTGTAAGTTTAATATTTATAAATATATATTTTAATATATGGTAAATTATTTTAAACGTTATATTATTTTACAGTTTTGTAAAATTTCTTAATTTTACAATTATAATATTAATAAAATATTCCATATTATCGTATTATCTTATTTTCTATAAGTTAATAGAACTTTTGATAATTCTATACAAAACTTTAAATTTTTTTAAATTTGTAAAATTTCTTAATTTCGAATGATTATATGAATTAGTTGAAAATTTTGTAACTTTTCTTAATTTAACAATTCTAATATAACATAATTTTTCATAATTGCTATTTAAAAAAATTATAATGTTATTTAATTTCACAATTTAAATATAACATAACTTCCTCTCAATTGCCCATGACCAAACTCTGGTTCTAATCAACGAGACATCGACATGATGATCATGGTGACGAACATGGTCATGGTTGTGGCTTTTATACAACAATTTGATTTTCTATTTCTGTTTCTCGTAATGGAGATTGCGTACGACTATGTTCAGATGGTGGTGGTACTTCATAGAGAACTAGGTATTGTCGATTTGAACTCATACCAAACATCATTATCGGCAAATCAAACGCATCACCACTCGGTAAGTAATATTTTACTTGGCGTTGGAAATACATTACAAAATAGTGAAATCCGATTTTGATGTTTGTATGGAATAATATTACGGTGGTTTCATTCTGAAATCCTCCATATCCATGGTGGAAAAGACCCACTGCGATGTTAATTTGATAAAATATTGTCAATTGTCCATTGTAATGTTGTTTACTCATCAATGTAAATGATGCCTCCGTCGAAGAGTTTGGGATCCTGGAAAATCATCAAGCTTGTTGAAGAAACTACATGGTGAGATGATGGTGCATGATCACTTTTGGCCTTTAGACTATGATATGAAAGGTTTGAAGGACATGATTAGAAGATCCATGTCAACAAGGAATGCATGCAGAATCTTTTAACTGTGTTTTGGTACATTACATTTGGTATCAAAGTATGGGAAAAATCCGAACTATCACTAATACCATGAAAACCTCCATGGAGGAGAAGACAGTCCGGAGTAGAAGATGTTGTCTTTTTTTGTTGTATGAAGATATTCGTATAATCATTGAAAATTGGTCATTTCAATTTGTATTTCTTACGATTGAATCAATACATTGGATTTTTAACCGAAGAATATATATAGATCTAAATTGGGATAAGACCAATGTAACACAACAAAGAACGTTGGTGTTTATGGTGCGACGGAAATATAAAGTTCGCAAGAAAATTAACAAAATTAATATTTTGTTAATAAGGATCCTCTCAAAAAAAATACATCTTCCAATATTATTCTATATATTGTCTATGGATTATTTGTATTCACATTACGTTATATAATATAACAAGACGTTAGAAAAACATAATTTCCATAATTATGTTTTATCTTATTTTACATAAGTTAGTATAATGTTCCATAATTATAAAAATAAGGCAATCAAGTCACAATGATCAAAATTAAAGTATTTTTGTGGGCAGGAATAGGAAGTACAGATTTTTGCTATGCTTTGGTTACAAAGCC
Organism: Orychophragmus violaceus; assembly: GCA_030180135.1. Classification (NCBI taxonomy): domain Eukaryota; kingdom Viridiplantae; phylum Streptophyta; class Magnoliopsida; order Brassicales; family Brassicaceae; genus Orychophragmus; species Orychophragmus violaceus. The sequence goes on from CM058240.1 coordinate 40,653,244, forward strand.
ACAAACAGATAAATTATCGCTGAGAACAAATTACTTCAGTTAAATTTTAGGAATCTTAAAACGATTATATTTGATAGAATTTAAGAGTATTAAGAGATTAGAGAGAAAGGGATTAGAGAGATTTGGAGAGAATATGGAGAGAAAAGTCTCTAAAAGTATATATTTGATATTAGTCAATAGAGACTTATTTATAGAGTTACAAAGTGAAGTAACTAGGTCTAGAAGTTGAAAAATAGCCGTTAGAGAAAATGTGGCCATTGGAGACGTGTTGACGACTGTGTCGGCGACACAGTGACTTGCTCAAGTTCCTGAAGATTCTGTGTTGACGACTGTGTCGGCGACACAGTGGCTTGCTCAAGTTCCTGAAGATTCTGTGTTGACGACTGTGTCGGCGACACAATGGCAAGCTTCACTTTATTGAAACATACATGATCAATACTCCCCCTCAAGTTCAAACTTTGGAATTGCCCTAAAGTCTGAACTTGGAATGATCATGGCAACACCTCATTAAAAACCTTGATGTAGAAAACCACTTGGGACAAAACCACATCAAGGGAAAAAGAGTATGCTACACATGATCAGGGAAGTTCTAATCATGGGTAGGAAGGTCTACAAGTCCTAGTTTGCTGAAGATATGATCGCAAACCTTGAGACTTGCAGCCTTGGTGAAGATGTCTGCTAGCTGATCTTCGCTCTTTGTGTAGCAAGGTAGAACCGTCCCATCTTCAATCTTCTCCCTTACCTTGTGACAATCTATCTCAATGTGTTTAGTCCTTTCATGAAACATAGAGTTGGTAGCAATGTGTATTGCAGCCTGATTGTCACAATGAAAGGTAATGGGACTTGATTGCTCAATGCCAAAGTCCTTGAGTAGAGCCTTCAACCAAGTTAACTCTGTTGTAAGCTTCCTCATAGCCCTATACTCAGCTTCAGCACTTGAACATGAGACCACTTTCTGCTTCTTTGTCTTCCAAGTCACTAAGTTACCTCCAATGAAGGTGCAATAACCGGTTGTGGATCTCCTGTCACTCTTATCACCAGCCCAATCTGCATCACAGTAGCCGACAATCTCAGTGCTATCATTCTTACCCATCCAAATTCCTTGTCCTGTTGAGCCTTTGAGATATCTAAGGATCCTCTCAATCAAACTCCAATGATAAACTGTGGGTGATTGCATATGCTGGCTGACTTGATTCACAGCAAAACATAGGTCTGGTCTAGTGAGAGTTAAATAGATAAGCTTCCCAACCAGTCTTCTATACAAGGAGACATCCTTGAACTTCTCCTCATCTGATTTCTCCCCCTTTCTATTGACTTGGTAGCCATCTTCAAGAGGAGTCTTTGCTATCTTGCAATCATGCATTCGTGTTTCTGTCAGCAAGTCTTTAACATACTTCCTTTGGGACAAAAACAACCCATCATTGAATCTGCATACTTCAATACCCTAGAAATACTTCAACTCTCCAAGGTCTTTGATGTCAAACGAACTTTTGAGAAAAGTCTTTGTGGACTGGATTCCCTCATTATCATTTCCAGTAATGATTAAATCATCCACATAGATAAGAACCACCACCACTCCTAAAGAGCTTTGAAGAGTAAACAATGTGTGATCCGATTGAGACTTCTTGAATCCATAGTCCATGAGTGTATGGCTTAGCTTATGGTACCATGCCCTTGGTGATTGCTTCAAACCATAGATTGCTCTCCTTAGTCTCAATACTTCACCAGGTTTACACAAATACTCTAGTCCCGGTGGTGGAGTCATGTACACTTCCTCTTCAAGCTCTCCTTGTAAAAAGGCATTCTTAACATCCATTTGCCATAGGTTCCATGAAAGGTTTGTGGCCAAGGACAGTGTAACTCTTACTGTATGGAGTTTAGCTACTGGTGCAAAGGTATCAGTGTAGTCTTCTCCATATGTTTGCGTGAACCCTCTTGCAACCAACCTTGCCTTGTACCTTTCAATGTCTCCATTGCTCTTATACTTGATTGTGAAGACCCATTTTGAGCTGACAGTCTTCTTTCCCTTTGGCAGCTTTTCCACATTCCAAGTGTGATTCTTTTCCATAGCTCCCTTCTCATCAATCACAGCATCCATCCACTCCTTGGTGTCTTTAGCCTCTTCATAGGTTTTAGGAACATGATTCATCTCTATCTTCCCAAGAAAAGCGCAATGACTTGATGGCAACAAGTCAATAGAACACACGAACTGGTTGGGATGAGCAACAACCTGATTGTTGAAGTAGAACTTCTTGTTGATGTAGCTTGATAGATCCGTCTTTTCTCTAGTACTTCTTCTGAGTTGTTGGACCGGTTGAGCAGCTTCCTCTACACCAATCTCTTCTTCTTCATGATGAATAATCTCCTCATCATTCATATTCAAGTTGTCTTGATCTTGATTCTGAAGTAGAACTTCCTCTTGAGTTTGAGTGGGTTCTTGATTAGCTGTCACTGGTTCTTCTTCTTGGAACTCTTCTTGATGACTTCTTGTTTCTGTTTCCCCTTGTCTTGGTACATTAGTAAGATCGTTTCCATTTTCATTTCTTTGCCTTGGTGCTTCATCATTTCCCAAATGATCAAGTAAGAACCTCAAACTTGTAGCTATATCCGATGGTGACCTAGAGAGATCCTTTAGACCTTCCCAATCCTTCTTATCATAATAGCCTTGTCCCTCAATAAATTTGACATCTCTAGATACAAGGAGTCGACTGTTGATCGGATCAAAGCACTTGTAACCCTTTTGAGTGGTTGAATATCCAAGGAAGATGCATTTGGTACTCTTGGCCTCTAACTTGTTTCTTTGTTCACCTGGTATATAAACAAAGCACACACAACCAAAGACACGTAAGTGTTCAATAGATGGCTTAGAGTTGTTAAGTACCTCAAATGGTGATATGTCCTTTAGGACTTTTGTTGGAATTCGGTTGATAAGGTAGCATGAAGCTAGAACCGCATCTCCCCAAAAATTCTTTGGCACATTGGTGTGGAACATCATTGATCTAGCCACTTCCATAAGGTGCCTATTCTTCCTCTCCGCCACACCATTTTGTTGTGGTGTGTGAGGGCAACTTGTTTGGTGTAATATGCCATGCTTAGCTAGGTGCTCCTTGAATCTAGTACTTGTGTATTCTCCTCCATTGTCGGACCTAAACACTTTTATCTTGGCATTGTATTGGTTAGTCACATAAGTTTGAAAGTTGATGAAAGCCTCAAACACTCTATCCTTAGACGGTAGTAGTGTGACCCAAGTATACTTTGATTTCTCATCTATAAAAGTCACAAAGTACTTGTTCCTATCCCTAGACATACAAGGAGAAGTCCACACATCCGAATGCACCAAATCAAAACAATGCTCATAGATAGTAGAAGATTTAGGAAATACAACTTTGCAATGTTTGCCAAGAATACATGCTTCACAACTAGTGTGATCAAAAGATACATTAGGCAACATTAACTCAAGTGCTCTTCCATGAGGATGGCCTAATCTAGCATGCCACATAGCATCTATATTAGCTAAATAACAAGAATTAAAAGATAAAGCATCCGAATTTTGTGGTAGCTCTTCTAGAATATAAAGCTCATCTTTGGATCTACCTTTCCCAAGTAACTTCCCACTTTCAATATCCAGAAAATGAACATCATTAGGACCAAAAATAGCATAGCAATTAAGGTCTTTAGTAGTTCTCTTAACAGATATTAAGTTGGATTTGAACTTAGGAACATAATACGCTTCACTTTTCTTGTTAAATAGTTTTAAAGTTCCTTTTCCTTCTATTGGAATTCCATCACCATTAGCAATCTCTACTCTACCCATAGCCGGTTCAATCTTGTCTAGAAACTTAGGATTACTAATCATATGATGAGAAGCACCCGAATCTATAACAAGTCTACTACTTGGTTTGTGAGAATAGAGAGTGATACCGGAGTTGTGTGAGGCAAAGGCTTTGATTAGGGCATCCAAGTCACTTTTCTTCACATAATCAACAGAGGCTGTCATAGAAACTTCTCCTTGAGAAGTGGATGCATTTGCTTGTCTAGACTCATCACCATGAGAAACATTGGCTCTTGGTCTTCTTGAGTTTAAAAACTCGGGCTTGAGATGAGGGTGAAGATGCCAACACTTGTCCTTTGAGTGACCATCCTTCTTGCAATGATCACACACCTTTGGGCCCTTCTTGTCTTGCTTGTATACACCTTTATGGGCTGTTACAAGCTCGGATTTGCCACCAAAGAGACCTATGGAGCCTTGCTCCTTTTGGATTCTAGAACACACCTCTTCAAGGTTTGGTAGCTTGTCATCTCTAAGGATATGCTTAATGAGGTCATTATAACCCGGATTCAACGTGAGGAGAAGGCCAAACACACGATCTTGCTCACGCCTTTCAATGAGCACCTTTGGATCCACACTCATTGGCCTAAGCATTTCAAGTTCAGACCATAGAGTTTGGTACTTTCCAAAGTGCTTGGTGAACTCCAAATTATCTTGATGGAGTTCATTGATAGCCTTCTTGATTTCAAAGATTCGACTTAGATTGGATGTGTTCCCGTACACACCTTTGAGAGTTTCCCATAGATCCTTTGGATTCTCACAATATGAGTAGGCTTCCAAGATGGCCGGATCTAGAGATGATTGAAGAAGACAAAGGACTGCTTGTTGATCTTCTTCCCATTTCTCCTCTTCTTCTTTGAGTGCTTCTTCTTTCTCTTCCTCGGTTAGAGCCTCTTGGTCTTTGTCTTTGCTCTTGAGGGATTTCTTTGGGCACTCCTTTGAGATGATATGCTTCCAAAGTCTTCTTCCGCTTATAGCGGTTTTAGTGGTTCTAGACCACACAAGATAGTTGTTTCCTTTGAGAATGGTAGGAACAAATAAAGATTTTGAGCCCTCAGTGGTAATAACAAAAGAACTCATAGCTTTTAGCTTGAAAAATCGTTTAGGAATTTTGTCGAACACTTGGTGGGCGTTTTTAAGAAATTGAGAATTTTTAAGAATTTTGAAAGATGAACAAGAGAGAATCAAAGAGAGTAGTAGAATAAGGATCTTTGCTCTGATACCATGATAGAATTTAAGAGTATTAAGAGATTAGAGAGAAAGGGATTAGAGAGATTTGGAGAGAATATGGAGAGAAAAGTCTCCAAAAGTATATATTTGATATTAGTCAATAGAGACTTATTTATAGAGTTACAAAGTGAAGTAACTAGGTCTAGAAGTTGAAAAATAGCCGTTAGAGAAAATGTGGCCGTTGGAGACGTGTTGACGACTGTGTCGGCGACACAGTGACTTGCTCAAGTTCCTGAAGATTCTGTGTTGACGACTGTGTCGGCGACACAGTGACTTGCTCAAGTTCCTGAAGATTCTGTGTCGACGACTGTGTCGGCGACACAGTGGCTTGCTCAAGTTCCTGAAGATTCTGTGTTGACGACTGTGTCGGCGACACAATGGCAAGCTTCACTTTATTGAAACATACATGATCAATAATATTCTGGTCTGATATGTTGATTTTGAGCTCTTGGTCACTGAGGTTATATGTTAATTGTCAACAACATTGGCAAGTTATAGTTCGTCGCATTCCGAAGGTGATAATTATGGGCATCTATTACATCAGATTGGATTATATTGTGATTTTGGTATTAATTACGGAACATATTTGGGTAGAAGTTGATATGCAAAATCAGAAAGTGGATCATACTCTAACAAATGCTATGAGTAAGACTTGGACCTTAGTAATACTCATTTTAAACAGGTCTACGGCTAATGTCGATTTGCTTATTCGGATATTAATTCTTTAGGTGAATTATTTAATAATACATATAAATGTTTGAGAAATACCCTAGAATGGCACTAAATCTAGTTTGTTGGACAATCGTGACATCAACTTCTAAATGTCACAAACCGTAGCAATTTTTAATAGACAAATGACTAAACTATCCTTCAATTTGTTTTAAGTAAAGCTAAACAAAATAAAAATAAAAAACGAAGAGTTCGAGAATAGGAATAACTGAAAAGAAGAAAAAGATCGAGAGAAAATCTCTCTTCCCCAGATTTGCTTCCCTTTTGGCACGAATTTATGCCGGAGATTTCTCATCGCTGGCCGGATTAAGTCGAAGGTTTTGCTTGTTCTCGGAAATTGTCACCGTTCGTCCCTTGTCTTCAAAGATCTATTCCGCCGGCGGGATCGGAAGCTGTTGGATTATCATAGCCGGTGTTCTATGTTATTATATTTGCCTCTTTTCTTTCTCTGTGATCTTCCCTTTTATCTGTCTCTTCCTATTTCTATGATAATTTGAAAGAAAAGAAAAATTGTAGTGTTTTGCGTTTTAGAACATGGATCGTGAAATTTAGTTTTTTTTTTGGTTAAAATTTAGGTGTTTCAATGAGTAATTGAAATTTTAATGGTGTTTGGTTTGATGAAGATGAAGGATTTCTTATTTTGTCTCAAAACTTGAATTTTCAGGGATTTCAAAATAGTTCATCTTTGTTTAGCTTTATCTTCGATTATCCTATCTCACTGGAAACCTATTAGATTCGTTTATCTTTCGTTATTCTTACTCAGTGAAACCAATTCGTCTGATTAGTTGCTTAATATTGGTGTAGATATTTAATCTACTGATGATGATACATAATTAGAAATGTATAAACGGCAAAAGAGCATTGTTTGGTGTGTCGAATCAAGTCACTTACAATATTTTAGCTCACAAAATACTGTCATGCGGATGAGGACTTTTGGTTTCTAAACTATGCTTACCATATTTCATGCATGGTGCAAAGAGGGAAGAATGTCGAAGGCAAAAGATCTCATTAACAAAGTGCTGTCAAAGGGACGTTGCCCTCCCGATGTAGTTACTTATATTGTAGTTGTCAATGGCTTATGTCGTTTGGGTGAGGTGAAGAAAGTCCAAAAGCTTCTTCAGGTTATGCACACACATGGATATAAACCAAATACTGTGTCATACACAGTTCTGTTAAATGGGATGTGCCGAACGGAGAAATCGTTAGAGGCGAGACAAGTGATGAACATGAGTAAAGAGCAATGGAGTCCAAATTTTCTGAGGCCTGTGATATGGTAAGAGAGATGATACTAAAATGGTTTTTTCTATGCCCAGTTGAAATTAGCTTATTGCTTTAGAGTCTCTGTAAATTTCACTACACTGATTGTTTCTTATTGTAATTCCAACTATGTAAAGATGGGAGAATAATCTAGAACCAAGCTAGAGGAGCAAAAGGTTTGATAGTTGCATTATCTTCATTTGATCTCGTTTGCTGTTGTTTTATCCACACATTTATCTTTCTTTTGGGCAGGGCCGGTTTGTTTCAGATATGAGCAATGAAAGTGGTAAACAAGGACAAGTTTGTTCTTCTATGAATCATTTATTTCATTACAAGAGACTTCCAATATCTACGTAGTAACTGAGGTTTATGATTTCTTATCCTTGTTTGTTGGTCATTGATATTTAGGAAGAAGAAACAAGGAAAAACTTGATGGAACTATCAGATTCTTTTAGAGAAAAGGCTGAACAACTAAAAGACATGAGATGCAATCTTATGGAGGAAGATGAAGATGATGACGACTAAGAACAATACTAGTAGTATACAACAATACTAGTAGTAGTATTAATAGGAATTATTTATATTGGTTTATTCATCCTGGAATAGCAAACACAAAAAGGAAGAGACGTTCATTTTCAATATTACTTTTGTTCAAGCAATGTTTGTAAATACAATTTCTATTAATTTGTAGTTCGTCCTACATAATACATATTTTGGAAGCCTTCCTAAACATGTATAAGTTAATACTTTCTGTGTTGTTATTATTTTCATATGGTTTAGGAAGGCTTTCCTAAACTTTTATTCAGTCGTTTTAAACACATTTATTCTCTTAGTTTGGGGGTTTGATTGTAGTTATGTTTATATGAACTATATATTGGATAAGATTGTGGTTAATTTGTGTTCCGCTATCTAAAAATGTACTAATACTATGATATTTCTAAATAAAACTTGTTAGAAAGGTCTTCAAGAAATTGTAGAATTGCTTCTTAAAACATTTTAATGTATTTATTATATAACTATATAATTTCTTAGTTTTTCAGAGTGAATAATGTAATTTAGTGGCTACACATTCCAAATATGTGCATTTTTGTAATCCCTATGTCGTAAGTTTGTTCCATCAATATGCAAAATATTGTTTTAACGCACAACAACCTCAGAATTAAACATTAAGGCCTGTGGGATATGAATCGATCATACCATTATTCCAAGTTCGATTAGACTAAAACTTTTAGATGACATGTTAGGTAGACGCAACGTCGTTGATGGCGAGCGTGAAAAAAATAAGCACACATCAGCATCAACAGTGTGAACGGTAGTTGCAGCATTCAAAAACAAGTTTTAGCTGCCGCCGTTTTAATCCAGCGTCAACGACATCACCTGCGGCTCCGTAAAAACAATCGCTGAGTCATCTTTCTGTCCTCTACCATGTCTGTTTGTCTCCGATGTGTATGTCATTTACGGTGATGCAGATATTGACGCTGAATCTACGTAAAGAACAAGGCTTATAAGTCATAATACCTTGCAGCCATATCTCTGTTTCTTCTAGGCTTTTAACTTCCTAGAGCGTAAAGGATACTGGAGCTTAGATGATTAGTAACGGAAGATGGACTTTCGAGTTCCTTCGCATGTTCTGACCAATTAAGATGAGGAACTTTAGGTTTCTGAACTTGAGGGAGATGAGTCCTACTGCAGTTTATCAGTGAAAAACTGCCAGAAAATCTTGGAATGATGCAGAGAGAGAACACAAGGAAAATATCATAGTTGCGTCATTTGTTTTGAACTCATCATAGGTTTTTAACATGCTGAAGAAAAATCTATATAAGCTAAACCCTCTTAAGTTTGTTGGAATGGATGGATGAGGCAACTATATATGATTATGGTATGCAATCATATTTCGTCTATAGATATTGATGGTTAAATATAAGTAACTCAAGGAGATTATCTGACTTCTCTAAATTAAACCATCTTGACGACAAATCTGAGCATGCTTGTTCCTTCACCAAAGAAGATATCGATAACAGATCCTGGAGCTTCCCAAGCTTCATTCAAAGAGGTTAAAATCACTGTTGCGGCTCTAGTTTCATTCCTTCCCAACCATCTCTAGTTGTAGCTCTACGAAGACCATATTCCAGTTAGGTTATTCCTAGTATGAACTAAGACCAGAATTATAATGAAATCTAGAAATTTTAGTGAAACTGAGAAATTCACCAATTATATCTACATAAATCAACTCAATTGTGACTACTAGTACCATAACAAGCTAGTTTAGTTTCCAGAATTGAGCCTCATAGCCTCCAGTAGATTAGAGATTCTGTAATCTAGTTTGACTGAAATAAATCATTGAACCAATGTGAGATTTTCTTCTAACTTCTAAGTTCTAACCAATTTCCAGCATACAAGTTAGGACCTGATGATCAGATTGTTGATGAACCTAAAACAGATGAAAAGGTCCATCTGTTAAAGATGATGTCCATAAAGAAACCAGAGATTTGTCAGTTCATGACCTTGCTCGCACATTCGATAAGAATTTAGCTGCAGCTAGTTGACGAAAATTCTCTAACTTTCTTATTATGTGTCTGTTTCTAAATGAATACGAACTAATGCGTCTGGAATATTTAGGCAAAATTGAATGAGGTGACTTCATTGGAAGGACATGTTATGCTAAATAAACTTAGGGATGCTTTAGAAGCCATGAGAGGCCGTATGGATTGGGTATAACAAGGAAGCGGTTGAAAGAACTATCTCCATGGTTAGCTTTTCTTACTTTCTTTACTCATAAACACAATAGTATTTTGATCGATTCTGATCATAATTAGCCAAAGTTCATGAATCAATCAATCAATCAAATCCTTAACTCTAAATAAAGAATCTTATTTTACATCCGTCCAATATCAAATTCCCTGGAAAAAAACACACCGAATGGCATCAACACAATAACGATGCGAGAAAACTAACCAGAGAATTAGAGGAATCAAATGTTGGAAAATGCAAGAGAAAAACAAGGAAGAGGAGCCAGGGACAATGTGGAGAGATTCATCGGATTTGTATAGGACAAAACAGGAGATGGAAATGGCGACAAGCAATATAACAGCTCGACATACCTTACAAAATAGTTGGATCCCTCTCGATTAACAATCTGTTGTCGCAATACGTCAACGAAACTATGCTATTAGAGACAATAAAAAATCGAAGCTTTTTTTTTGTTAGAGCAAAGTTTCAAAAATCCATAAAATTGATTTTTGAATCAAAAAAGTTAGAGCAAAGTTTCAAAAATCAATCGAATAGATACATGTGAGTAAAATACCATTCAGTGACGACAAGCTAACGATTCCGGTGATGACAACGATCCCGGTGATGGTATTTGATGCTGATAGTTCGAGATCTGCAACGATTCCGGCGATCTCTTTTTTTGTCGATGAAATATTGTTTATTAATAATATTATTATATTAATAATAAACTATAAAAGAGGGTAGATTAGTCTTTTCTCCTTTTAATGAATCCTCTTTTGGTCCATTTTTCTCCTGATGGCTACTTTTGTCAGAAACCTTAATTTTGGTGCTATTTAAGAGAATTGTCCTAAATGTTTGGATAATGAATACAAGTTATAAAACGGATCTCATTAAATATTGAAAAGATAAAACACTGTAATTTTGTGTGTAATGATTTTAAGTTGGAAAGCCAAAGTCTCGGAAATAAATAAACAATAAGTTTTTTCGGAAAAATTATACATATAAATGAGAAGTAATTTTTGATTAAATCTGAAGTGTCAACACGAGAGCGCTCTAGAAAAGGATAATGTTAACGTGAAATGGTGATATGTCAAGGAAAAATAACTAAAAAAGTTTAGAGTTGAACTTATTTACTATTACATCGATTTTTATTTATTTTTATAATTATATTACCTAAAATATATCACAATATCTTTCCAAATATTCTTATTAGTTCGATTTAAAAAAAATATTATATGTCATATACCAACTTCCAAAAGAAGATTGTTAGTCTCCAATAAAATCCTATATAAGGTGAGCTTGGTGGCCTAGAAACATAATCGTTTGCACCTTCCATTTTTTCAAGAAATTTTCTTTATTTTTTTTTTTGCTATGGGAGTATTCTTCCGGATCATTAAAATTTTAATCAAACGATCCGAAATCATTCATATTTCTTTCTTATTCTTTTCGATGTAAAATGTATTTTATGATTTTTGATTTTTGATTTTCTTTTTTTCTTCGTCTCATGAAACAAGAAGTTCGGTTATGTCGAGTTTTGGTGAATGATTTGAGATGAACTAACAAACGTTTGCGACTGAATAAAAAGGCGTGCGAATTTATACCCGAGGTCTAAAAGTCAGATGGAAGATTGTTGTCAAGACGTTGTTAGTTCACCTCACATATCTCGTTATCCTAATGAGTCTATAGTCCGAATAAGTGTTGTCTATTAATATAGATATGAATTTGGTGGTAAACAATGAATTTGATAAATACTCTTGAGTACCATATAAGGTTTAGTCCCGATAGTCCGAATTGGTATGATAATATTTTTTTGCCATAGGTCCGATTTTTTTCGATTAGTCATGATAGTCCGAATAAGGGTTTTTTTTAAAATAATTTCTATCATTTAATATTGTTCAAATTTTAGATTATGCTATTTTTGATTTTGCAGATTTTTTTCATACCAAGTAAAATGAATAGGTATTGATTTCTTATTATTATCATGGTTCAAGTAATAAAAAAAAAATTATTAGCGGTTAAGGCCCAAATATATTAACTAAACCAAGAGTTGTCTCTTTTAACCTTTACACCTTTTACTCATAACTTTTAGAAACTATAAAGACTATTTCCCTAGACGATTCATATTCTACTGTTTATCAAAAAGAAATTGCTTTCTAGATTTTATTCAAAAAAACAGCGAGAGTCAACCATGTTTCTTCAGGTTATCTGAAGAGTTTCTGAGATCAACAACAATGTCCCATCTCTTCTGGATCTAAATTTTTTTTCCTGATTGTATGGATGTGTGTTTCTTCCGTTGGAGATCCTAAAATGTCAATGATTTAGTCGATGAAGAGGTAATATCTCTTTACATTTTTGTTTGTTGTCTTTTTTTAATTCTTGCATGTTTTATTGAGCGAATCATTTTTTGAATTTAGGGTATCAAGATAGAGGCAGGTGTTCATGTCTCTTATGTTGATAAATTTTGTTGGTCAACTTGGGTTGAGGGTCGTTGGCTTAACCTTACAAATGCTCAAGTAGTTATTTCACCACAATATCTTTCTTTGACTCCTCACAACTTCAAGTTGGTTTTCACATCAGAGATATAGTTCTGTGTGACTTACCATAATATTCCAGATGTTCATGTTATGGTTTGCACATCGATTCCGAATATATTAGATCGGAGGGTTTATGATCCTTATCCTAAAAGTAACTTAAAAAAATATTTGTTTTTGTTCTCAGGATTATAATAATCATGTTATTTGCATGTGTTGTATAATAGATATTTTTTACTTTATAGATGTCCTTGGTATTGTAACACATGTTGGAAATATGCAAGACTATTGGGAATGACCAAAGTTGCAGTTTACCATTCGCGACATAAAGTGATTGATCTTAATCCTATATTTTGATGAGTTGTTTTGTTGTTTGTCTCTAATAATAGTTAGCAATTTATTTTTTACTAGCCTCCAAAGTCTTCAATGTTTATTCATTGGGAAGGATTGTGAGGAATTAATAAAAAAGTTTTGGAATGGTGCGGATAGACATGTCGTTGTGATTCTTAGGTGCTTCTTTATAAGAAGAGAATCAGGTAAGCAATTAAATTTCTTTTGTAACTAGATGAAAAATATTGTATTATGTATTAAATGTTTAGGTTTATGATTGATTCGTATAGCAATCTCTCCATTGTATTCAATGTTTATGAAATTTTTTCTTGGTTGTATTAACTTTGGTTTTAATTGACTTAAAGGAAAAAAGAGCTTTCAACGATTATCTATGATCAAACTGATAATCCCGACTTTGTTCAATTTCTCAACAAATTGTGTTCATAAAACATTGAATTCATTTATTTATCTTGATTTTATATATCGAGGAGTAATACATGTATTTCAGTTCTTGTAGCTTTCCAAATCCTGTTCATAAGCAATATCCTGAAGAAATCTTATGTCGCATTTCATCTTCTAAATAATTAATCTAAATAAGTAGACTTTTTAAAAATTTATTGGGTTAGGGGATCTGGTGATTCTTTTTTATGTTTTTTTCTAAAAACCTATATATCGGTAATGTTTACAACTTCTTTGTTCAGTATCAGAATCGCTTAAATAGATAAATATATTTAGATATCATAGAAATTTTTGGACAAATCAATTTGGTAAAGGCTACAATACACATTTAAAAAAACAAATGTGTATGAGAATATGGATTTGGGTAGAATCCTAAATGTTTAATTTTGTAAAACTAAATACCAATTTAACATTTGTTTAATGACACAATTTTAGAATAATAAAACGGTTCGACCAATTGTAAACACTTCAACCAAATCTTAACAATTACAAATTATTATAATAGGCTATCAACTCAGTTTCTTAACAATAAAAATTGTATAAATTTATGGAAGTTTTATTAGTTATATAGTGAGTGCAATATATACCTTAAATATTTTTGAAAAGAAAATATATTCTAAAAATTAAATTTCTGTTTTAATATCATGATTTTTCATATATTTTCATAATAAATATAAATTATTATTCATTTCATTAATTCACTTTCCTAAAACGTATCACAATACCTTATTGAATATCTTTTTAGTTTGATATTTAGAAAATATTACTTGGCATATACCTATCTTCCTTCAGAAGATTTTGTTTATTTAGTTCAACCCTAAATTGTAAGATCCCTATAAATAGAGCCTCTACCACGTTTAAAAACACACATATCGAGAGATTTTTTATATTATATCGAAAATAACATGGTTTTAGTTTTGTATTGTGGTATGTGTGAATTTACAAGTTTGTTTCATTCCACTCCAAACAAATATGTATTTATTTCTTATAATTATTCAGGGTTCTAATGTTTATATTCTGCTATTCACGATTTTGTAGATTTGTTTCATACCAAGCATTACGAGAAGCAAATGATTTTTTATCATTAACATGGTTGAAATGAGATATGAATTTGCGTTTCAATGATTAGGCAAACTATGATTAATAAGCTGAATCTTCAAATTACCAACACGTTCTAGACAATATGTCACTTTCGAAATTTGAAGAATGAAATATCCTTAATGTAAGTATTCAGAATTTTAATATTTGGAATACACATTATTTTTTTATGTTAATTAGTTCTAAACTTAAGTATATATGTGCATATTTTATTAAATTGGTAGACAACGAAAACGAAGTTAAGTCATGGAGAATATTGCTTTCGGTCAAACAGTCTCCAAGATCGTTTAGGAAATAAGTTTGTGTGGAAGAGAGATATTTGAGAGTGGAAGATCCTTAATGTAAGTAGTTAGATTTGTATTACTTTAACAAATTATTTATTTTTACGAAATAATTCTAACATTACGTGCTAAAGTGCAGATTTTATTAAATTTGTAGACACCGAAAACGAAGTTATCTCATGGAGTGTATTGCTTTCGGTCATACATGATGCCGTATTCTATAAGAGATATGATTGAGTGGAAGATAAAAAACAAGAAGAGAATAAACACAAGCGTAAAAGTGAAGAATAAACAGATGAATTTGATATTGTTTTTTTTTATCATTAATACCATATTGGGTTTCTGTTTTTTATTAATAAACATTTTTATTGCATTTTATATTAAATAAAATGATTATACCAATATATGAAGTGCATAAATTATATTATATTGTGTTTTGTTTTTTAATTTAATATCGATATTTACGGTTATCGATATATCTACTCCTATATAATTTGCATGCATTAGATATGTAATAATTAATGGGAATATATGATCTTTTATTTGATATGATGCCTCTATTATAATCATTTAGGGAAATATATTAATGACCAAAAACACTTTACATATAGCGTTTTTATTTAATGCATATAGTGTTACACTAAATATCTCCAAGGCGGTTTCTTCTAGGTCTTTTGTTTTAAAGAAGTGCCTTAAAATTTAAAGGTCACTTGAATTTTCTGTATTCACTTAAAAACAATTTCATTTCTCTCAAAGAAACCAAAATCGTTTTAAAAGTTTCTTTCTCAGCGAAAATATCGATGGAGCAAATCAATATCTTTTAGAGGTTAATCGATCAACAAATAATTGACATTTAAGGTTAAATTGCTAAGGGCATATGAGTATTACGTTCATGGTCAAGGGTTATACCGGAATTTAGTTCTCGCTGATGAAATGATAATTGAAAACAAAATATTTTTTTTTCTATACAATATAAATAGTGGATATTTAGTTCACATATGTATACTAACGTCAATCATTTTTATGTAGGGTACAAAGATGGAATTGGTTATTGCCCAGACTATGCTTCCGACTATAAGGGGTTAAAGGGAGAAGAACGGAAGTGGATTGACATAAAATGTGTCAAGATTGCCTATGATTCTTCCAGATTTTGGGCAACGAAGTTTTACTACATCCTTTGTATAACACCATTGTCTAACATTCCGAAAACTGGTGCTATTAATGATATGAATTTTTTGGATTTTTTAACTATTAAATAAGTCCAAGATTACTCAATTCCGACTAATGTTGTTGCTGGTATGGATGTTAGATGTTTTTTTAGTATATAATATTTTTTGGTTATTTACTATTTTAACATATTCATGATTTTGCAGATGTAATGGGTCTGATGTTCAGTTCAGAACCCATGAATGTAGAAGTTGATAACCCTGCAGCATAAAAAAGAATATTTCATACCAAAGAATCACAATAATATCAAATATTAAGTTATAGAGTAGTTGTTCTCTGTATAATCTGCAAATAATAGTTTTTTTTTAATTTAGTTTGGCTTACATTTTATAGGGGTAATCAACTAAGATGTATAACTTTAGGTACTCATGTCCATGATTTCACAAATCGATTAGCTGCTTCTAAACGTGAATAAATTATCTGTATTTGAATTTTTAAAAGATAAACCATTTTGGAGGTAAGTTTTCATTGTTTTATATATATCCTATTTATCTTATTAGAAGCTTTATATGTCTATTACTAATTATCAATTTTTATTTAGGTGATACTTCATATTTTGAAGTAGAGACTCAAGATGGATTATGTAATATTCTAATCAACCCTCCTTTACTTGGAGTTGAAGGCATGATAGATGAATTTGAGCTCACTGAAGCTTTCCTTGCGACACAAAGAGATGTCTGTGAAAGATAGTTATCAAATCGTATTTGTATAATTTTTTTGAAAATAATTTGGCAGAAAAGATGATTTCGTTTATGATGTTTATAAATTTTAATATATATTTTATTATTCCTATTAGTTACATGTTTGTTTTCTTTAAAGTCTAACATAATAGGGTTGTGTCGACTTTAAAGTATTGTTTATAAAAACATAATTAACAAGGTCCACTACTGTATCTTAATGATTATTTACCTTCACTACAAGTAACAATAATGTTCCATATTTGAAAAATAATAAATTAGCCCGAAAGGTATGAAAACTAAAAAAATGGAAAATGATATGACAAATAAACAAACTAAGAGATTTTACGCATCTAAGATAATGTTTTAATAGAAAATATACAAAATCGAACTTTACATTTTCGGTAAATATAAGATTTTCATAAAGCAATACATATAATAATAAATAACTTTTACATTTATTTAAAACAGAAAATATCATTTACTTTTTTGGTTATTCAATATTTCCAAGACGTTGTTTTTCGGGTCTTTTCAATTTATGATATTAAAATAAAGTAAATTCTTGCATATACATGTGGCAAATAATTATAGGGATCAAAAAACAAACAATTATATTTTCATGCATCAGTCTCTCTTTCTATGATCTTTAGTATATCTTTTGGATTCCCAATTACCTCTACAATTTATTATCACTTGATTTGAAAACATAGGTCATTATGACCCCATTCTTAGCCGCCACCTCTGTTGATTTTTTAGGTTTTATTTTTCACAAAGATTAAAAAAAATTAAACTGTGGTGTTGGTTGAAGATAAATTTAGTTATGATTAACAAAAATAACCAACAATAAAATTAAATCAATAATATAAATAGTCTTAAAACACAAAAATATATATGAATTTTACATTGAAAGATAATACAGTGTATTGTCAATTTTTGTAATCTATACAATATTGGTGATTTGAAAACTCATATATATATTCTACAGTCCCTTAGATAAAATCATAAAGCGTTTTAAATTTGTAATATTTTTATATTGGGAATAAAAACGGTTACTCCGCTATTAGTGATTTACAAACTAATGCAAAATTTATTAGTCATAACAACCAATTTTAACCTTTTCCCTTCCCATTATAAGTATAGATGCCCTTTACATATTTTGGACTAATTCCAAATTTTTCTCTCTTTAAACATCTAGCATATTTTTCAAAATGATATATCATGGTTTTTACCGGTTTTATGCCATGATATAGTTGTGTTTTTAGTGTCTTTTGTGTTCTTTTAGAGTCTTTTACAGGTATAATCAGGTTTGAAGCTGAATTGGAGATAATGGAGCATTTTGGAGATTTTTGGAGTGTTTGTCCGAGAGATAGAGTTCACTGTCCGAAACAGAGAAAGGTGTCGATCGTTGCACTCTAGCATCGATCGATGCACCAGCGAGATGGGCCAAAACTTGGCGGTTTAGAAGAATCAAGAAATTGCAGTCCTGCCCAGAAGTTCCTGATATTTACAAAGAAGCCCCAAAACGTGTTTTAGGTTATAAATAGAGTTTTTAAGCCAATGTTTAGGCTACGCTTTTGACAAGCTTTTCTTACGTTAAGTCTTACTCAGAGAGAGTTGAGGGGCTGATCCTGATCTCGAAAGAGACTTGATTTTGAACCCCAGTTCTTATTTGATTATATGATATTTGGTTTTCTACTTATGATATCTTCTGTCTCGATGAATATGTCTGAGTAGATCACCTTTTAGGTTGAAGGATTCTCATTAAGGATTTCAGAGAATTATAGTTTAATCAATCTGTAGAGATTCATATCTGCTAGTTCTTTATCTAAGTTGTTCTTAATGCTAAATCTGAAGTAGCTAATCAGAGTTATGATGTTAGGTTGATTAATTCAGCGGAAGTTGGTTAATTTAACTAGAAAGAACTTAGATAAGCAATTAAACTGTTCGCAAACGGAAGTTTGGTTCAGGTTAATTGTGAACATATCAAACTTGGAATTAATGCTAGTTTAATCTGTTAGTTCTCGCAAACGGAAGTTTGGTTTGCTGCACTTAGACTTAGAGAATTATCGCAAAGGAATTTGGTTAATTCTATATCAGTGTTTGAGTTCTAGAATAGTCATTGATTAGATCTAGATAGATTGATTGCTTGCGTTCCTGATTTCCTGAGAACTCCTGAAACCTAACGCTTCGCCTTCTTGCTTACAAACTCACTTGATTTACTTTGCTATCTCGTTTACTGTTTTCATACCTGCTTTGCTTAATTAAATCTGAACTACTAATAATCTATTGTGTGACTGAGAGTCCTTGTGGGATTCGATACCTTATATACTACGATTGCATTAACTGTGCACTTGCAGTAGAATAGGGAAAACTATACACCTATCAAGTTTTTGGCGCCTACTGACTTATATCTTTCTGTTTTCTTAAGAGTCAGTCCGTTTTTCAAAATTTTTTGTTTTATTGAGTCAAAATTGTTTAAGTAAGAAACTATGATTTTCAGAGAAGAATTACAAGACTTGCAGGAACTTAAGTAACCATTGGGATGAAGTTGCAGGATCTATCTCTGACTATTAGAAAACCCCATCACAGATCAACCTACTGGGAACACCCACATCACTTCAGGTATCAGAGGATCCTTTTACTGACTTCAATTTAATACTGACTTAGATTTCTCACCTAAGGGCTTGGTATACTTTGTGTCGGATTCCCTTGTTAGTTCTGACACAGCCTGTCAATCTATCATATTTAGTTCCCTTCTCCCCTTCTATAAAGTAAAAAAAAAAAAAAAAAAAAAAAAAAAAAAAAAAAAAAAACTGAGGATGAGTTAGTAACTCCGAAGTGGTCATGAGAATGGTAGCAAACACTATTTTCTCTCATGTGATCCATGGAATGTGTCCAAAGTACACCCCATAACGGGAAGAACACTGATAAAAAAAATAAAATGATACCCAGTGGGGAAAAATCAGTTGTTAAAGAAGGGAAAGAGAAGAAAGGGACTAGAGAAAGATAGTATGGTGGTCTAGAGCTGATAAGGTAAGAATCCACGTGCCCTTTGATCGATACTCCTTAGGTGAGACCGCACTTAAATACTTGCAGAAGTCAGTAGGGAGAATTTGAATGCTTGAATGTGATTGTGGAGTTTACCTAGGACAGTTGCTAAGTGTGGGGGAAGTACATGTTGGTCTTTATATCCTGTGATTGATTCTTTCAGTGGTTTACTAAGGGAAATCTGAGTATTGTAGCTTCTAGGATGAAATGAGTTTCTGAAAAGTTTTCAAACCTCTTGACTACATTTAGTTCTTTGTCTTGCTTGAGGACAAGCAAGAGCTAAGTGTGGGGGAGTTGATATATCATGGTTTTTACCGGTTTTATGCCATGATATAGTTGTGTTTTTAGTGTCTTTTGTGTTCTTTTAGAGTCTTTTACAGGTATAATCAGGTTTGGAGCTGAATTGGAGATAATGGAGCATTTTGGAGATTTTTGGAGTGTTTGGCCGAGAGATAGAGTTCACTTTCCGAAACAGAGAAAGGTGTCGATCGTTGCACTCTAGCATCGATCGATGCACCAGCGAGATGGGCCAAAACTCGGCGGTTTAGAAGAATCAATAAATTGCAGTCCTGCCCAGAAGTTCCTGATATTTACAAAGAAGCCCCAAAACGTGTTTTAGGTTATAAATAGAGTTTTTAAGCCAATGTTTAGGCTACGCTTTTGACAAGCTTTTCTTACGTTAAGTCTTACTCATAGAGAGTTGAGGGGCTGATCCTGATCTCGAAAGAGACTTGATTTTGAACCCCAGTTCTTATTTGATTCTATGATATTTGGTTTTCTACTTATGATATCTTCTGTCTCGATGAATATGTCTGAGTAGATCACCTGTTAGGTTGAAGGATTCTCATTAAGGATTTCAGAGAATTATAGTTTAATCAATCTGTAGAGATTCATATCTGCTAGTTCTTTATCTAAGTTGTTCTTAATGCTAAATCTGAAGTAGCTAATCAGAGTTATGATGTTAGGTTGATTAATTCAGCGGAAGTTGGTTAATTTAACTAGAAAGAACTTAGATAAGCAATTAAACTGTTCGCAAACGGAAGTTTGGTTCAGGTTAATTGTGAACATGTCAAACTTGGAATTAATGCTAGTTTAATCTGTTAGTTCTCGCAAACGGAAGTTTGGTTTGCTGCACTTAGACTTAGAGAATTATCGCAAAGGAATTTGGTTAATTCTATATCCGTGTTTGAGTTCTAGAATAGTTATCGATTAGATCTAGATAGATTGATTGCTTGCGTTCCTGATTTCCTGAGAACTCCTGAAACCTAACGCTTCGCCTTCTTGCTTACAAACTCACTTGATTTACCTTGCTGTTTTGTTTACTGTTTTCATACCTGCTTTGCTTAATTAAATCTGAACTACTAATAATCTATTGTGTGACTGAGAGTCCTTGTGGGATTCGATACCTTATATACTACGATTGCATTAACTGTGCACTTGCAGTAGAATAGGGAAAACTATACACCTATCAAGTTTTTGGCGCCGTTGCCGGGGACTCTTTGAGTTCACCAATAGATTTAGTATTAGGATTTAGACTAAGCATTCTTTTTAGTTTTCTTGTTTACTCACGTTTTTGATTTTTGGATTCGCAGGGATTCGCACTGCATCGATCGTTGCCACCTTGCATCGATCGACACTAGGCGAGAACAGCGATGCTGAGATCTGAGACGTTCAATAGGTTCCGCGCCATGGAGCCTGTGATTTTGATTCGCGGTGAAAACGGCGTTTTACGAGACCAAGAGGGTCACATATGCAACGCAAAAGGTCAGAAAATAGATGGGGAAGGAAACCCCATCTTACCAGATTACCATGTATTGGTTGGGCAAGTAGCTGAGATGCAGAATAAGATAGATGACATCCACGACATCTTACTTAGGGAGAGACAGTTCCGAGCAGAGGCAAAAACTGATAAATTTGCAGAGGTACACTATATGGCTGGAGCCGACTCTTATGGACATACATTGGGACATCAGCAGAGACAAGGTTCTAGGCATGCTCAAGGATCAAGAGACCATAATTATACTTCCTATCTGGCACTTCCTACACAAAGGAGCAAACTAGAGATGATGATAGAACAATCAATTGAAAAGCAACAGCAGAACACAGCTTCTTTCAGCTCGAAGCTAGAGAACCTTTACACTAATTTGAATGAGAAATTTGAATCCTTGAACACTCGTATGAAGCAGCTGGACACACAGATGGATCAAGTTTCAAGTTCTACCCCAAGGAAGGACTCTCAAGAAGCTCATGCCAGCAACATTCCCATTCAGGATGAAACACAGATGGATCATGGATCATGTCTAGCAGTTAAGGCTGTGGAATTTGTGGAAGACAGAGGTGGATTTGATGTTGAATTACCTGAGTTTGAAAGCTTCGATGCACCTGACTCAACAGAGATTGAAATGGATCTCTTGACTTGGATAGTTCAGATTGAAGCAGGACCAAGCCAAGGAGAGAAATTTGAGTCTGGGATGGCTGAAATGGACCGAGAAGCGGATAAACCCGAGACTGTAGTTGAAACCCGAGCTGAGATGACAGCATCGATCGTTGCATCACATGCACCGATCGTTGCACCCCGAAAGGAACCAGTTTCGCTCATATCTCAAGGACCCGCTAAGGAAAGGACTTACAAACCTCCATTACCATTCCCGAAAGCTCCCGTTAAGTCTAAAGATGTGGTTCAGTGCACAGTGGTGGTTGACAAGAAGATGGTGGATCCACAAGAGCCTATTCTAACATCTTCAAGGCCTAAAACTACTCATAAACAGAAGGCTCCGAACATCAAATCTCTGCCAAAGGTAAAGCGTAAATCCTCTAAGTTTAAACCTCCTGACTCCACTGTTTTGAATGCAGGAAAGAGCGTTAAAACACCCAAGTGTCAATCTCACCCTACATTCCTCCCGACGTTCCTTGGACGACATCATGCTGCTACTGCTTACACACCACCATGGATGATAAGGCATTCACAGAGACACTCAAAGTCTCTATTGAAACCTCCATGATTCTGACCTCATTTCCAAAAGTCAAGCTAATGACTTAAAACAAGCGCTGAGTGGGAGGCTACCCACTGTTAGGTTTGTTTATTTTTCCTTTTTATTTTTGGTGTTTTTCTTAGGATTTCACGTTTTTATTTGTTTTTGTTAGTTTTTAGATACAGAACACAAGTCTGGAGATGTGTGACGATCGTTGCTCACATGTGCAACGGTCGTTGCAATTGGTTCAAATCGAAAATTAAGGTACGTTGAGCTAAACCGGAATCAATCTGGTTCAACCAGCATCGATCGTTGCCCCTAAAGCAACGATCGTTGCACCCACGACCAAGGTAAGTTACCTTAAACCCTGTTTTCTCTCCTTCTTCTCCATTTCTTTTGGTCGACACACCGAGAACCTCCGCCCAAAAATCATCATTTATTCATCAAATTTCTTGTTTCCAAGTGCTATCTACTTATTTTTACACTCCCAATCCATTTCCCCAACCCATATCTCAAGAAATCAAGGTAATGTTCTTCTATTTTCGAATTTTCGGATTGGATTTTAGGGTGTTAGATTTTTGAACCAAAAATTGATGATGCATGCGTAATTAGAACGATTTAGGGTGATGGATGATGATTTTGAACTGATTTGAGGCAATGTGGCTTGGATTTGACTGATTTTGATGATTTGTTTGCGGCCAGAATCGCTAAGCACCGATCGCTGCAATAAAGCAACGGTCGTTGCTATGCGATTCTGGGGAAATGTTCGAGTATTAGAAATCGCCTTGCAACGATCGCTGCCTTAGTGCAACGGTCGTTGCACGACGATTCAACAGAGAGTTGCCGAGACTGATTTGTTCAAATTTTCTGTTTTGCAGATGGCAACCCAGAATCAACCCCGCAAGAAACGAGCAACAGCCGCAAGCGCCTCACGACAATACATTCCACCACCGGAATGGTTGCACAGGGATTCTGATCCTCCACAGCCGTATCATTTGGTTCATGCGACCATAGGACAACCATGGCCAAGGCCAGAGAAACTTCTGATTCAGTCTGATCGCAACTGGAGTGGTTCTATTAAGAGGATGCTCGGTACGGACGATTTCACAGAGAGGCCGCTACACGAGTACTGGGACGAATACGACACGTTGCTGTATAACGGTTGGTGTGGTATGGAGATAGCGCCAACCAAGTTTGCTGATTACTCAACCTGAAAGAGTCTCGGCATAGACACGCAGGTTATGGAGCTGTGCAGAGGCATTGGTCTGGGGACAATGCCGATGCAGCCTTACGATTTATACCCAGAGCTGGTGAGACAGTTGCTTGCCACATGCAGGGTTATCTACCCGAACCCAGACAGCATGGATGCTCGAGGAAGCACTTTCACTTTCATGTGTCTCGGCGCCAGGTATCGAGTATCCCTTCTCGATATCTGTAGGATTTATGGGTTTAGCATTGAGCAGCCACACACCGACATGACCCTTCCATGGACACCAGCGGAGGCAGTTCAGTTCTGGCAGTACATTGGTGGTGGACGGTATCACTCACGGACTACGCCTGTTATTCAGGTTAGGCATCCGATTCTCAGGTATGTCTTGCGTATCTTGGGACGCACTCTATTGTGCAAGCATGAGGCCAACAAGATGCGCAAGAACGAGTTGGAGTTTCTATTTAGAGGACTGACAGAGCAGTTCAGGAGTACTGATGTGAGGAACTCGGCTAGGAAAGTCAACCTGGGAGCCGTATTTGCTCATCATCTTTGCGAGCTGCAGAAGAAGCCTTATGAAGGCGCGCGCAAGGAGACAGTAGGGAGTCTTCTCACTCCTATTTTCAGACACTGCGGTATCCCTATGAGGGATACAGAGTGCGTTACTGAGCGCGAGTTCTTGGATCTCAGTCACTTGCAGAGTGCTACGTGGCTGAAGGAAGGGCGAGTGTGGGTCTACCACGACCCTGAGGATACACAGTATGGCATCGATCTTCCTGCTGCCAAGTATACTCGGATCGATACCATTGATGCTTTGAGTTTCCACCCTCCCGCTAGCGCTCGACGTGCAGTGCCTACTATGGCTCATCCGCTGGGAGAGCCTTCCACACGAGCTTCGACCTCTGCTTCCCCTACACCTGCTGCTGCACCTGCTCCACAGGACATCGGTCCATATCCAGCCCCGTCTATGCCTGTGCGTGAGATGTCTGAGGGTGATTGGAGAGAGCGCCAGGAAGGTATGTTCAAGACCATTTGGGATTTCCTGCGCGGCTGCACTTGCAGGAGAGAGCCGCCAGTTCATCAGCCCGTACCCGCTTCTCGACACAGACGACGATCCCCGAATCCTCCTCCCACGACTGATACTGATCCCCCAGCTGAGGCAGCCGATGACGATGCACTGTATGGTGGGATAGATGATATTAGCGAGTGAGAGTGATCTCCATGTTCAAACTTTTGGTTCTGTATTCTGACTTTTATCTTTTCTTGCACTTTTGTTTTTGCATTTTCTTACTTTCCTTAGGATTCTATTATGTTTGGATGGTTATGCTTGATCAGATACATTTGTTGTTTCGGTTTTACTCTGTTTCTAGTATTTTCAGCTTGCAGGGATCAAAATTGACAAAAACAGACGGACTAACCTGCTAACTTGCTGACTGTTCGTGAAAACGCAGTCCGTCGATCGACACACCATTGTGTCGATCGTCACAATACGAAAGAATCGCATTGCAGCGATCGTTGCGGTCCTGAGCAACGATCGACACTCAACGAAAAATCGCCAAGTAATGGTCGGTGCACCTAGTGCAACGATCGGTGCTTGAGCGACAGAGGTAAAACCCGACAGAACTAAAACATCCATTAACAATTTGTTTTCCTTATTTTTACCAATCCTTCGCTTGACACTACTGAGGACAGTGTGTCTTAAGTGTGGGGGAGGTGCTACTGACTTATATCTTTCTGTTTTCTTAAGAGTCAGTCCGTTTTTCAAAAAAAATTGTTTTATTGAGTCAAAATTGTTTAAGTAAGAAACTATGATTTTCAGAGAAGAATTACAAGACTTGCAGGAACTTAAGTAACCATTGGGATGAAGTTGCAGGATCTATCTCTGACTATTAGAAAACCCCATCACAGATCAACCTACTGGGAACACCCACATCACTTCAGGTATCAGAGGATCCTTTTACTGACTTCAATTTAATACTGACTTAGATTTCTCACCTAAGGGCTTGGTATACTTTGTGTCGGATTCCCTTGTTAGTTCTGACACAGCCTGTCAACCTATCCTATTTAGTTCCCTTCTCCCCTTCTATAAAGTAAAAAAAATAAATAATAATAATAAACTGAGGATGAGTTAGTAACTCCGAAGTGGTCATGAGAATGGTAGCAAACACTATTTTCTCTCATGTGATCCATGGAATGTGTCCAAAGTACACCCCATAACGGGAAGAACACTGATAAAAAAAATAAAATGATACCCAGTGGGGAAAAATCAGTTGTTAAAGAAGGGAAAGAGAAGAAAGGGACTAGAGAAAGATAGTATGGTGGTCTAGAGCTGATAAGGTAAGAATCCATGTGCCCTTTGATCGATACTCCTTAGGTGAGACCGCACTTAAATACTTGCAGAAGTCAGTAGGGAGAATTTGAATGCTTGAATGTGATTGTGGAGTTTACCTAGGACAGTTGCTAAGTGTGGGGGAAGTACATGTTGGTCTTGATATCCTGTGATTGATTCTTTCAGTGGTTTACTAAGGGGAATCTGAGTATTGTAGCTTCTAGGATGAACTGAGTTTCTGAAAAGTTTTCAAACCTCTTGACTACATTTAGTTCTTTGTCTTGCTTGAGGACAAGCAAGAGCTAAGTGTGGGGGAGTTGATATATCATGGTTTTTACCGGTTTTATGACATGATATAGTTGTGTTTTTAGTGTCTTTTGTGTTCTTTTAGAGTCTTTTACAGGTATAATCAGGTTTGGAGCTGAATTGGAGATAATGGAGCATTTTGGAGATTTTTGGAGTGTTTGGCCGAGAGATAGAGTTCACTGTCCGAAACAGAGAAAGGTGTCGATCGTTGCACTCTAGCATCGATCGATGCACCAGCGAGATGGGCCAAAACTCGGCGGTTTAGAAGAATCAAGAAATTGCAGTCCTGCCCAGAAGTTCCTGATATTTACAAAGAAGCCCAAAAACGTGTTTTAGGTTATAAATAGAGTTTTTAAGCCAATGTTTAGGCTACGCTTTTGACAAGCTTTTCTTACGTTAAGTCTTACTCAGAGAGAGTTGAGGGGCTGATCCTGATCTCGAAAGAGACTTGATTTTGAACCCCAGTTCTTATTTGATTATATGATATTTGGTTTTCTACTTATGATATCTTCTGTCTCGATGAATATGTCTGAGTAGATCACCTGTTAGGTTGAAGGATTCTCATTAAGGATTTCAGATAATTATAGTTTAATCAATCTGTAGAGATTCATATCTGCTAGTTCTTTATCTAAGTTGTTCTTAATGCTAAATCTGAAGTAGCTAATCAGAGTTATGATGTTAGGTTGATTAATTCAGCGGAAGTTGGTTAATTTAACTAGAAAGAACTTAGATAAGCAATTAAACTGTTCGCAAACGGAAGTTTGGTTCAGGTTAATTGTGAACATATCAAACTTGGAATTAATGCTAGTTTAATCTGTTAGTTCTCGCAAACGGAAGTTTGGTTTGCTGCACTTAGACTTAGAGAATTATCGCAAAGGAATTTGGTTAATTCTATATCCGTGTTTGAGTTCTAGAATAGTTATCGATTAGATCTAGATAGATTGATTGCTTGCGTTCCTGATTTCCTGAGAACTCCTGAAACCTAACGCTTCGCCTTCTTGCTTACAAACTCACTTGATTTACCTTGCTGTTTTGTTTACTGTTTTTATACCTGCTTTGCTTAATTAAATCTGAACTACTAATAATCTATTGTGTGACTGAGAGTCCTTGTGGGATTTGATACCTTATATACTACGATTGCATTAACTGTGCACTTGCAGTAGAATAGGGAAAACTATACACCTATCACAAAACTTAAAAAAATTGAAGCTTTTTCATTGTTATCGCTAGTTAATAACAAAAAAGCCAACTAAGCAGTTCGTGTGAAAACTGTAAGAAAATGGTTCACAAATTCTTTTCTCTGTGGCGAAACATGCCATGTGATCTTATGTGATGAACTGATAAGATTTTGTATCATAGTTTCAATCTCTTTGTTGTTTTAAAAACAATAACAAAAAAGTAACGAGCATAACTTTTCAAATGTAGGGTTTTCAAATCCAATCAGATATTCCATGCAGATTGCTTGGAACCCTAAACTTATTGCATCTTCAAGTTGGCCACTAGAAATTTATAGAAAATTTTGAAGTGATTCAATTGTACAGTAAACATTATATTATAAACACTATCAGTATGGATAAGATCTTCATGAGCGAGAACACGCTCATTACAAACTGTGAAACCATAAGTCCGAATCCTTTTTATAATTTTGTTGGCTTGTGGAGTCTTAGGGATTTCTTACATTCCCCATCATACACTACTAGTAATTTGATTTCATATGAGTGTTCAAATTTCATATATTACTTAAACCATTTTCGCCTCTAAAATTGTAATCTTTTTGGTTTCATTGTTTTCTTTTTAGATTTGATTGAAGTAATCTGCCATGTTGGAGAAATGCAAAGTACATAGCATGGCCGAAACAAGTAAATCAAAACAATTGATTTTCATATCAGAGAGATAGAGTAAGTTTCAAATGTTTCCTGATAGTATGTTTTAGTATAAGTATTTATATGCATATATTCCTATTAAAATAATTATATTACATTCATAATTTTCTATAGTGGGCCATCAATAAAATGCATAGCTAGAGGAAAATTGGCAGTCCAGTTTTATGAATACTGGTATTCAATTAGTGACTATGAAACCGTTTCCGTTCTGAGGTTTTGGCGTGTAAACTATAGTGAGGGTATGTAAAGTTTGATTTTCAGTAAAATTTACATTTTAGTTCTAATTTTTTATTTATAGATTTGCAATGTACTAAATTTACTAATTTTAATTATTTTTTGAATTTACGTGCTCCATATGTTCACGATTCTAGGGCAATTTCACAACTTGATTTGATCAAGATATTGAAGATGTGAAAGATTATAAGTAGTGGTATATTAGCAAAGCAATTATGTTATTTTTTTATTTAACTGCTGAAATTTATTAAATTATGAAATATTTGTTTTGGTTGTAGGGCTCCCTTCACCCGAGCCACTGGATCAAATTTTAGACCGTGAATATCTCTTCTAATGTACTTCGTTTGGAACCTAGACTGCCATCTGTACATATAAATGTTAGAAGCAGATTGAATTTTTTTGCTTACAAATATTTCATGGGTTGTTACTTATTTATTATAATAATTATTCTAAATATATTTTTCTTCGTGATTAGTTGTTTTTATAAGATATCTAAATAAATTTTGGAAATAGATAAATGTGGACTATTTTAAAAAATCTTTGGATAACAATATATGATAACAAGATTTAAATACAATTTACGAAGTTTACACAATATATACTAAATCTGCGAACCATGGGCAGTTAACATAAAAAAAATATTACAAAAGGAAAACCCTAACTATTACTCACACACATACTATATTCGAAGTCTTCTTCCTATCATAGTCGTTACTGCGTGAACATGTGTTTTCTAATGAAGTAGTTATTTTCCATATCCTTACTTTTTGATTTCTTTGTTACCATGTTATTTAGTTCTAGGTGAAAGATAAACATTGAGATTTACTAATCGTTGTGCTCATATATTTACGGTATGGTTTATCGAACTTAGTTGTAAAGATTTTGATGATGTGACTTATTAAATGTCTTTCTAACACCATATGAATATAGTATTTTTTGTTACAGTCGTTTTTTAACTTTTTATACGTCAAGATTAGCAATCAAGCGTAAGAAGCCATTACTGTTTGACTTGGATAAAGAATATATTGATCCTCCACCCCATTATAGAAACATAATTTTATTAACTTCTGGATCTTTATAAGTATAAATTCGATTTTGTGTATGATAACCTATAAATATTGTTTAATCTGCTATATTACTTAGCGGGAAGGCAAATAAAATAAAATAATAAACAAACTGGAAGTCATTCAAGTAGTTGTGTGACTATTTCACAAAAAATGGTTCCATTCATGAATGTTACAATCACTCATCTACCACCTCCTTACGGAAAAGTAAGTTAAGTACATTATTGTTCTTTAGGGTTTATATGTATACATATTTTACTTGTCACATTTTTCTTTAATTTTAGGTGGAAGACCAATCCAATAAACTCCATTCATGGATGTTACAAATGTATTGAGTCATCGGATCTCTAGGATGAACATTATAAAACAAAAGCGACTTGGTCATTTTTTCTCTCAGGATTCAGGTTCGTTTAGATATTTATAAAAGATTAATTTTCATACATTATTTATTTGATCTTATGCTTACAAAAATATATACATTTAATTTTCACTTTGTTATCTACAGATTCAAGTACAATACATAATACAAGGGTACATTCTACACAAAGTTTCGTAAATACTCGAACTCCAACGAATTCCGTCTAGAAAACACGGAAAACCTCAAAAAGGAGGTTCGTTAGCTTTTATAAATTTAATGTTTAAATCTAGATTATTTCAAACCTATATAACACTATATTAGTTTCAAAATTAAATAGTAAAATATATTATTTATTAAAATTCTATACGATTTATTGTTGTAATCGATGTTAATTTTATAAAACTCAATGTTGGAGCTAATTTTCTGTAGATACTCTGATCTCCTTTGCATATGAAGATGATTTAATTTCATTTGTAGCAACGGATTCAGAACACGAGGAAGAATCAGAAAGTGAAGGTCATAATTATGAATATATCGAATTAGTTTACAAGCTGTTCAATTAACTTTTTAATCAATTATGTATACTCTTTATATGTATAGATTTGGTCAGCCGGTTTGATTCCACTACCATGACTTCCATTCATGATTAAAATGTTGAAAATAATCACACAGCGGATCATATCCAACAAGAGAGTAAATTGAGTGTAATTAATAAAAAGGCTTTAGAAATGTTTAATAAGATGCATTTGGCATCCAGGAACATTAAGCCTGGAGTTGCGGAAAATGGTATTATTTTAATTGATTTTTTATTTATTGATAATTATTTTCCATCCACTGATATGAGTATAGCTTGACTAAGTTTCTATCTGATGCACGATCGGATATGGATTGGGAAACGGGTGGTTGATGGGATAAACTTGCTGGCCGAAGGCGCTCTCAAGCTTATCAGTGGGTGGTTTGCGTTGGTGGGCTAGATCAGAACAAGGACGAGAACACACGAACACGAGCAAGTAACAAGCCTTCGATCTCAAGGGGAATCCACGCGAGAGAGAAAGTTTGTGCCGTTTTATGGCTAAACACACTTTTTGGTATAAACTTGCTTGATCATTAAGAAAGAAAAGAGGCTTTTAATAACCTTGAGTTTTTAGGTTACAAAAAGGCTAATGGGCCATAAAATATGCATAAGAAATAATCTCAAAAAGAAAACTTAAAAAGAAATAAAAATTAATGGGCCGTCCTATCTCTTCTAATGGAAGGGCCTAGGATCACCTCATTAAAAACCTTGTAAGGAAAACCCAATTGAGACAAAACCTCACAAGGGAAAAAGAGTATGATCTTCGGTCCAAGAGATAGTTCGGTCTAAGGCTCATCGGACTCGATGCTGAAGATCATGGTCGGTTTAATCGTCCGGAGTAGAGGCCATGGGATGGTCGGGTCGAGTGGGTCATCAGCTTCGGTCTGGATCATCTTCTGGGCTAGCTGGTTCAGAACAGGCTGGTCAATGTCAAGCTGGTCCAACTGGGTCGTGATGTCATCTATGCTAGTCCTGGAGATCAGCTGCTCCATTGCTCGGTTGAATACGCCCCGAAGTTGTCTCTGTCCGGACCGCGTCCGTGGAACGTTCTGCATGATCGGGAACTGGTCATTCGGATCGGGTTCGGTTGATCCAATGTCCTCATCATTCCCTCCCCCTTGAGAAGGTTCTGGCCTCAGAATAGTATCACCTGCACAATAAGGAGACAAATCAGTAATATTAAAACTCGACGATATACTCATCTCACCTGGGAGTTCCAATTGGTAGGCATTGTCGTTGATCTTCTTCAGAACTCGGAATGGTCCATCTCCACGTGGGGAAAGCTTTGACCTCCTTTGCTTCTGGAACCGTCCAGGTCGCATGTGGACCCAAACCCAATCGCCTGGTTGGAGGTTGATCTCCTTCCGGTGCTTGTCGGTCTGCTTCTTGTATTGGGCCGTCTTCTTCTCGAGGTTCTCCTTGACCGTACGGTGTAGCTTGGCAACGGCCTCGGCCTTGCGCTCTCCATCCAAGTTGATATACTCCAGTTCTGGTAATAGCTTCAGGTCAAGTGGCGTCTCTGGCTTAAACCCATAAACAATCTCAAAAGGGGACGTCTTAGTAGCAGAGCGGTTAGCATTGTTATAAGCGAACTCAACAAATGGAATACAATCTAACCAACTTGATAAATTTTTACCGACCGTGGCCCTTGATACGATCAGAGTTTTATCCCTAGATCTACACTGCAAGTGCACAGACGTGACAGTAGTATGTAGGGTATCGAATCCACAGAGACTAGATTGTAGAACGGTCAAGTTAAGCTAGGTGAAATTAATTAGAAACTAAATAGCAAGCAGAAAAGTAAATCAGATAGCAGGAGTGGTTTGTAAACAATTAACTAAAAGCGCTAAGTCTAGGGAGTTCTCAGGAAATCAGACAAGCAGATAAATATCAGTCAGGATCAAATTAAGTCCGGTTCTAGAACTCAAACACAGATATAGAATTAACCAACTTTCGTTGCGAGAATTCTCTAAGTCTAATTGAAGAAATCCAAATTTCTTTGCAATTCCTAACAGATTAAACTAGCTTTAAGTGTAGGTTCGATATGTTCACAATTCAATTAAACCAAATTTCTTTGCGGATAATTCAATTGCTCAACCTAAATAGTTCAGATTCTAAACCACACTTTCGTGTCAATTTAATAACCTAGAGTCTAGATTCTAAGTGATCAGGTTAGAAACTAGTATTAAGCACAATTCAGGTTGAAGAACAATTAAGTTATGAATCCTAAACTGATAAATTAATCTAACAAGTCATGAAAACCTTTATGAGAATCCCTAAACCTAACTATGAATCTACTCAGACATGATTAATGAAACACTAATCATATAATAAATAGATTGCATAAATAAAGAGTAAGAATAAAAGGGGTTCAAAATCTTCTCCAAAAGCAGGAAGCAATACAGGTTCAGATCAGCCCCAAAAGCTCTAAAATCTCTATGCTCAAAGTATGAAAGCGTATGAAAAGCGTATCTAGAATTAAACACCAAAAACCTAATTATAAAGCTCTAATCACGGCTGGGGCTTCTTTGTAATTAGTGGAAACTTCTAGGAAAAAGTGCAATTTCCACATTCTTCATTAAACTTGCCGAGGAAAGCCCATCTCGCTCGTGTGTCGATCGATGCACAGGTTGTGTCGATCGATGCAGTCCTCTGTTTTGGAGAGTGAACTCTATCTCTCGGGTTAAATCTCCAAAATGCTCTAGAAAGCGCC
The DNA here is from genome assembly GCA_030180135.1 of Orychophragmus violaceus. Lineage (NCBI taxonomy): Eukaryota > Viridiplantae > Streptophyta > Magnoliopsida > Brassicales > Brassicaceae > Orychophragmus > Orychophragmus violaceus. Next base: position 40,686,310 of record CM058240.1, read on the forward strand.
ATAATCACCAAATCTTCTCCAAACGTGCATATACCTAATAACACCTGTAAAAGACTCTAAAGAAACACCAAAAGACTCTAAAACATACTTATATCATGGTCTAAAACCGGTGAAAACCATGATATATCAACTCCCCCACACTTAGCCTTTGCTTGCCCTCAAGCAAAACAGAGAACTAGAACATGGTGAAGAGGTTTGAAAACTTTCAGAAACTCTTTTCATCTTAGAAGCAACAACACTCAGATTACCCTTAATAAGCCACTGAAAGATTCACCTCCAAGACATCAAGACCAACATATACTTCCCCCACACTTAGCAACTGTCCTGAGTAAACTCCACAATCAATCCAAAGCAATTCAAATTCACCTTACTGACTTCTATTAGATATTAAGTGCGGTCTAACCTAAGGATTATCGATCAAAGGGCACATGGATTCTTACTATGTTAGCTCTAGACCACCATACTATCTTTTTCTGGTTCCTTCTTCTCTTTTCTCTTCCTTAGCAACTGATTTCTCCCCATTGGGTATCATTTTTTTTATCAGTGCTCTTCCCGTTATAGGGTGTACTTTGGACACATTCCATGGATGCACATGAGGTAATAGGGGTCTCTACCACTCCCGCGACCACTTCGGAGCTACTAGCTCATCCTCAATTTATTATTCTCTTTTTTTTTTTACTTTAAGAGAAGGGGAGAAGGGAACCTTACTTGGACAGGTTTACAAGCTGTGTCAGAACTAACCGAGGAGTCTGACTCAAGGTATACCAAGACCTTAGGTGAGAAAATTAAGTCAAAATTAAGGGTGAAGTCAGTAAAGGATCCTCTGAATACCTGAAGTGATGTGGGTGTTCTCAATAGGCTGATCTGTGTTGGGTTTTCTTATAGTCATAGATTGATCCTGCAACTTCATCCCAATAGTTACTTAAGTTCCTGCAAGTGCTGTTAACTTCTCAAAAATTCATTGTTTCCTACTTAAACTGTTTTGACTCAATAAAACAAAATTTTTGGACTGACTCTAAGAAAACAAAAGCGTGCGTCAGTAGCTACCTCCCCCACACTTGAAACACACTGTCCCCAGTAGTGTCAAGCCTAGGATCAGTAAAAGAAATCGGAATGAAACAAACCTAAAAGGGTCAGAACACTTACCTGTCGTCGGCCTGCATCGATCGATGCCACAAAGGTGTCGATCGATGCAAGGCGATTTTGCCCACGGTTTAGTAGATAACCGGTGTCTGATCGGCAATTGAACCGGCAAACCGTAAATCGCAACTGCGTCGACCGATGCACAATGTCTGTCGATCGATGCAATGCGATTCAACCTGTTTCTCACGCCTCTGAACACACTTAAACAGAAAAATCAAAACACCAAAATCAAAACGAAAAATGAAAACAAAAACGAACCTAACAGTGGGTTGCCTCCCACTCAGCGCTCTTTTAAGGTCATTAGCTTGAATTTTAGTTGAATCAGGAAAAATGTGCATTATCCAGAGGCAGAATCTGACCTCTCGGAATCTTGGCCTTAGCCCAATAGTGCTTCACCCTCTGTCCATTGACAGGAAATTCCTTACCTACCTGGCTGATTAGAACGACAGCTCCATAAGGACATACCTCCTTGATTTTGGAAGGACCAGACCACCTCAATCTTAGCTTACCTGGAAACAATTGCAAACGAGAGTTATACAAAAGTACCTGATCATTAGGCTCAAATTGTCTAGAGACAATCTTCTTGTCATGATAAGCATTAGTCCTCTCCTTGTACAACCTTGAGTTCTCATAAGAAAAATGTCTAATCTCATCCAACTCATTAAGCTGCACCAATCTCCTCTCTGCAGCAGACTTAAGATCGAAGTTCATCTGCTTCACAGCCCATGCTGCTTTGTGCTCAAGCTCTACTGGCAGATGACATGCTTTTCCATACATCAGATGGAAAGGAGTAGTCCCAAGTGGTGTCTTGAATGAAGTCCGGTAAGCCCATAGTGTGTCATCCAGCTTTGCTGCTCAATCCTTCCTTGTCTTCCCAACTGTCGTCGCTAAGATCTCCTTGATCTGTCTGTTAGAGACCTCGACTTGTCCACTAGTCTGAGGGTGATAAGGAGTAGAAACTCGGTGATGAACTCCATGCTTCTGTAGCAGCTTCTCGAAGACTTTATTAATGAAATGAGATCCTTCATCACTAATTACTATTCGAGGTACTCCAAATCTAGGGAATATGATGGTCTTAAACAGCTTAATAACCACCGAAGAATCATTGGTCGAACTAGCTATTGCTTCCACCCACTTAGACACATAATCCACAGCAACCAGAATGAACTTATTCCCATAGGATGAGGGAAAAAGACCCATGAAATCTATGCCCCAACAGTCAAAAACCTCAACCTCAAGAATGAAATTCTGAGGCATCTCATGCTTCTTACTGATTTTCCTCCTCCTCTGACAGGCATCACACTGAGAGACAAAAGAATGAGCGTCTCTAAACATCGTAGGCCACCAGAAACCTGCTTACAGAATCTTAGACACAGTCTTGAAAGTAGCGAAATGTCCAGCATATGTGATCCATGACAGTGGAATAGGATATCTGGGACCTCTGGTTCAGCAATGCATCTCCTGTAAAGACCATCCGAACAGTGCTTGTAGAGATAAGGCTCATCCCAATAGTATCGTCTGATCTCTCTAAAGAACTTCTTCTTTGCATACCCCTTTAACTCATTTTGTTCAGTCTCTACAGCTAGGTAATTAGCTATATCTGCATACCAGGGTCGAGTAGTCGTCGCGACAGCATCAACTTCGAAGTCGTGTTGTCATATCCACACTGCAACTTTCATCGCACAAGGTAGCATCGATCGTTGCCTCCTCGTCACATGCATCGATCGTCACAGATGTTTCATCGATCGACGCAATGCGATTAATCCGACAGTTCTGCAAATTCCTGTCCAAATCCATCTGGAATACTGTCCCGATCATATTGACGTTCTCCTCAGGCAAGAAATCATTAATGGGGACGTCTTCTTCAACCAGAATCCTTGACAGATGGTCAGCAACTCCGTTCTCAACTCCCTTCTTGTCTCTACTTCAATATCAAACTCCTGAAGCAAAAGAATCCATCTCAACAATCTTGGCTTAGCATCCTTCTTCTGCATCAGATACTTCAGGGCTGAATGATTAGTGTGTACAATCACTTTAGAGCCAACAAGATAGGGACAAAACTTCTCAAATGCAAAGACAACAGCCAACAACTCCTTCTCGTAGTGGCATAGTTTCTTTGCGCATCATCTAGTGTCCTGCTGGCATAGTAAATAGCATGAAGCTTTCTGTCCTTTTTCTGCCCCAGAACAGCTCCTACAGCATAGTCGCTCGCATCGCACATAATCTCAAAAGGTAAATCCCAATCTGGTGGCTGAACTATAGGAGCACTCACTAATGCTTGCTTGATCTGTTCAAATGCAGTCTGACAATCTGCATTGAAATCAAACTTGGTATCCTTACACAGCAAAGCAGTTAGTGGTCTAGCAATCTTACTGAAGTCCTTGATGAACCGTCTATAGAAACCAGCATGTCCAAGAAAGCTCCTCACAGACTTCACAGAACCATGCGCTTGAAGGCTGGTCATTACCTCAATCTTACCGCGGTCTACTTCGATCCCTGCTTCAGACACTTTATGTCCAAGTACAATGCCATCTCTGACCATGAAATGGCACTTCTCCCCATTAAGAACCAAGTGCTTCTCCTCGTATCTAGCTAGCACTTTGCACAGAATATCCAAGCACTCATTATAAGATGACCCGTAGACTGAAAAGTCATCCATAAACACCTCCATGAAATCCTCAATCATATCAGTAAATATGGACATCATGCATCTCTGGAAAGTGGCTGGTGCATTACAAAGTCCAAAAGGCATCTTGCGGTATGCAAATGTGCTATATGGACAAGTAAAAGTAGTCTTTCCCTGATCCTCTGGATGGATGGGAATCTGGAAGAAGCCTGAATATCCATCAAGGAAGCTATAGTAAGGGTGATTTGCTAACCTCTCCAGCATCTGATCAATGAAAGGTAAAGGGAAATGATCTTTCCTTGTCGCAGCATTGCGCTTCCTGTAATCTATGCACATCCGGTGTCCAGTCACAGTCCTTGTAGGAATCAGCTTGTTCTTCTCATTCTTCACTATTGTAACTCCACCTTTCTTAGGCACTACATGGACTGGACTAACCCAATCGCTATATAAAATCGGATAGGTGATCCCAACATCTAGGAGCTTCATGATCTCCTTCTTTACCACATCCTTAAGATTAGGATTAAGCCTCCTCTGATGCTCAACTGATGTCTTAGACTCGTCCTCAAGATGTATCCGATGCATGCAAAGCTCCGGAGAGATACCTGAAATGTCATCAAGAGAATAGCCAAGAGCTTTGCGATGCTTGCGCAACTTGCTTAGCAGTAAAGTGAGCTCTGTGTTGTTCAAACTAGCATTAACAATCACTGGATATGTCGAATTAGGTCCAAGAAAAGCGTACCTTAGCCCGGATGGGAGTGGTTTCAGCTCAAATTTTTGGGGCTTTTTCCTCTGCCCAATCTCTGTCGACATGCAACGATCGATGCGTTACCTGTGTCGATCGATGCAACGTCGCGTCAGACACATCCAGCTGCATCACTTGCTCAGCAGAATCCATTAGCCTCGCATAGCAGATTGCGGGATCGTCTTGCAGGTATTCCAGCTCCATTATAGAGCTCAGTAAAGCTTTCTCCAGTGGGTCCTCAGCATGTGTCTTATGAAAGTAATATGCAGCCAAATCACTGAGTGTGTCCACATAAAAGGTCTGTCTGTCGATGGTTGGTCTCTTCACCAGTTTGTCCATATCAAAGCTCATCTTCAGATCACCCACATTCAGAATTATCTTACCTCTCTGGCAGTCAATCATCGCACCCGCAATAGCCAAGAAAGGCCTACACAAAATCAGTGGATCCTTTGGTTCCTCTCCATACTGCAGAACCACAAAATCAGTAGGAATCACACATTGGTCAATCATTATAGGCACATCTTCCAATATTCCTTCAGGAATTTTGATTGTTCTGTCTGCTAAGACAAGTGAGATCCTAGTGGGCAGGAAGTCAGTCATCCCAAGTCTCTTGGAAACAGAGAAGGGCATAAGGTTCACACTAGAACCAAGATCACATAGAGATCTCTCAAATATTTCTCTGTAGATACCACAATCTAACACAAAGCTTCCTGGATCTTTAAACTTCTCATGAATTCTGCCCTGAATCACTGCACTACACACTTCTGTGATCATCATTACACTCTCCTCATCGGACCATTTACCAGCTAGTAAGTCCTTAAAACATCTCTTCATCACAGGAGTAGTCTGCATAGAGTCAATCAAAGGCACTTCAATCTTCACCTTTTTAATGATCTCTTGGCACTTAGCATATTGGCTATCGTTCTTAGATTTCCTGGGGTTCTTAGGAAAAGGGACCTTAGGCTTATAAACCCTTTCGTTTGACTTCTTCAGCTTTTCTGCGTTTGAACTCTCGGCAGTCACCTTGCGTCGATCGTTGCTAGTGTTGCATCGATCGTTGCTGGGTGACTCTGTTACGACCTCTGCGTCGAGCTTGGGTTCAGCATCTCCATTTTCGCCTTGCATCGACCGTTGCTTGGGTGCGTCGGTCGATACATTGCGAATTCCGCGGATCTCATCTTCAATCTCTTCAATTTCAATGATTTCCTCTAAACTCAACTGCTTTTTATGGGCAGGAAACAGCTCCTTACCACTTCTTAGTGTCACTGCATTGCACTGATACTTATGATTAGCATCAGTCCATCCCGGAAGAGATCCATCTGGCCTCTGAACATATCCAACATTCCTCGCAACCTTAGCATCAAGCTCCTTCACATGTGTGCTCAAGGATTCAAACTTCCCATTCAGATCTTCATACACAGCAACCAACTTCTTGTTAAAGTCCACATCAGTCTTAGTCTGTCCTTTCAGCAACTATTTCATCATTGCTTCCATCTTGCTCTCATGAGCATTAGCAGCAGGAGGTGCTTGATATGAGGAAGATCCATAAGTCCTCTGATTACCTTCCTGAAAAGGTTTCTGAAAACCAGCAGTCTGTCCAAATCCAGAAGAGTTTTGGTTGCTTGTTAAAGCACTCTTCTGTCCACCATTGAAGAACCTATTACCTTGCTGATTACCAAACCTATTCCCTTGAAATCCAGAGCCACCAATGTAGTTCACATCCTCTTCCTGGTGATCTTCTTCAGCCCCAAACACCTCAACTTCCTGAGCAAAGTGGACAGCCTTCTTTCCAGTCAACAAGCTATGAACAGTGTCCAACTTGCTCCTGATATCAACAATCTCCAGATTATCTATCTTCCCACCAGACTCTTTCCTTCTCCTATCAGTAGTCTTAGTGCTATTACTACTTACCAAGTTATCAATCAATGTCTTAGCTTGCTCGGGAGTCCTTGTGTTGAAATTTCCATTGCTGGAATCGTCCAACGCAGTCTGGTAGTGGAGATCAATACCTCTGAAGAATATGCCCAGCAATGTCACTTCAGTGAATCCATGATGAGGACAATCACGTTGGTACTTCTTAAACCTCATCCATGCAGTCTTAAGAGGCTTTGTAGGACCTTGGGTGAAGGTGAGAATATCCCGTCTCGACTGATCAGAGCGAGCATGATCATAAAAGTGCCTCAAGAACTCTCTCTTCACAGCATCCCAAGTAGTAAACTTGCCAGGTGCAAGTTGCTTCAGCCAAGCTAAAGCCTCTCCAGCGAGAGAATAAGGGAAAAACTTAAGGTAGAGAGAATCATAGTTCACCCCATTGTACTTCATCCCAGTGACGAAGTTTTCAAAGCCATCAATGTGATCCATCGGCTGCTCGTGTGGGAGACCATGGAACGGATTCTGTCTCAGCAGAGTGTAGTAAACAGTCTTGATCTCAAAATCATTCCTCTCAAATCCAGGAGGTACAATTGCTGACCGGTTCGCATAGAACTCATCCGGTCGATTGTAGTCAGCAAGAGTCCTCTCATTAGCAGCAACCATCTGCCTCTGACCTTCAGGTTGAGGTTGAGGTTCAGTTTCAGGTTCAGGGATCACTCGTCCCTCAGCATCAATCCTTTGCCCAGCAGCACTGTACGGATTGTTTTGTCGGTCTCTTAGGACGCCTTCATCATCAGGTATCAGAATCAAACGATTTTTGTTCATCCTTGCTCGCTGACCCTTTCTGTTTGTTCTCTCTAGTCTAGCAAGTTCCTCAAGCCTGAGATTAACGAGATTCGAGTTCGGATTATTTCTGGTCTCACGCGTCTGCATAAACCGTCGGTAATCGCAGTGCAATGATCGATGCTTAGAGGCAACGATCGATTCAACTCAAATTTGCCCTGCAACGATCGATTCAGATGAATGCAACGATCGATGCTAAGCGAAAGTCAGACCTGCGAGATATAAAACAAAGAAATATTAGAACAAAAACAAAAACGAAAAACCTAGTCTAAACCCTAAGTTCAAATCTATCGAAGACTCAAAAGAGTCCCTGGCAACGGCGCCAAAAACTTGATACGATCAGAGACTCGAATCCACATAGACTCTAGACCTTACGATAGATTGTAGAACGGTCAAGTTAAGCTAGGTGAAATTAATTAGAAACTAAATAGCAAGCAGAAAAGTAAATCAGATAGAAGGAGTGGTTTGTAAACAATCAACTAAAAGCGCTAAGTCTAGGGAGTTCTCAGGAAATCAGAGAAGCAAATAAACTATCAGTCAGGATCAAATTAAGTCCGGTTCTAGAACTCAAACACAGATATAGAATTAACCAACTTTCGTTGCGAGAATTCTCTAAGTCTAATAGCAGAAATTCAAATTTCTTTGCAATGCCTAACATATTAAACTAGCTTTAAGTGCAAGTTCGATATGTTCACAATTCAATTAAACCAAATTTCTTTGCAGATAATTCAATTGCTCAACCTAAATAGTTCAGATTCTAAACCACACTTCCGTGTCAGTTTAATAACCTAGAGTCTAGATTCTAAGTGATTAGGTTAGAAACTAGTATTAAGCACAATTCAGGTTGAAGAACAATTAAGTTATGAATCCTAAACTGATAAATTAATCTAACAAGTCATGAAAACCTTTATGAGAATCCCTAAACCTAACTATGAATCTACTCAGACATGATTAATGAAACACAAATCATAGAATAAATAGATTGCATAAATAAAGAGTAAGAATAAAAGGGGTTCAAAATCTTCTCCAAAAGCAGGAAGCAATACAGGTTCAGATCAGCCCCAAAAGCTCTAAAATCTCTATGCTCAAACTATGAAAGCGTATGAAAAGCGTATCTAGAATTAAACACCAAAAACCTAATTATAAAGCTCTAATCACGGCTGGGGCTTCTTTGTAATTAGTAGAAACTTCTGGGCAAAAGTGCAATTTCCACATTCTTCATTAAACTCGCCGAGGAAAGCCTATCTCGCTCGTGTGTCGATCAATGCAAATGTTGTGTCGATCGATGCAATCCTCTGTTTTGGACACTGAACTCTATCTCTCGGGTTAAATCTCCAAAATGCTCCAGAAAGCGCCATAATCACGAAATCTGCTCCAAACATGCATATACCTAATAACACCTGTAAAAGACTCTAAAGAAACACCAAAAGACTCTAAAACATACTTATATCATGGTCTAAAACCGGTGAAAACCATGATATATCAGCCCTTAAAAGGGTTGAGAGTGTGCGGTTGACGACCTCGGTCTGTCCATCCGTCTGTGGATGGCAAGTCGTCTAGAACAGGAGCTTGGTACCAAGATTCCTCCAAAGCGTCCTCTAGAAGTGACCTAAGAAGGTCGGGTCGCAGTCTGAGACGATGGTCCTGGGCAGTCCGTGTAGTCTCACCACCTCTTAGAAGAAGAGGTCAGCCGTATGTGTAGCGTCATTGGTCTTGGAACACGGGATGAAATGGGCCATGTTGGAGAATCGATCGACCACTACGAAGATTGAATCCTTGTTCCTGATTTTTTGCAATCCAAGTACAAAATCCATGGAAATATCGACCCATGGTCGGTTAGGTATAGGCAAAGGTCAGTATAGACCGTGAGGATGTGACCTGGATTTGGCCTTAAGGCACGTGATGCATTTGGAACAGAAGCGTTGCACGTCTTGTTTCTGGTGCGGTCAGTAGAAGTGATCGACCAGGACACTCAAGGTTTTGTCCACGCCAAAGTGTCCCATCAGTCCGCCTCCATGTGACTCTCGGATCAAGAGATCTCTCATCGACCCTTGGGGAATATAAAGTCATTTGCCTCTGAATAGGAACCCATTGTGCATGTAGAAGGCTCCTTTTGGTCCAACTCGACATTCCTGAAAAAGTTCACTAAAATCGGGGTCAGCTTCATATTCTTCTTTAATAACTTCGAATCCCAAAACTTTAGCCTCCATGGTGCTGATCAATGTGTATCTCTGGGATAGTGTGTCGGCTACCACATTCTCCTTTCCCTTCTTGTATTTGATGATGTACGGAAAGGTCTCCACGAACTCAAGCCACTTGGCGTGTCCCCTCTTTAGGTTCGCCTGTCCTCTTAAGTGCTATAACATCTCGTGGTCGGTGTGGATGACAAACTCCTTGGCCAACAGATAGTGTTGCCATGTCTCCAATGATCGCACTAAGGCATACATCTCCTTGTCGTACGTCGGGTAGTTGAGCGAGGCTCCATTCAGTTTCTCACTGAAGTAGGCTACGGGCCGTCCTCCCTGTGTCAGTACAGCTCCAATACCTAAATCTGAGGCATCACATTCAATTTCAAACGTTTTGTCAAAGTTATATAAGACTAAAATAGGTGCATGGGTCAGGAGGTCATTGAACTTATTGAATGCGGCTTCCTGTGCGTGTCCCATTTGAATGGGATGTCCTTCTTGATCACGGCCGTGAGTGGGGCGGCCACCATGCTGAAATCCTTCACGAACCGTCGGTAGAAGCTGGCTAGTCCGTGAAAACTCCTGACATGGCCGATGGTGGTCGGGGTCGGCCATTCCTCGATTGCCTTGACTTTTTCTTGGTCAACCTGTAAGCGAACTCAAAACAAAACCTAAAAAGACAAGCTTATCAGTGCAGAAGGTGCACTTCTTGAGGTTCGCGTAAAGACCCTCTTGTCGAAGAGTCTCTATCACTTGTTCAAGGTGCACCAAGTGATCAGCAAAGCATTGACTGTAAATCAGAATATCATCGAAGTAAACCACGATGAAATTACTGATGTAGGGCCTTAGGACCTGGTTCATAAGTCTCATGAATGTACTGGGCGCGTTTGTGAGGCTGAACGGCATGACAAGCCACTCGTACAAACCAACGCTTTCTTCCATTCGTCTCCTTCTTTCATTCGGACTTGATTGTATTTACTCCGCAGATCAATCTTGGAGAATACTGAAGCTCCGTGCAGCTCGTCCAACATGTCATCCAAACGCGGTATGGGATGCCGGTAATTGATGGTAATGTTGCTGATCGCCCGGCAGTCAACACACATTCTCTAGGATCCATCCTTCTTGGGAACCAGTAAGACTGGAACAGCACACGGACGAAGGCTCTCCCGGATATATCCCTTAGACATAAGATCTTGAACCTGTTTCTCCAGCTCCTTAGACTCGGTGGGGTTCATGCGGTACGCATCTCGGTTTGGCAGTGCAGCTCCTGGTACGAGTTCGATCTGATGCTCAATGCCTCAGATGGGGGGTAGGCCGGCGGGTATATCTTCCGGGAATACGTCCTTAAACATGTCCAACAAAGAAACCAATTCTCGGGCCACCTCAATGTCGTTGGAACACGAGTGTAGTGCCTCCTTAAAGATCATTAGTAGCACCTGCGTGTACTGGCTAATAGCTCTAGGCACTGAATGGGATGAGATGAGAAGGTTAGTTTTACTGTTCTTTTTATCTTTGGCAAGTCGTAGTTGCATCTCGTGCAATTCTTGGGGCGTGAGCGGTGCAAGCTGGTACTTCCGTTTGTCGTGGACGAACGAGTAGTGGTTAGTCCATCCGTTGTGCAACGACTCCTTGTCAAATTGCCATGGTCGGCCTAGGAGTAAGTGGCCGACTTGCATTGGCACGACGTCACATACCACTTGATCGTGGTACCTTCCAACGCTGAACGGGATGGTCACTTGGTTGGCGATCCGTATCTCTGTATCATCGTTCAGCCATCGAAGCCGGTACGGTCGGGGATGTTTCGATACTTGAAGGCCAAGTTTGTCGACCATATACCTGCTAGCAACGTTAGCACATGATCCACCGTCTATTATGAGGCTACAAACCTTGTTGTTCATGGTGCAGTAAGTGTGGAAAATGTTTTCCCGTTGAACCGTCTCGGAGTCGACCAGGGCGCTGAGTGCTCTCCGTATCACCAGCAATTCTCCGAAGTCGAGATATTCTATGGGCGTTCCTGGTTCAGGCGTCTCCTCGTACTCCTCTTCCTGCTCGTCTTGAGACTCGTACTCACCAGCCTCGGTCAGGATCATGACTCGTCGGTTTGGACAATCCCGAGCCATATGTCCTTTACCTTGGCACTTAAAACACGTGAGATCCCGGGAACGGGATGTGCTAGGGAATTTGCTCGCCTCATGTCGGTTGAATTTGGCAGCCTCCATGGTCGGCTTCTTGAATCGCGACTCGACCTCGGCTGCTTTGCCTTTGTCGACGGGTCGGGACGACGGGGTCGACCATGTCGGGTTTGTTCGGGTGCGGTTCATGGTCGCAGCCTTCCGGTACGGTTCAATCTGAATACTCATATGCAGCAGCTCAGACATATCGTGGTACAGTTGAATCTCGACCTTCCGGGCGATCCGTTCGTGCAGTCCGTCCACGAATTGGGCCATCAGGGTTTCCTCCGAGTCTTCTAACTCCAGTCGGTTCCGTAGTTGCTCAAACTCCTCAAAGTATTCTTTGACCGTCTTGTTTCCTTGAGATAGTTTACGAAATTTCTTTTGTAAATCTCTATGGAAATGAGTCGGGACGTACCTTCGCCTTAAATGATATTTCATGTCGGCCCAGGTGGCGATCTGGTCGTGATGGCGTCTACGCTCCGAGACGTCCTGATCCCACCAGGATAGGGAATCCCCGGTAAACTGGGCCGCAGCTAGAGCAATCTTCCTACGGTCATTGTACGCGTAGTAGTCGAAGATGTGCTCCTTCCTCCGTTCCCACTCCAGATAAGCCTCCGGGTCCACCTTGCCTGCAAAAGTAGGTGGTTTTAGCTTAATGTCATTAAAATGTGGACGTTGTACCTCATTTTCGCATATGCGACCACGATGGTTCGGATCGCGTCGGTCGGGTGGTCGACGGTATTGGTCGTGCCGATCGTCATCTAGGTCGGCGATATCGTCGTCCGTATCGTCCAGTCGAACGTCTTGGTTATGCGCCGCTCGTCCTACTCGTCCGTTATGTTGTTCGGGTCGAGGCTGTGGGCCGTCAGGTCGAGGCTGCTGGTCGACGGGTCATTCCAGACGATCGAGTCGGACTCCTATGGCTTGTATCGCGGCCATGAGCTGAGAAAGATCAGGTGCTGCAACCTGGTTGTTATGTTCGTCGGCCATGCTAACTAACCTGCACACTTAACACACAATCAACGCACACAAGAAGACAAAAAAGGAAAAAATTAAGAAAAAGGAAACAATAAAAAATAGGAAAAAAGGAAAACTAATTGACGATTTTTTTTAATTGAATATAGCAAAAAGGGGAGATACAATAATCTCAATTAAACCAGTTTCAAAATTAAGCTAAGACCAAACCAGAATTGAATTACACAATAGCAACTCTCACAAAACCCTAAGACAAGTCTAAATCAATCAGATGCAGCCGTCAGCAACCTAGCGAATGCCTTATATATATATTTTTTTTTTTAATATGATTTCATGATGAAGACATAAACAAAATGAAGCAACACAGATATAAAATAGTAAAAAAAATTATCAAGAGCAAGGCTGTGTGAACTAACAAAAATCGTTAGCAGCAGAGGATGTGTCAATCGATTAAATTAAGCAAACGATTTCTTTTTTTTTTTAATAACCTTGGATGAATGCAACAGAGCAGTACACAACGTATGTGGCCAAGATAGACAACAATCACACGCACGGCAAGGAATCATATACAATCGCACATGTGGCCGAGTTCCCTAAATCACCTAGCGAGCTGTTCTAATCAGACTTTTTTGTGATTTTCTATTTGCAGAGAAACAATCAACAAAACTAAACAAAAAGACAAGGAAATTAGATGTAACCAGCGTGGTGTCACGAGCCTAAGCTCTGATACCAAATGATGCACGATCGGATATGGATTGCGAAACGGGTGGTTGATGGGATAAACTTGCTGGCCGAAGGCGCTCTCAAGCTTATCAGTGGGTGGTTTGCGTTGGTGGGCTAGATCAGAACAAGGACGAGAACACACGAACACGAGCAAGTAACAAGCCTTCGATCTCAAGGGGAATCCACGCGAGAGAGAAAGGCTGCGCCATTTTATGGCTAAACACACTTTTTGGTTTAAACTTGCTTGATCATTAAGAAAGAAAAGAGGCTTTTAATAGCCTTGAGTTTTTAGGTTACAAAAAGACTAATGGGCTATAAAATATGCATAAGAAATAAGCCCAAAAAGAAAACTTAAAAAGAAATAAAAATGGGCCGTCCTATCTCTTCTAATGGACGGGCCTAGGATCACCTCATTAAAAACCTTGTAAGGAAAACCCAATTGGGCCAAAACCTCACAAGGGAAAAAGAATATGATCTTCGGTCCAAGAGTTAGTCCAGTCTAAGGCTCGTCGGACTCGATGCTGAAGATCATGGTCGGTTTGATCGTCCGGAGTAGAGACCATGGGATGGTCGGGTCGAGTGGGTCGTCAGCTTTGGTCTGGATCATCTTCTGGGCCAGCTGGTTCAGAACAGGCTGGTCAATATCAATCTGGTCCAACTGGGTCGTGATGTCATCTAAGCTAGTCCTAGAGCTCAGCTGCTCCATTGCTCGGTTGAATTCGTCCCGAAGTTGTCTCTGTCCAGACCGCGTCCGTGGAACGTTCCGCATGATCGGGAACTGGTTGTTCGGGTCGGGTTCGGTTGACCCGATGTCCTCCGGGTCGGGTTCGGATGATCCGATGTCCTTATCACTATCCTTCATACACGTGTACCCATTGTGGTGATTGTATTGTAGCTTGATGAGCGTATAAACAAATGATGATCGAAAGCACGACCGTTTTTCTCAATGTCTTGTAAGCATAGAAAAGTTAAGATTCCTCTTCTTAAAACACCCCCGTCTACATTGCTTGCATTGTTGTATAATGATGATGATGATAGCAAGAATTTTTGGGAGATAATTAGAGCTTATAATATGATATTTTCATTCACGTCGCTTGACGCGAAAGTGAACCACAAATTGAACAATAGGAATTGACTTTATTTGTTTCAGCTACAAGATGAAAACAACCATAACATAGGAGATATGATACTAGATCCTGATCAAGATCCAATTTTTTTGAAACTCTATATTCATAATTGCCATAATGAGACCGGTAATCAAATAAAGGCTTACGGGTAACATATTCACTTATTTTTACATGTATGTTTCTATTGTGTTTTTATGTATACATGCTGTTTAAATTTTCAGGAGGACTGATTCAGTTGAAAAAATTAGACCAAAATAGTAGATTTGATCAAGAAAATGTTGGATAAACATAATCCTCACGTTGGTACTTTTAGATCAGCGAGAGATCGAATGGAATTGACAAAAAAATATGGAAAGTATAAAACTTAGAATTCCAAACAGAAGAGATAGAGATGGTAGGACCCATAATCTACCAACGACAAACGAGGTGGCTGGATTAATACCATGAGATTTTCAAATGGACTTGGAACCACATGATGTTATTATTCAAAGTAAATCAGGAAAATTACAACGAATAAGTGAATTGCACCCTGCATATTTCCTATTGCAACATCCTTTACTATTTCCATATGGTGAAGACGGTTTCATGTTAGTAATTTGCCTCAATGGTTGAAGTATTATATGATTATCATAGTAAATGGTTAAGTTTAGTACTTTAATGGTTAAAAATAATTTCAGGCTAGGCATAGACATTGGCTTTATTGACACCAACAAAAGGACAAGAACAAAAATTACCATGAGAGAATTTTTTGCATTTCAAATTTTGGAAAGACATAATGAATCTTCTACTATTGTCATGTTTGGAAAATTATTTTAGCAGTTTTTGGTTGATGTCTACACCATGATTGAAAAAAATCGATTGAGGTATTTACGACAAAATCAGAAAAAACTTAGATGTGAAAATTATGATAAATTAAAAGAATCTTCGTCGAAAGGAGATGCGGATTTGTCTAAGCAAGGAAAAAAAATACATTTGCTGTCTCCATTTGTTGCTGGTCCAAGGTATATGATGCAAAATTATCTTTGTGAAATGGTTACATGCAAGTATTTTGGTTTTCTAGATCTTTTCATAACGATTATATGCAAACCCAAAGTAGCCTGAAATTACAAAATTCCTTGAGAAGAATGGTTTAAAAGCATAATATAGACCTGAAATATGTTGCAGAGTATTCAAACTGAAACTCGACAGTTTAGTTGAAGATTTGACAAAGAATAAGACGTTTGGGAACGTTAATTCAGGTAAAAAAAAATCCTTATTTCAATATGGACTTGTTAATATTATTTATGTTAGTATATTTAATTTTACGAACATAATTTTAAAATATCTCAAATTATTAATCTGAAAGTGTTTATCTATTTATATATATGCAGCTATGTAAATAATAGAGTGGCAAAAGAGAGGTCTTCCACATGCTCATATGATTGTTTTTTACATCTCGATTCTAAGCTACCAACAAGTGATGATATAGATAAGTTCATCAGTACGGAAATTCCTGATAGAGAGGATGATCTCATTTGTATGAGGTTGTTGCGGATATGAGGATGCATGGTCCATGTGGCCCTCACAATAAAAAAAGTCTATGCATGCAAGATGGGAAGTGTACAAAGTTCTTTCTAAAACATTTTAGTGATACAACTCATGTTGATGTGGTGGGTTTCCTATTTACAGACGTAGAGAGGACAATACGAGGTTTTTAACAAAAAGAGGGTTTAATTTTGACAATTTATACGTGATATATTATAACAAGACTCTATCCAAATGTTATCGAGTTCATATCAATGTTAAGTGGTTTTGCCAAACCCGAGCTATCAAATACCTCTTCAAATATATTCACAAGGGTACTGGCTATGTGATATGCTCGAATTTTAATTCCCTAGAGTAACACTGCAAGTGCACATACAAATGTAGTATATAGGGGTCGAACCATAGAGGCTCAAGAGTTCTTACGATAGACTACAAAGCGTTGAGTTAAGCTAAGCAGCAGACAATCAAAAAGCAAATAAATCAGTAGCAGGAACTAAATAGCATACGAGTTTGTAATTAATACTAAAAGGCGTCAGGTCAAGGGAGTTCTCAGGAAATCAAGTTATGCAATTAATTATCAGTTAGGATTGAATTAAGCACCGTTCTAGAACTCAAACTCATATCTAAAATAAATCAACTTTCGTTGCGAGAATTTACTAAGTCTAAATCCTAGAAATCCAAATTTCTTTGCAATTCCTACAGATTAAATTAGCCTTAAGTGCATGTTTGATTTGTTCACAAATTAGCTAAACCCAATTTCTTTGCGGATATCTAATTTGCTCAACCTAAATAAATCAGATTCAAAATTATACTTTCGTGTCAATTTAAAAACCTAAGATCTAGATTCCAATTGATCTGGTTCGAACTAGCTTTAAAAACAATTCCGATTGAAGAACTAACAGGTTATGAACTCCTTAACTGATTAAACCAATCTAACATGCCATGAAAACCCGATGAGAATCCCTAAACCTAACTATAAATCTACTTAGACATATTGAATGAAACAAGGAACATGGATGAAAAAGATTGCATTAAATAGATAAGAGAATAGAAAAGAGGTTCAAAATCCTCTCCAAAAGCAGTACAAGGTTCAAATCAGCCCCAAAGCTCCTAAACTCTCTCTAGCCAAAATGTATGAAAATTGTAATAAGAATTAAACACAAAACCCTAATATTAAGTGCTAAACACGCTTTGGTCTCCTTTGTAAATAGTGAAACTTCTGGCAGATTCTGCAAATCTTCATTAAGACCCTGGCGAGTTTTCTGATGGATGGCTGTGTCGATTGATGCCAAAGGTGCATCGGTCGAAGCTCAACTCGATCACTTAGAGTGATTTATGTCATCACGGTTTCAGCTGAAATCTTTGCCCAAATACTCCAATATCTTCCAAAGTCCTTCAAACGTGTGCAAACCTATAAAACACTTGAAAAGACTCGAATGCATACTTATATCATCTCTTAAAACACTTTAAAACCATGGTATATCAAATCCTCCACACTTAGCCTTTGCTTGCCCTCAAGCAAAACAGAAAACCAAGATGAGGAGAAGAAGTTTGAAAACTTCAGAAACTCATTTCATCTTTGAAGTACTACACTGATATTCCCCTTACTAAGCGACATGAAAAATGAACCTGCAAACATCAAGACCACAATGTACTTCCCCCACACTTAGCAATTGTCCTAAGTAAACTCCACAATCAGATTCAAAGCATTCAAATTCACCATACTGACTTCTATAATCTAATAAGTGCGGTCTCACCTAAGGAGTATCAATCAAATAATACACAGACTTTTACTTTGGTAGCATCTGACCCCAATACTATCAATTTCTGATTCCTTTCTTCTCCTTTTCCTTCCTCAGCATCTGATTTTTCCCATTGTGTATCATTTTTTTATCAGTGCTCTCCCACATTGGGGTGTTCCTTTGGACACATTCCATGAAGCACAAGAGGTAATAGGGGCTCTACCACTCCCGTGATCACTTCGAAGCTACTAGCTTATCTGAAATTTAATACTCTCTTTTCTTTACTTTAAGGAAGGGGAGAAGGGAACCATACTTAGATAGGTTTACAAGCTGTTTCAGAACTAACTGAGGAATCCGACTCAAAGTATACCAAGCCCCTAGGTGAGAAAAAGTAAGTAAATTTAAGGACGAAGTCAGTAATGATTCTCTGCGTTGGGTTTTCTAATAGTCAGAGATCTACTGCATGCTCATCCAATGGTCACTTAAGTTCCTGCAAGTGTAGTGATCTCCTAAAAAAGACCTAGTTTCTTACTAATTGTTTTGACTCAATAAAACAGACTCAACAGATTCTAAGAAAAGAAAATATTGTGTCAGTACCATCTCCTCCACACTTGAAACACACTTTCCCCAGTGGAATCAAAGCTTAGGCTCGGTAAAAGATGAAAAAGGGACGAAGTGTACTTCTGATCTGTGATTTACCTGAACTCGCATCATGCAATAGTCGACGCGAGTTTGGAATTGGTGCGTCGATCGACCCCATGAATCCAACAATCGACGCATATCGTGTCTATTCTGGAAATTTTTGCAGACAGCATATGTTCCTTGAATAATCACAAAAACTCAACCGGTAAGCTACATAGATCAAAGACAACACATAATCAAAGCACCAGATAATCATATGAAGAAAAATTACATAAGTTCCAATGTAAAAGGACTGACATAGACTCAAGTAAAACATCAAAATGACTCGAAGAAAATTAAAAAAAGAGAAAAGTACATAACCAAGTGTCAGAGGATAGGAACCAGAATCAGTACTAAGTAGAATCCGACTCATCATCAATGCCTGCAAAAGGATCAAAACCAGTAGACTCAGGTGTAGGAGAACGTCTGCGTCGAGGAGAAGGTGTAGGCACATGAACTCTCGGCTGGCGTCTGCAGGAGCAGCTAGCTACCATCTCCCAGATGCCCTTCACTCTGTCATTCAGCATCGTCTCGAAATCTCACTGGGACATCTCTGCAGGATCCATCGGTGGGGAAGGGTAAGGTATATGTACAAAATCACCTGCTGCAGTTGTAGGGACAGTTGTGATGGCAGCTGTAGGAGCAGCAGAAGTAACAACTCCCATGTTCAGTTTGGGCGCGGGGTCAGCTAAAATGGTCTCATCGAACAGATGCCCTATCCCAGTGTAGAGTAGCATAAGCTCAGTCTTCCTAATCTTGTTCGGCTATGCCTTGCACAAAATCATGTTCCCCTAAAGACAAACGACATACCTCATGACCGGATGTCAGAAGGCTGTCTGGATGGTATGACGAGAATGGTAGCGATCATTACCAAAATGTGACCAGAAATACTGAGTATCTGCATCTGCCCACTCAGCATTTAGGACACAGCATATAGGCTCCACGCTAAACTCATGAATACGATAGACATCCAAAATATATATGTGATACCTGACGCCCATGCACATGAAGATCATGACCCCTTCAGGTGCTCTCTTGCGCTGATCATTAGAGTGGTAAACTCGACAAGTAGCCAACATCTGCCGAACAAAATCAGGTAACAACTCATATAAACTCATAGGCATTATCCCCAAGCCTATCTTCTGCACAATCATTTGCACATCCTCTCGTATCCCCAACATCTCCACTGTCCTGTAATGAATGAACCGTGTAGGCTTTATCTGCACTAAAAACCACGCATTGTAGAACAAGGTATCATACTCATCCCACTCCTAAGAGATCTCGCGCTCAGTGCAATCAGTACTCTTTGTCTATGTCTTGGGATCATTCTCCCATTCCCTAATCATTGGGTCTTATCCTTCTCACCCTTAGGCCAAGGAGGCCTTACTTCTCCAGGAATACGCGAATTAGGCATATGAGGTGATGAGGCGCGTGTGGCAAAGTCTGCAGGAACATCTGAATCATCTGTAACGTTCATGCGCTTCTTGGGAGCCATCTGCGATCAAAGAAACAAGAAAAACAATCTCGCGAATTAAGTCAAGGCTCTAAGATCAACATATGTAACCAAATCAGTCTCAACAGCACATGCAACTATTCACAGCTCTAAAATCAGTCTGAATTCCACTTATTTACATCCTAATTCCAGCCGAATATGAAGAATCACAAGTGATCGTCATCAAATCAGAGATTTTCTGAAAACTTGCGAATTTGTTCATGCAAACTCAAGGGTAACTCGAATCACTACCACAAACCCTGAACATGCATCAAAAAACATGAATCAATCAAAAACATAATGATTTTCGAGTTTTTCACCTTATGGATGAAATGAAAAAGATGAGATTCGTAGCACATACTTCACAGATCGATTAAATTGATGATAGAAATGGATAATGGGGGGGGGGTAGTAAAATCGATCAAGTTAGGCTTTTTAATCAGCCAAAATGATAAAGAAATGAAAAATCTAGGGCTTAGGGCGATTTGGTGTTCGGGTCGCGAAAGAGGTAAAATGAAGAAGAAGAAGAAAGAAAAGTTTAAGTGACTTTACCTCACGTGCAGGTGCGTCGATCGACGCACAAGGTGCAACGGTCGAACGGTCGATGCACTTCAGGATTTAATGAACAGGGCTGGTTACTCGAATTTCTGGTTTTAGAACTTACATATTTTAGACGATTTTGACCGATTTTAGACTGCATCAATCATCGCACAGGTGCAACGGTCGGGGCATTTCAGAACTCCAAATATCGGACTGGGTTGGTGGTTTTTTTTAACCGAGGAACTTACAGTTAATTTGTAGCTAATTGTGCTCATTCGACCACTGCATCGATCGATGCACATGACCGCATCGATCGATGCAGTGCGATTCCAGTGACAAACCTGATCTATAGAGATAAAAACGACCAAAAACAAAAAACACCAAAGTAAAATCAAATCAAAACACAAAATTGAATATATATATACATACTTACCAGTGGGTTGCCTCCCACCAAGTGCTTCTTTAACGTCATTAGCTTGACTGGAAGGAGATTAGGAAATGGGTGCATTATCCAAAGACATATTTGTACCTCTTAGTATCTCGGCCTTAGCCCAATAATGCTTCACCTTATGTCCATTGACAGCGAACTCCTTTCCTTTTGAGCTAATCAGAACTACAACACCATACGGACGCACTTCCTTGATTGTGAAATGACCTAGCCATCTAGAGTGCAATTTACATGGAAACAATTGCAAATGAGAGTTATACAGCAGTACCTGATCATTTGGCTCGAAGTGTCTGGAGACAATCTTCTTGTCATGATATGCCTTAGTCCTCTACTTGTACAACTTTGAATTCTCAAAGGCATGATGCCTAATCTCATCTACCTTGTTTAGCTGTATCAATCGCCTCTCTGCAGCAAACTTCAGATTAAAGTTTATCTGCTTTACAGCCCATGATGCCTTATGCTCAAGCTCATCCAGAAGTCGGCAGACTTTCCCATAGAGAAGATGAAACAGTGTAGTACCCAGTGGCATCTTAAACGCAGTCCTGTAAGCCCATAACGCATCATCCAGCTTTGCAGACCAATCTTTCCTTGTCTTTCCAACTGTCTTCTCCAAGATCTCCTTAATCTGTCTGTTGGAGACCTCTACTGGCCCACTAGTCTGAGGATGATATGGAGTAGCCACACGATGATGAACACCATGCTTCTGCAGCAGCTTCTCAAGACCTTGTTGATAAAGTGAGATCCTCCATCACTTATCACAATCCGAGACACTCCAAATCAAGGGAAAATGATAGTTTTAAACAGCTTAAGTACCACCGAAGAGTCATTGGTTGGACTAGCTATTGCTTCCACCAACTTAGACACATAGTCCACATAAACCAAAATGAACTTATTCCCATAGGATAAGGGAAAAGGATCCATAAAATCTATGCTCTAACAATCGAAAACCTCTACCACAAGAATGAAGTTTTGTGGCATCTCATGCTTCTTACTGATTTTCCCTCTCCTCTGACAGGCATCACAATAAGAGACAAACATGTGATCATATCTGAACATGGTAGGCCACTAGAAGCCTTCTTGCAAACTTTAGAAACTGTCTTGAAAGTAGCAGAATATCCAACATAGTATGATCCATGGCAGTGAAATAGAACGTCTGGAACCTCTGATTATACAATGCATCTCCTGTAAGTACCATCTGAACAGTGCTTATAAAGATACGGCTGATCCCAATAGAACCTCATTAGTTCTCTAAAGAACTTCTTCTTTTCATACCCCCTTTAGATCATCCAGTTCAGTCTCTGCGGCATGGTAATTCGCAATATCTGCAAACCATGGTCGATCGGGCATTGAGACCGCATAAAGATCCAAGTTGTAGTGACCAATCTGAACTTCTAAGGTTACATGTTTGTAGGTGCAGTGCGTTGACCGACGCAAGGGGGTGCAACAATCAACTCTGCATCGAGACTTGCATCGATCGACGCTAGGGTGGCATCAATCGATGCATTCTCTATAATCCGACAATTCTGCATATTTATGTCCAAATCTGTCTTAAACACTGTCTCAATCAAATTGACGTTCTCCTCAAGCAAAAAATCATCAATGGGAACGTCTTCCTCAATCCTGATCCTTGAAAGATGATCGGAAACTCTATTTTCAACTCCCTTCTTGTCCTTGACCTCATTGTCGAACTCTTGAAGAAGGAGGATCCATATCAAAAGCCTTGGCTTTGCATCCTTCTTCTGCATCAAGAACTTCAGAGCTGAGTTGTTTGTATGTACTATCACCTTTGATCCAACTAGATAGGGACGAAATTTCTCAAATACAAAGACAACAGCCAACAACTCCTTCTCAATGGTGGCATAGTTTCTCTGTGCATCATCTAGTGTTCTGCTGGCATTGTAGATAGTATGAAGTTTATGAAGGATTGTTTAGATGGATCCTGATTCAATTCCAGATTCAGATCATCCTAAACATGCTGATCTAGGTTCTTCTCGAATAGAAACAATTGATGATCTCACCTTATACCTGTTTATTGCAGCGGAAAGGGATGGTATGTCTGAGATCAGAGAAACACCGAGGGATGAATCCTCCAAAGGTTCACACACGCGATCACAGAAAACGGCTGCTAGACCACAAGGAGCTCGGCGCAGAGAGAGAGAGAGAGATTTCGGCTGTGGGATTAGGGTTAATTGCTCAGAAACTCGAGTTTTACCTTATAAAACTTGTCTGATTCCGTTTGGGCCAAATGGCCCAAACACCAATTAACTAGACGGCATTCGCGCACTGTGTCGACCGATACCCCTTGTGTATCGATCGACACACAGTGCCTAAACCGTTTTATTCTCTCTAAGTACAGTAAATGCCTAGCACTTTTACCGTACTTCTGCTAAACCGTTCCTACACATTTTCCTGTTAGCTTAGGCGTGTGACCCATATGGGATCATATAATAAAGGCAATAAGTCCAAGACTTATAGATCATGAGCGGACTCTAGCAAGCCATCATGACCCCCAGTATTATATGACTTATGTCTGATCATTGACATACTCTTACTTTCTAGAGACAGTACCGAGATTACTGGACACAATTCCAACAATCTCCCACTTGTACTGGAATCTCTGTATTCATAATCCTTTTGTCACAATATCTCGATTAGTCATAAGGCAAGATTGGTGTCATCCTTATAAAGGCTAATCTTGTTCATCGGACTCTGATTCGATACTGACAATCCAAACGACTCGGGACAGTCCGTTTGAGCATGGCCATGCATTTTCCAGTATTCAAATCTCCGATTGGCCTAGAGATATTCACTCCATTTATATTGGAGGGACAAATCCCGTCTTGTTCCATCACTGTAAACTACTCATTTCACAATGTACCCAAACAAGGTCCTTATAACTATCGCAGAACGATAGCGTTAGACAATGATCAAAGTACATCAGTCCATGTGCAGTCACATGCATGCGAACTCAGGTCTAAGGACTATACTTTATAGTCGTAGTAAGAATCTCTTATGACACAGATATAAATATCCTGAAGAGTTCTTATAAGCGGGTCTTGTCCGGTCGTATGTTCCCAAACATACACTTATGTACTGACTTTGATGCCGCGCATCTATGACACACTGAGACTTTGTCATAAGTCACGTACCAATCCAGTCTCACACGGTTGTTGGTGTTCCAATTTCAACAACCTTCGACTAGGGACAGGATGATATAAAACATTTATCAAATATAGGGTCTCATGATCAAGCTAAATGACTTCGATGACTCAAGATCAAGTCATTTACTTCGATGACCTATAAAATGGTTTATATCACTTTGGAACGATTATTTCATCACAGTTAAAATAATCTTGAAATAATAATTTCATTAAACATCTTAAATGTTATTTCAAGAACATATCCAATAACTAAATAAAGCCCTTTAATAACTCCCACTGAAATTAAGACTACATCTTAATTTCACTTATCCTACAGCAACAGTCCGCGACTCGTGCTTAGGCCTAAGGAGTGGCTTCGTTAATAGATTAGCAACGTTCTCATTCGTTGAAACTTGCTGATCTACTTAACATCTCTGTCATTTATCTTACGGAATAGGTTATACCTATCCTCAAGGTGTTTGGACCTCTGATGTGCAGCTAGTCTCATCTATGCTGGGAATCACATCAAGTTCAGTGACGAACTCTTCTTTCCAAACAACCTCTTTCGCCACTTCCCAAGCTGCGAAAGGTTCAGCTTAAGTCATTGAGTCAGCAACAGTGCCTTGCACCGCCAGATAGACACAAGATATAACCGGACTGTGATCGGAAATCATCTTTGTCTATTGGAAACTTGCCTTTCAGACTCTATCGACTTATAGCACCTCACTTTCTCCGTAAATCAAGAACTTATCCTTAGTATTCCTCAAATACTTTAGGACATACTTTAGGAAACTTGATTCTTTGCTGGATTCGACTGGTCTTTATTTGTCTTGCTTAACATTAAAGCAACATCAAACAAGTATGTTTCATGGCATACATGATAGATCCAATTGCCGACGCATATGGAATCTCATCCATGCATTTAAGCTCAGCAGTTATCGTAGGATACTGTATCTTGCTTAACTTAATGCCATGTGACATTGGCATAAAACCCTTCTTGGATTGCTCAAAATGTGTAGGACTTTGTCAATTTAAGAATCCTGACTTTGTCCTACCAGCTCTTTTGGATCTCTATCTTTAGATCCAAAATCCAAGAACTACGTGGCTTTACCCATGTCAATTATTAAACCAACTCCCAAGCTAGTCCTTTACCGACTACAGCGTTGGCACGTTATATCCGAGAATCAGTATGTCATCGACATACACTTTGAGAAATGCAATATCGCTCCCACTAATTTATTAGTAAACACACAGTTCCGCTTCGTTCCTGTTCAAGTCAAAACCTTGACTACTTCAACAGAACGAAGATTCCAACTCCGATATGTTTGCTTCCATCCATGAATGGATCGATGAAGCCAACTTACACAAAATGTAATTCTTCGGAGTCTGGGCTCACTTTCGCTTCCTAGGATTTCGCAGATTCGTCGCTTTCAATGATCATCAGATCATGCGAACATTCAATGATCATCAGGCTGAACTAATGACGAGAATTCACTCTCGGATTAGTGACTGATTCTTTCATATCTGCGAACTTCAGGCTCCACAGGTGTAGATTCTACAGAAATCTGTAAATCCTTCCGCTGCTCTCCCTCAATAGGTTAAGCAGCCTCCTGTATTTCTCGAATTTCTTCGAGTTGTACTTTTACTCCCACTGTTCTTCTTGGAAAGTAACTTCCCTTCTTAGAAAACAGAATGGTCGTAACAGTACCGAGCCTTGGTTTCCCTAAGAAAACTTCGAGTTATACTTTTACTCCCACTGTTCTTCTTGGAAAATAACTTCCCTTCTTAGAAAACAGATTGGACGTAAAAGTAACAAGCCTTAGTTTCTCTAGGACAACCAGTGAAGTAGCACAACTACAAATACTCAGTAAAGACAAATTTGGATCGATTCCAATCCACATTAACGTGGTGTCTTTCAACTGATATTTGTGGAACTATTTCAGCGTAAACTTAGATATTTTAGAGCGTTATTCTTAAATAATATCATGGAAGATTCGTGTGACTCATCTTTAATCATTTCTAATAAGATCTGATTCTTTCTCACAGAAACACCTTCAGGTTTTCAGGAGAAATGAGCTGTGAAACGATTTCACACTCATTAAGATGATCACACAATCAATGACTTAAGTATTATCACTCGTGATTTAATCCAGAGTCTTAATACTTTTGTCACTCAGATCCTATACTTCATTCTGGAACTCTTTCGACCATGTCAAAGAATTCTGACTTGTGTCTCATCAAATGAACACAGTCACACTCACTGAAGTAATCAGTAGAGACAATGAAGTACAGGAAATTTTCTCTGGCATTACTGCTCATTGGGCCACATACATCAGTATGTTCCAGGTCCAATAAGCCTTTGGGCCTTTCTCTAGCTTGGCTAAGATAGGCCCTTTTCCTTTTGGTCCAGTAAACAGAATTCAAGTCTCATAAGATATCTTATCAAATGAGCCCAACAGTCCATAACTATGGGATTTCTGAATCCGACTTACTCTATGTGACCAAGACTTTTATGCCAAGAAAAATCAGGTTTAATTCATTAGATTTAAACCAATTCGGTATTTATGTTACATTTAGGCACTCTTTGGTTTAAGATATAAAACCCATTCCATGAATAGGGTGCTACAATTAATATTTCATTAAGATCAAAAGAACAAAACTTGTCTTTTATCAAAATGAAAAACATTCAAATTCTTACAAGAAAATGAAAGACAATTCTGCTTAAAGCAGGTACATTGTAGCAATTACTTAATACAAAACCAAGCCTAAAAGGGATCTATAAGTGAAAACCCTACGGCTGAGGCAGCATCCCAAGCTCCTTCCAGACATGTAGTTTCACTTGCCCTTCCTTCAACGTTCTACTGTTGCTTAGGCTCTGCATATTATCACAAATATCAGTGCCACAACCAGTATCCAATACCTTTAAGGTAGAACTTGAAGTAATAACATGAATACCTGAGGAAGTAGTCTCATACATCGACTTTAACTCCTCATCATCTTCCATGAATTTAATGCAATCTCTCTTCCAATGCCCTGTCTCCTTACAGTAGCAGCACTTACCAACGTAAGAGGTATCTGACTCGGGCTCAGAAGACACACGCTTGCCATGATTCAAAATCTGGACAACTTTGTCTTCACCCTTGTCAGCATTAGGTTTAGTAAACCTACCCTTCTCATTCATGAGATTGTACAGGGTACTCTTCACGTTTGGCTCAACTGTCTTGAGCATATCATGCAGTTCAGTCAGCGTCTTCGTTAAGCCTTTCTTGATATAGTTCTTTCTGAACTTATCATAGCTTGACGGCAGTGACTGCAGAATGATTTCAGTTGCCAACTCTTGGCTAACTGGATAATCCAGTTTCCTCAGGTTATCAATGTAACCCATCATTTTACTGACATGAGGACTCACTGGATCATCATTTGGTAGCTTGCAGCTAGTGAGAGACTTAACCAACCGGTATCTCTCCACTCTTATCTGCTCCTGAAATTTCAATTTCAGGCTGCTGATCATCTCTATTGGCGACTCCATGTTCTCATATTGCTTCCGCAAGTCTGAGTCCATGGTAGCCAATATCAGACCACGCACATCTACCGCATCATTATAATGCTTATTCCAAGCATCATATACTGCATGAGAAGCATTGGACCCGATCCTCACGGGGAGAGCTCTCTCAAGGACATAGTCCTTTCTCTCCTGTCTGAGAACTAGCCTCAGGTTCCGCGACCAAGTCAAGAAATTTGATCCGTTCAGCTTGTCCATCTTAAGGACAGACCGGATCGAGAAAGTGTTTTGATTGTTTGTGCTAGTCATAACTGAAAATTAAGATAAAAGGATTTTAGTTAATATGTTCAATATGATTAATCTCGTATTAAATTTAACATGATTAATCACGCATTATATTCAATAACATAAGTTACCCTCAATAGAATATAATGATTCCAAGATCCACATATAACTAAGATTAAAGTGGGCCACTGGCCGTCACCAAACCTTAGCTTATATCGGTAAGCCCTATATCGGCTAATTATATCCGTGATATAACTCTTGGTTGTGAATCTGGGCCCGAGGCCCAATTCACTCTGATGTCTCAAGGCCCGGGACTCCCGATGGCCCAGTCAAGAAAACCAGACTATACAGTCATGTAATCATTAATGTCTGGGACTCCCAATGACATTTATGAATCACAAACCGTCTTATCCACGCAAAAATAGACACCCTCACACTGTAAGGCCATGAATACAATTGAATGGGCTTCGACAGCTGACATAGAATGGACAAGACATCCAACGCTTGATATTATTTGAGGTTCGTAGGTTTATTTAAAATTCATTCCCAAAATATAAGATTACTATTTCGGGAAACTTTCCATTTTGGAAACCTACTATTTTTGGAAACTTTCTAAAATTGAAACTTTCAAAAAACGGAAACTTTCTAACTTTAGAAATTTCTTAAAATCCGAATCATGCAAATCTAGAAACTTCTATAAATTAAGAAACTTTCTAATTTCAAAATATCGGAAACTTTAATTTAAAATCGATTTATATTCTTTATAAAATAAATTTTAAATTAAATCTGAAGAAAGACTCAAATAATTGGCCCAATTGTTTTAACTTCTTGGCCCGAGGCCCAAGAATTGGTCCATGTCCAAGACATGACCCAATTGTCCAATTAAATGACATAACCGGTCTGGTTCATTAAAATTGGTCTAACCAAATTTTAATTACTACGATGACCACAATTGTCAACCGGTTATTTACTAAACCGGATTTTCTCAATTTATTTGGTCCAACCAAATCAAATTAGAAAATCCTGGTTTAGGCACTAAATCCAATAATTATTTCGACATTGGATTTCTTGTCCCGGTTTAACCAGACTTAATAAAATTATTAAATCTGTTTATTAAACCAGGACGAATTAATTTTAATCAAAATTAAACCGAGCCTTAAACTAACCATGTCGATCGATGGACCAACCGTGTCGATCGATCCATCAACCACATCGGTCGATGCTCTCAGCATCGATCCTGCATCGATCGTGCATCGATCCTGTATCGATCGATGCTCTCACGCATGCACTGAACCGAGCCAAAACCCTAACCGTGTCGATCGATGTGCACCAACCGCATCGGTCGATGCACCAATATCGAACCTGCATCGATCCTGTATCGATCGATGCTTTCACGCGTTAACAGGGTTAGCCGATAGACTGTATCGACCGATCCATGCGATCGTATCGATCGATCCATGCGATCTCCGATTGTATCGACCGATCCATGCGATCGTATCGATTGATCCATGCGATTCTGGCCGATTCTCATTCGGTTGTATCGACTGATCCATCCATTGCATCGATCGATGCAATGCGATCACAGTCGATAGTTCTTTATGAAAATCGCAAATTCCAAATCAATATAGCTTGGATTTGCGATTTCAAGTGTGTTTAAGGTTCAATTCCTTGTTGCTTAAGTGATTTCTCTTATCAATAGTTGATTCAAAACACTTCTTAAACAAGAAAACAATCCTAAACATGAATCTAAACAAGAAAAACCAGAACCTAAAGCTCTGATACCACTGTTGGAATGTTTATATGGATCCTGATTCAATTCCAGATTCAGATCATCCTAAACATGCTGATCTAGGTTCTTCTCGAATAGAAACAATTGATGATCTCACCTTATACCTGTTTATTGCAGCGGAAAGGGATGGTATGTCTGAGATCAGAGAAACACCGAGGGATGAATCCTCCAAAGGTTCACACACGCGATCACAGAAAACGGCTGCTAGACCACAAGGAGCTCGGCGCAGAGAGAGAGAGAGATTTCGGCTGTGGGATTAGGGTTAATTGCTCAGAAACTCGAGTTTTACCTTATAAAACTTGTCTGATTCCGTTTGGGCCATTTGGCCCAAACACCAATTAACTAGACGGCATTCGCGCACTGTGTCGACCGATACCCCTTGTGTATCGATCGACACACAGTGCCTAAACCGTTTTATTCTCTCTAAGTACAGTAAATGCCTAGCACTTTTACCGTACTTCTGCTAAACCGTTCCTACACATTTTCCTGTTAGCTTAGGCGTGTGACCCATATGGGATCATATAATAAAGGCAATAAGTCCAAGACTTATAGATCATGAGCGGACTCTAGCAAGCCATCATGACCCCCAGTATTATATGACTTATGTCTGATCATTGACATACTCTTACTTTCTAGAGACAGTACCGAGATTACTGGACACAATTCCAACAGTTTATTGTCCTTCTTCTGCCCCATAACAACTCCTACATCAAAATCACTTGCATCACACATTAACTCAAAAAGTAACTCCCAATCTGGCGGTTGCATTATGGAAGCACTCACTAATGCTTACTTCATCAGTTCAAATGCAGTCTGGAAATTTGTTGTGAACTCAAATTTCACATCCTTACACATCAAATCAGTTAGTGGTCTAGCAATCTTACTGAAATTCTTGATGAACATCCTATAGAAACCAGCATGTCCAAGAAAGCACCTCATTGATTTCACTGAGTCTGGCGCCTGTAGGCTGGTCAAGACCTCAATCTTGGCACGATCTACCTCAATCCTTGCCCCTGAAAATCTGTGCCCAAGTACAATGCCATATCTGACCATGAAATGGAATTTCTCCCAATTTAGAGCCAAGTGCTTCTCCTTACACCTATCTAGCACTTTGCACATATTGTCCAAACACTCATGATATGAAGATCCATAGACAGAAAATCATCCATAAATACCTCCATGAAGTCCTCAATCATGTCTGTGAAGATAGACATCACACATCTCTAGAATGTGGTTGGAGCATACATAGTCCAAATGGCATTCTGCGATATGCAAAAATACCATACAGACAAGTAAAAGTAGTCTTCCCCTGATCCTCTAGATGAATGGGAATCTGAAAGAAACCAGAATGCCCATTAAGGAAGCAGTAATATGAGTGATTAGCTAACCTTTCCATCATCTGATTGATGAATGGCAGTGGTAAATGATCCTTCCTAATCGAAGCATTCAGCTTCCTGTAATCAGTGCACATCTTGTGTTCAGTTACAGTCATTGTAGGAATCAGCTCATTCTTCTCATTCTTTATGATTGTAACACCTCCTTTCTTAGAAACAACATGCACTGAACTGACCCAGTCACTATCAGAGATATGATAAATGATCCTAGGTTCCATCAGTTTCAGAATCACCTTCTTCACCACTTCCTTCAGATTCGGATTCAGCCTCCTCTGATGCTCAATAAATGAATTTTTCTCATCCTATATATGTATCCTATGCATGCACATATTCAGAGAGATACCTGAAATGTCATCAAGAGAATAGCGAAGAGCTTTGCGATACTTTCGCATCTTGCTCAACAGTATGGAAGTCTCTGCGTTGTTTAAAGAAGCATTAATAATGACTCGATATGTTGAATTAGGTCCAAGAAATGTGTACCTTAGCCCAGAGGGAAGTTCTTTGAGTTCAATTTTCAGAGCTTTCTCCTCTAACCAATGTGCACCTGCGACGTGTGTCGACCGATGCACGGGGTTTGTCAGTCGATGCACCAGTTCGTTCTACATTTCCAGTTGCATAAGTTTCTCTGTAGAATCCATCAATATTTCATAACAGATAGCAGACTCGTCCTCTAGATGCTCTAATTCCTGCACTGAGCTTAGCAGAGCTCTCTCCAACAGATCCTCAGCATATGTCAATTGAAAGAATTTCTCTGCCAAATCACTGAGAGTGTGCACATAGAAGGTATGTCCGTCGATGGTTGGAATCTTCACTAGCTTATCCACATCAAAACCCATCTTCAGATCTCCCACAATCAGAATGATTGTTCCCATCTTGTAGTCAATCATTGCTCCAGCAGTATCCAAAAAGGGTATACCCAAGATAAGTGGATCCTTCGGTTCGTCTCCATACTGCAGAACCACAAAGTCTGTAGGGATCACACAGTTGCCAATCCTGATTGGCACATCCTCCAACACTCCTTCTGGGATTCTGACAGTCCTGTCAGCTAGAACCAATGACATTATAGTAGGCAAACTTGTCATCCCAAGATTGTGAGCAACTGAGAAGGGCATGAGGTTCACACTTGAACCAAGATCACACAACGACCTCTCAAATCTATCTCTGTAGATAGAACAATCCAACATAAAACTCCTTGGATCCTTTAGTTTCTCAGGAATCCTGCCTTGAATCACAACACTGCATACTTCAGAGATCATCTGTACACCTTCCTCATCGGTCATGTTTCCCGAAAGCATGTCCTTTAGACATCTCTTCATCACAAGAGTGGTCTTAAGAGCATCAATCAAAGGGACCTCAATTAGCACTTTTCTTATCATCTCCTTGCACTTAGCCAACTGAAGCTCGTACTTTGACTTCCTAGGGTTCTTAAGGAAGGGAACCTTAGGATTATAGACTCTTTCATATGCAGTCTTAAGCTTATTAGTGTCTGTTTTATGTGTGCGGACCTTGCATCGATTGACGCCAGGGCTGCGTTAGTCGATGCTCGACTCAGCTGCGTCGAACTTTGCGTCGACTTTGGTCATGACTCCTTTATTCAAATCTCCATTAAAACTCAAAGAAGTATCAGGATTTACGTCCTGCATCGACCGGTGCAGAGGTGCGTTGGTCGCCGCTCTTTGCATGTCGCGAATGTCATCTTCCATTTTGTCAATTTCAATGATTTTCTCCAAGCTCAGACCCTTTTTCAGTGCAAGAACAACCTCCTTAATATGCTCATAGTTTAATTCCCTATATTAACACTGCAAGTGCACATGATGTAGTATAAAGGGGTCGAACCACATAGATTCAAGAGTTCTTACGATGGACTATACATCGTTGAGTTAAGCTAAGCATCAGACAATCAAAAAGAAAATAAATTAGTAGCAAAAGGTAAATAGTATAGGAGTTTATAATTAATATTAAAAGGCGTCAGGTCAAGAGAGTTCTCAAGGAAATCAAGTCATGCAGATTAATTATCAGTCATGATCGAATTAAGCACCATTCTAGAACTCAAACACAGATGTAAAATAAACCAACCTTCGTTGCGAGAATTTATTAAGTCTAAATCCTAGAAATCCAAATTTCTTTGCAATTCCTACAGATTAAACTAGCGTTAAGTGCATGTTTGATTTGTTCACAGATTAGCTAAATCAAATTTCTTTGCGGATATCTAATTTGCTCAACCTAAATAAATCAGATTCCAAATTACACTTTCGTGTCAATTTCAAAACCTAAGATGTAGATTCCGATTGATCAGGCTAGAACTAGCTTTAAGAACAATTCAGATTGAAGAACTAACATTTTATGATTCCTTAACTGATTAAACCAATCTAACATGCCATGAAAACCCTATGAGAATCCATAAACCTAACTATTAATCTACTCAGACATATTGAATGAAACAAGCAACATGGATGAAATAGTTTGCATTAAAATAGATAAGAGAATAGAAAATGGGTTCGAAATCTTCTCCAAAGCAGTACAAGGTTCGGATCAGCCCCAAAGCTCCTAAAATATCTCTAGCCGAAAAGTATGAAAATTTTAACAAAAATAAAACACAAAAACCCTAATATTAAGTGCTAATCACGTTTTGGGTCTTCATTTTAAATAGTGAAACTTCTGGGCCAATTCTACAAATCTTCAAATCTTCATTACGACGATGGAAAATTGTTTAATGGATGGCTGCGTCGATCGATGCCAAAGATGCATTGGTCGATGCTCATCTCAATCACTTAGAGTGATTTATGTCATCACGGCTTCAGCTCTAAGCTTTTCTCAAAATGCTCCAATATCTTCCAAAGTCCTCCAAACGTGTGCAAACCTATAAAACACCTGAAAAGACTCGAATATATACTTAAATCATGGCTTAAAACACCTAAAAACCATGATATATCACTATGTAAGAGCATCTTTAGGAAACAAAGCTGAAAATGGTTGTGATAAAGGTGATGATAACGTTGCTGATAAGGATCAAGTCAAAGATGAAATTAAATAGTATACCAGCTGTAGGTATGTGAACAAAATAAAATTATTGATATTTGGTTTATTAATGTGATTGTGTCATATATTCCGAATCTTAGATATAATTTCGGTTGAAATAACTTCATATTATCCATGTATATATCTTCCTAAGAGACTACATGGAGAATTCTTGCGTTCAATAATAATTTCTGATCTACATCAGTAGAGAAACTGTCGTTTCATCTTGAAGGTCAACATCCATTGCTCTACGAGGAAGATGACGATGTGGATGACGTTTATAACCGACCATCGGTTGGTAGATCTAAGTTTTTGGCTTTCATGTACTATTACAAAAGAATCCCAATGCGAAGAAGATGACTTACGAAGATTTTCCAACCGAGCATGTTTGGGTTTTAAAGACTAGAGAATGGAAAGTTCGGAAAAAGGTTTCGCAACTGGAAGGCTACCTTACGTCCCCCGAGTAAAAGAAGATGCATATTTTTTAAGGGTTTTTCTTAACATCCAACAAGGTCCATCATGTTATGATGATGTCAAGAAGGTTAATGGTTTTTCTTATCCTGAGTAAAAATTGGCTTGCGAAGCATTGAGTTTGCTTGATGATGATACTTTATATGTTAAATCTATAAAAGAAGCAGCTCAATGGGGTAGTGGTATGTATGTGCGAGAATCTTTTGTTCTGATGCTTCTAACTAACAGTGTTCAAAATCCACTAGAACTCTAGAATAAAACATGTGAATCCTTATCGGATGACATATTAATCAAGCAAAGAACCATAAGAAAAGATCCATGTAAGTAATACCATATTAAGGAGCATTGTCAAAAATAGTTTTATTCATATAACTTTAATTAATGTTTTATACTTTTATTTTTGTATACTGCAGATTATACCATGAACGAAACAAATCAAAATCATGAATTAGTGGAAATAGAAATGCTTATGCGTAGAAGTGGGAGTTCACTATCTAAAATTAGGTATATGCCAAAATCCAATATGAGCGCAGTGGCTCAGGATAACAACACGTTCATGACAGAAGAGTTATCATACGATTGTGATGAGCTGAAAGTGGACTTAGATATAGATCTCCCCAAACTTAAAGAAGAACAAAGAGGTGTTTATAACGAGATTGTGAGCACAGTTGACAATGGAATTGGTGGTATGTTTTGCGTTTATGGATTTGGAGGAACATGGAAAATTTCTCAGTGGAGTGTTCTTGGAGCGACTATTCGTTCTAAGGGTAAATATTATTAAATATTGCATCCAGTGTTGTTGCTGCTTTATTACTAAAAAGTGGTAGAACGGCTCATTCTATATTTGGGATCCCTATTCAAGTAAATGAAGGGACAATGTGTTATACTCCGAAACCTTGAACAAATCAAACAAAGTTTGTCAAGTTAGTTAAATTTATTATATGGGGCAAACACAAATGTTGAGTAGACATTGTTTTAAGACTATGGTTCAGAGCACGCGAGATATTTTGGGACAAGATGTTCCATTTGGAGGTAAGCCTATTGTTTTGGAGGTGATTTTAGACAGATTTTACCAGTAATAACCGATGGTGGAAGAGAGCAAACTGTTATGGCTGATCTGAATTTGTCGGTAGTGTGGAACAAATGCAAATTTATGAAGCTACCAAAAACATGCGACTTCTCGCTGATGCTCTGAGTATTGATCAAGCTCGTGCTCTAAGGATTCTCCAACTAGATTTTGGATATAGGAGACTGAAAGATCACCGGTGGAGATGATGAAGATTTTGAGATGGATACTTCAGAAGATTTTCTCATATCTGATTCTGCAAAACCTATCAAAGCAATTGTTAAAGAAGTGTATGGAGATTCTTATGCGGTTGAGTCTGACCCAAAGTTTTTCAAGGAGAGCAATTTTGAGTCAAACCAACCAAGATGTTGATAATGTGAATGACTATATGCTTGAATCATTACAAGGTATTATGTTTGTTTTTATATATGATAATGTTTAATCCAATAATATATATATCTATCTTTTAAAAATTTATTATCGTAATATATGGACATTGAAAGCTATGTTTGTTTGATAACAGGTGCAGAAAAATATTACCTCAGTTTTGACACCATTAATACTTCCGATAAAGGGAAAATGGTGATATGGTATACTCCCAGTTTTTCTGAACAACATCAAGCTATCGGGACTGCCGAACCATGATTTGAAACTAAAGGTTGGTGTTCCTATTATGTTACTTAGGAACATTGATCAGAGGAATGGTTTATGCAATGGAACTAGGTTAAAGTTACTCAGTTGGACAATCAACTTATCTAGGCTAGAATAATAATTGGATCTAGGATTGGTCGTGAAGTTGCACACCATAAGATGTTTGGCACGCCGACTGAGGCAAGATTTCATTTCAGAATGCGGCGTAGGCAGTTTCCCGTGGCTCTTGCCTTTGAAATGACTATAAACAAAAGTCAAGGACAAACACTAGAGAAAGTTGGTATGTATCTTCCAAGACCTGTTTTCACTCATGGCCAGTTTTATGTTGTCGTTTCAAGAGTAACTTCCAGAACCGGTCTAAAGATACTAATGACAGATAAAGAAGGAATACCATTGAAGAGAACTAAGAATGTTGTTTTCATAAAATTGTTCAACAACCTTACGTAGATTTTTATTATATTGGAGACTAATGTGTTATTAGTATATACATTTGAGAAAATAAGTATGGGTTGTTTCATTTTAAGGAAATTGTTTTGCTGGTTTGTTATATGATTTTATTCATTTCGAATGTGCGTAAAATTCAGATGTGTATATAATTATGTAAACTATGAATCCAAATGTATTTACATCCGGATGTGTATATAAAACGATGAATTAAACCTATATCACATTTTGTCTTGACATTAAACGAAAATTTCACTTAAGTTAACTAACAACAGAACAATGCCCGCACATGCGTGTTGGACGATCACCTAGTCTGATATAATTATAAACAAGCAATTTTATTTTTATCGAACTAAACAAGGTTTTATTTGTACAACAATTCTTATTTCACGTTGGGTTCGAAAAACTATATGCAGTGGAACCTAACAATGTAAATGGAAGATTAACTTTATACTATGATAATTATTATAACTCAATATTCAATTTGCCAATAATAGAATGATTGATGTAGAAACGGAAATTGAAGATACAAAGTCTATCTTTCGTTTGTTTATGGTGATCTGGTTCAAAAACTTAGGGATCAAGTCTGAGAACGACGAACGCGTGTTGGCCTAACTTGTTATGAGCCTTGTTTTATTATAAGGGACTTAAACTAAATAAAATGGAATCGATAAAATAGGACAGTAGCTACGTCATGCATATACATCGTGCCTTTTAACAATATGATACATAATTGTGGCTTTTTCGAATTTCCATCATTGGGAGATACATTTTCTTAGAGGGGAAGAAGAGGCTGCCAGCTAATTAGGTTCTACCTAGACATGTCATTAGCAAATGAATACTATCATACCTTATTTTCGTTCTCTTTTGTGGAGTATTGATGGATGGTGGGGCCAGATCATCCGCCTATCGTGGCATCAATTGAAGATAAAAACCACGGAAGCGGGATTAATTGAGGTTTGATAAACAATAGATTGGACAAAAAGGTTAATGGAAACTATTACGGACGGTTAGAGATAAACATAAGAGAGATATAATAAGGATTTGGTTTCAAAAATTCAAAATTTTCATCATGAGATCTTAAAATGGAGGAAACATAACTTTGATTAAAAATGTGGCAACAGAAAAGTCAGAATATGTGGCATACATTGGGAGATCGATACTATAATTTCCTTTGCATTAAGTAAACAACGAAGAGTGAGAAATTGGATCATAGGTTTACACAATGCGCCAGGGGAATGAGTTACAACATAAACCGACACTGAGAAGGTTGTGGTTAACTATTTTAAGGATTTATTTACATCTACATCTTCAGAAGAATTTGTGGAACTCCTACAAGAAGTTCCCATTCTTAGAACAAATGAATCATAAGTTTAATGCTTTAGTAACAGAGGAAAAGTAAGGAATGTTTTATTTATGATGCATTCAGAGAAAACACCAAGACCGGATGGAATGACGACCCTTTTTGAACAATCATGGTCAATCATCAAGGTAGACATTCTTCTACTAGTAAAAGAATTTTCAAGGACCGGTTAATTGGATCCGAGTTTAAATATGAATACAAAAATTTTGATTCCCAAGACAAAACAGCCAAGTCGAATGACGGAGTTAAAACCCATTATCTTATGCAACATGGGATATAAAATTATTCCAAAGGTGTTGTGTCAACAAATGAAACTGTTATTACCGGATTTAATCCCTGAAAATCAGTCAAATTTTATGGCGGGCGACTAATTCCAAATAATATTTTTATCGCACATGAAATGTTTCATGGTTTACAGACAAATCCGTCTTGTAAAAACAACTTTATGGCAATTAAAACATATATGATAAAGGCGTATTACCAATTAGAGTGGACTTTCAGTGAAAGTCTACTATAAATAAGTTTGTCAACACAATGGGTAGGATTGATGATAAAATGTATATCATCGGTTCAGTTCAAAGTAATTTTAAACGGGAATCCAAGACGTCTAATTACTCCCAAAAGAAGAGTCAAACATGAGATCCTCTACTATTCGAGGAAGACTCAAGACTCAAAAGAAGACTTCTTTTGATTTTATGTATGGAGGCATTGACTGCTAATATTTGAAAGGCTGAAAAAGAAAAGCTTCTAAGGGGTTAAAAGTTGCAAGGACAAGTCCCTCGGTCTCACATCTTCTTTTTGTGGATGATAGTTTATTCATTTGTAGAAAAACTACTGAAAATGTCAAGAAATTCAACAAATTCTTAAGAATTATGAAAGGATACATGGACAACAAATTAACTTTAGTAAATTGTCTATGCAATTTAGACATAAGGTTCCATATCAAACAAGGAAATGAATGAAAGCTTGGTATTACTAATATTGGTGGCATGGATTCTATATAGGGATACCAATGAATTTAGGAGGAGAAAAAAAATACAAATCTTCAGTATTCTTCATAATGGGCTTCACAACCGTGTAAATGGATGGACATCGAAATTTTTATCACAAAGAAAAAAAATGTTTTGATTAAATAGGTGGCCACATCATTATCAAATCATGTAATCTCATGTTTTTTGGTTACCAAAATCGCTGACCAATAAAATATGAGAGTAGTGCTTTAGTTTTAGTTTTGGTGGAGTACAATGGAAAATCATAAAGGTGTTATGAATAATAAGATGGATGCCCATTATAAGGCCCATCTCGTAGTAGCTTCTAGAATTACTTGTACACTAGGTTTTACTTGGTCTCCAAGTTCTTGTACTCCTATATAAAGGAGCCTTCATTCATTGGAATAAACATCACCAATTCTTCTATCTCTCTTCTATTCACAACAAAAGGTATGCTTTGAATATCTTGAAATTTCTTTTGTCGAAGTAAGTGTTATGGTGGAATAAGATTTCATGCCTTAATGGACTTTGATACGCCGTTATTAGCAAAAAAAACTATGGCGGCTAATTGACAAACAAATACTCTTTTTTAAAAGTTTTCAAATGATCAAATGATTGACAGTAAACAAAAAGTAATAGTTGTATCATTTACAAGGTGCTGACGAGGGGTTGAAATTCATTGATCAATCCTATTCTTCCCTCTCTTGTTAGAGAGTGAATTTTCTCTCTGTCTCGAGAGTCTATCTCTTCTTCTTCCCGGATTGATATCTTTCAGAAGAGGATCTAGAGCTCAATTCAGATGCTCCTTTGTATATATCCTTTTGATGTGTGTAATAAATTACGATTTCTAATAGGTCTTTTTCCGGTGTTTCACCAGATCTCTCGCTTTTGCGAGTTAAATCGAACCTCCTTCCTCTTTTCTTCATCTCGTCGGAGTCCCTGATTGATCTCTCTAAGCTATCACCGGCGGTCTCTGTCTTCCCCGGAAATAATCTCTTCATCGCTTCCACCGTTCATAAGGAGGAGCATGTTGATGGGCCAAAGTCTCGATCAGTAAATTAGGTCCAGACGGTGAAGGAGTCTCTCGGCGGCGTTAATTCTCGGTGGAGTTTAAAGGTTTTATTTTCTTTCTCAGTGTTCTCAGGCGATCAATTTTGGAATTTGGGATCAACAATTGGGTTTACGGTGGTGAGTATTGATTTGGACATGCAATTATCGTATGTCGGACTCTCCTTACGGCGACTGTAGACCTGCATGTCGGAGCTCTCTTGGTGCTAACACGTGGCATCAACTACACGAATCTTGGCTGCAACAGGCCACATATTATTTTGTGTTTATCTATTTGTATTGTTGGGCCTGTTTGTTTTTAGCCCATATCATCAGACTCATGCTCTGTACCCTTTTGTACTTCAGGCCTTAGTGCCTTTGAAATGAAACTTTAAAACGATCCTATTCCACCCTTCTAATTTGCTCTTTTTTATCCATAGGTAGCCAAAATAATATTCTTTCATCTATATGATGGAAATTATTATTTAATTGGGCCCAAAAGATTTGTATTTCAAAAATACCGATCTTTAAACACATTTAAAATAAAGAGAATTTGAGGTATCATTTAGCTGCCATAATATTTTTATCAGAAAATCTTACTTAAATATTTTTTTTTGAATATATATTAAATTAATTCAAGAAATTAAAAACGTGTTTACAAAAACCTACTCATTTTGAGTTGGGAGTTCATAGCTACAAACAGAAAATTGAGTCAAGAGAAACTAAGCTCCTTGTGCTTCAAACCAGACATGCAAGCCTCCCTTGTACTTGGAAGCTCTGGTACTAGTTATTGAGGATACTCTAATGCGAATGACTTTATCAACCCATTTGATCAAAATTTCAGCCAGTCTTTTTTGATCTACATGTTTCTGAGCATTATGTTCCATCCAGACGGTGTGTACCGTAGTTTGTAGTAGCAAGAGACTGAATTTGTCTTTGAAACCCTTGCCCAGAACTTCAAAAAGCCGGTTCCAACATGTAGAGAAGTGATTTCCAAATAGCCGCCGGCTTAGAGAATCCCATATCTCCCTTGAATACACATAATTGAAATGGAGATGGTCCATAGTATCTATTTGACTGTTGCAGAGGACACAAGTTGGATTAGACGCTGGACTCCATTTCTGAATCATATCTCCCGTCGCAAGTTTATTGTGTGCACAGAGCAAAGTAATGACTGAGAATTTAGGAGTGGAAAAGAAAACCAAACTCCTCTACTCCATGAAACCTTAGGCAAAGATGGACGTGTGAGGATCAAAGTATCGCGTGAACTGAAGGTTGTTTTGAAGTTGTCAGAACTATTTCTCCATAATTGGATGTCCCTGCCTTGATTCAAACCTCTATCTCTCAACTTCTGAAGTTCAACTTCGATAAGATTCAGAGTCTGAACTTTGTGACTTCTTCGTCGACCGTTTATAGTTTCCCATGCAACAGTTGCATCAATCGGTAGCCCCAAATCTATGCAGCCTCTAGCGCCTGTTAACTCATAAATTCTTCCCAAAGGAGACTAGACATCAAACTAAAAGGAGGAATCAGTCCCACTTTGAACATCTACACTTGTTAAAGGTGTTGCAAGAGTTATGAGTTCGAGTAATTTCTTCCATATCCAAGATCCAAGTTCACTTTTATCATTGGCCAGCCAAAAAGACCCTTTTCTTATTAGATATTTATGGATCCATCGAACCCATAGAGATGATGGAGCAGACAGAATTCTCCAGATGAGTTTTAAACAACATACATTGTTAGCTTCATGTAGAGATTTGAGACCCTATCCTCCTTCTTCTTTAGGTCTTGTAACTTCCTTAAAAGAAAGCTTCGCTTTGTGCCGGTTTAAGTTTGGACCTGACAATAGAAATGTCGCACAAAGTTGATCAATTTCTTTAATACATGCCTTAGAAAATCCGAAAGCCGGCATCCAAAAGTTAGTGATACTATGGATAACAGACCCTATTAATTGTAAACGCCCAGCAATGGAGAGGCTCCTTGCAGCCCATGAGCTTATTCATCGTGTGACTTTCTCTATCAATGGTGTGTAGTCCGAGACAGTAATCCTCTTTGTCATCAATGGAAGGCCGAGGTATCTTACCGGGAGCATACCAGAATCAAAAGCAAAGGTGTTTATATGGCCTCTTTGTCAATTTTCTTAATGCCTGCCAAGTAGATAGTAGACTTCTCAGCACTTATGTGAAGTCCATACATAATCGCAACTTCTGGAACACTTACATAATTCCATCTATGGAATTCTTCGTACCATCCGCAAAACGAGGAGATCGTCTGTGAAGAACCAATGGGTGATTTTGAGCTCTTGACAGTATAGGTGATATCCAATGTCTTTCTCCTCTGCATATTTATCCAACATCTTTGGTAAGACTTGTATACATATGACAAAGAGGTATGGCGACAGAGAACAGCCTTGTCTCAAACCTCGTTTACTTTTTAAATAACCTGCAAGCTCCCCATTCACCTGAACCGAAAAACTTGCCATCATGACACACCTTTTGATCCATATAATGAATTTATCCGGGAACTTCAGAGCTGACAGTGTAGCAAATAAGAAAGGCCACTGCACATAATCGAAATCCTTTGATATGCCAATCTTAAAAGCACATCTAAGAGATGTTTTCCTTGTGATAACTCTTAATCAACTCGGAATCTAGTAGCACATTTTTCCATCAGTAATCTATCTCTCACAAAAGAAAATTGGTTTGGAGAGATAAATTTAGGAAGCATGACCTTTAGACGATTAGCTATGATTTTGGAAATCACCTTATAGATTACGTTGCAGCATGAGATCGGACGGTAGTCCTTAATGTTGTTTGCTTCTTCTTTCTTAGGGATCAAGGCCAATATGGTCGAGTTGACACCCGTAAGAAGAAAAATTGTATAAAAAAAAGATTGGATTGCTATAACAAACTCCTTTCCCACAACAGACCAAGCCGCCTTATAAAATTCGCAAGTGAATCCATATGGACCCGGAGATTTGTTTCTGGCCACAGCAAAC
This sequence comes from Orychophragmus violaceus, assembly GCA_030180135.1. Classification (NCBI taxonomy): domain Eukaryota; kingdom Viridiplantae; phylum Streptophyta; class Magnoliopsida; order Brassicales; family Brassicaceae; genus Orychophragmus; species Orychophragmus violaceus. Next base: position 40,729,305 of record CM058240.1, read on the forward strand.
AAAACATTCCTTACCTCCTCCTCTGTTACATTACTGATCAAAGACTCTTTCTCTTCCTCATTACATTCAAATCCAATTAACCCTGGTAGCTAGTCCTCTTATGTTTCTTGAACATCGGTCCTTTTGTGGGTTAAAAAACCTTTAAAATAGTCAACATCCTCCTTCTTAATATCTTCTTGATTTTCTGCTATCATATAATCATCCCGAGTCAGTTCCTTGTTTGAGTTCTTAGATTTTCGACCTGTCGCAGCTTGATAGAACTGCTTGTTGTTGCTATTACCAACTTTGAGCCAATGAATTTTTGCTTGTTCGTTGATTACTTTCTCTTCGATTCCATACAATAAAGACCACCTTTCAAACGCAAAAATTTCTTCTCTCAAGGTGCTCGGCGATGGATTAAGCATCGTTTGTTGTTGAGCATCACAAAGCTTAGCTAGAGCTTCTTTTTTTATTTATATCCTCCGCCACTTCTTTACTTAGACCACGAAATGAAAGTTTAAGGCCTTTTAGCTTCTTTGATAACCTATATAGAGCTGAGGTCGAATCGAAAATTCCTTCCGAATCTTGCCAATATGACTCAACAAGTTGCAGGAACCGTGGATGTTCTGATATGAAGTTTGTAAATTTAAAAGGTCTCTTTAGCTTAATAGTTTCAGCTTTTATCCTTATTCGACATCTTAGATGATCTGATCAATCACCTGATCCGAACACACAATATGACTCCGGAAAGCTACTAATCCAAGCTTGATTCACCAACGTATGATCTAGCTTCTTGCATATAATACCTTCCTCCTGTTTATTACACCAATTCAATCTCGGACAATGAAAATTCATGTCCATTAAAGACCAGTACCTTGTAATAGCTTGAAAATCTCGCATCCCTGGAGCAATATAAGGAGATGTTTCATAATCCGAGTGCTCCTCAATATCCAAAATTTCTTTGAAATCACCAATACCATCCACATATTATTTCGAAACAGTGGAGAGTTTTGATGACTTCTCAGATCATCCCATAGTTTTTTCCTCTCTTCTGCTGTACTGGCTGCATATACAAAAGAACAAAGAATTTCTTCCTCCATATCTTCTAGATTGACCCAACATGTTATCAATTATCGACTCTTAAAACACGGCATAATCCTCACTCTCGGGCTCCAGATTACCCAAATCCTCCCTAACCGATACATAGTTGGACATAAAGACTAATCCTTAAAAACTGATGATGCAATGCGCATAGCCTTACCCTCCTTCACTCTTGTTTATAGTAGACATCCAAATCCGAAACCTCCATTTTTATCCAGTCTCGAACCACCTTATGTTTTGTATCTAGGTTAAAACCTCGTACATTCCAGAAAAACCCAGACATCAATGATTTTTCCGCAAGTTCCTTTTATTCAAAGTACTCAGACCTACGTCCCTAGTCTTTTGAACATTTGCATCTGTAAGAAGCTTGTGGTTCTCTTTCAAGGTTCTGTGGAGTGATTGCTGCAGTACCAATGGTTCTGATCCTTGTGTTGATTGTTTAACTTTTGTGTTTTTCCCTTGCTCGATCACATACGTCGTCTTCTTCATTGATGTTTCCTCTACTTCCCCGGATTTAATCATCTCCTCCTCTTGCTCAAGTGTTTCCAGATTATTATACACAATCTCCCCATCCTCCCCTTTATCATTAAGGACTGAGAATCGCGAGCTAGATAAAATTTAGGCTTGTCCATATGACAAACCCACACGACTTTTTCAAGCGATTTTGCACTTTTTGCAGGAGGTAACCACAACTCTTCTGCATTCTCTGTTGACTTTTCTGGAAATTTTACCAACTCTTGTGAACTTATATCCACCCTTTCTATCACATTTTCGACATCCACCCTCAAAACTTCTTCTACCTCCCTCGGCAACACTTCCTCAACACCCACCTCTTTGTCATTGGTTTCGACATCTTTTATTGGATCACTTTGTTCATATATCCCATCTATTACTTTTACTAGACACATCTTGCCTAGATGTCCCCATTTATCATAAAGAGAGCATTTAGCAGGCAGTCATGGGTATGAATATTCTACTAGCGTCTCCTTTCATGGGAACATTACGCAAATGAATTCAAAGCGGAAATTGTTTTCATTTCCGGCTGAATATCTCCTTCAAAAGGAGACCACTTCGACATTACCACAAGAACATCGGCCAAATTCCACATCCCCCTTCTCATAACTCTATTTCTCGTGATCGTATCATTGATCTGGAACTTCATAGTGGTTGTGTTAACCGCAAATACCTCTATCATCTCCGACTTATCTCCTAACACCCATATCTTATTGACTATGGCATGAACTTTTGCGATGTGAGGAGCTTTCACCATGAAACAATCAATCAGGAAATCCTCCCATAGAGGAGAAGCATTCTGGAAAACTTCTTCTGGTACAACCACCGCACCAATGCCATTCATGACTGTCACGTCCATCTCATACTTTGTTAAAACCTTTTTCTTCTGAATCAAGTCAGCCCAAGAAACATCAATTTTCCTTTCAGATCCTTAACAAATTGCTTTCTAGATTATCCTGAACCTCCCTCGTCAGCCATAGCCTCCGTGGGAAGCATATGAGGGTGCCGGAGAGGTACCTTGCATAGGCTAAAACCCCACTCTTATCGCTCGAAAACCATGTCTACCATTTTCTTTTTTTCAACATAACTTTTCGATGATAGCAAGTGTATTCCTTACTGCTTACCACTAGAACTCCATCAAGACCGAGAAGCTGAACTCATGAATTTTAAAGTGATAAATTTGGATAATCGAATACATGACATGACTTGGTAACATGGCTGCTACTAATATTATTAAAACCCCTTTCCCATTTTTTTATGAAAAGAAAAAAAATTGATGTCCATCCATTTATTTGATATTGAAGCCTTAGAAAATTTATCTAAGTCTTTGCCCATACTAAATTCTATGGAATTCTCAAATATGATCATATGCCACCTAGATTTGAAATCCCTAAACTTTGTTTCAGTGCCTCATCCGCAAAAAAATGCAAAAGAGATGGACTTGCCTCGAAAACTTCAAATTCGTTATTGATTTATTGATTTATCCTGGTCTATTCTCCATATTTTTGTTATTAGCACTTCCGTATAAAAGATTAAAAATAAAGTGATGCACCACATCATTCTTGGCTTTGATGGATATCTACATTTTAGAATAATATGCCTTCAAGATTAACCATTAATGAAAACCTTATATTAAACCAATGTGATGCACCACATCATCCATGTAATCTATTGTGTTGCAAAACCCACATTTTAGGAAATGTTCGATACAAGATTATTCTACCAGATCATATGCCTTATTCTTATATATTTTTCTGTTGCCTTAAAATTAATTTTATAAGAAAAATTAGAATATTAACTGAAAAATTAATGTGTTACCCAATATTAAAATACTAGGTGGGGTGTCTGCACAGGGTGCAGACATAGGGGTACTTTGTTAGAGTTAAAAAATTGGAAGTTATTTTCATAATAAAATATTTTAGATTCATCATTTAGACTCAGATCTTCTTCTTCATCTTCCGCTTCCGCTTCCTCCTCTTCTTCTTCTTCTTCTTCCGCTTTTTCTTCCTCTATTAAATTGTATGGTCTTCCAACCTAAAACCAATTGGTGATAAGTGGATTTATTCTTACCCTATATATATTAGTTAATTATTTCTCCAACTACCGATGTGGGACTTACTTTTCATTAAAATTTCATTAATTGTTCTATACCTGTATTTATATTTATATAAACATTACATTATAAATAATAATAAAAGTAAATAAACTAAAAATATAAATATACTCATAAAATTATTTTCGCAATTGCAGTATATTTGAGCTCGAATTCTATAGATAAATATTAAAGGCTCATATTTTACAGACCACAAATCAGTCCACACCACTTCAATTATTTATGGTTAAGAAAATAATACTAAACCAAACCCAAATCACACAATCATACTAAACCGATACAACAATAGATGTATGATTAGATATGGGTTCAATTTTTAAGCACACATCTGCTGTGTCGGCATGCGACCATCGGTATTCTCGCCGGCCATCCCCGGTTCCGTCTTCTTACAAGCCATCATACCGTCGGTTAAACCAGATCCGGTGTTATGCTCAATATTGTCATCACTAGCCAGAGCTTTTTCCACAGATTTTGATAGGTCCGGTAAAGAGACGGGGAGAAAACCATTTTGACGACATGTCTCAATCGATTCCACCAACATCTCCTCCAGACTATACTTGAAGTTAAATCCCATATCAGTCAGCTTCTTGGAACTGAACACAATGCTCTTTAGATTCTCATCCACACCTTCAAACCTGTTCCAAAGAATTTTCTTTTCAGCAAAAAGATATTAACTGAATATGCAAAACAAGCTTAAACCGGTATTCAAATCTATGTATATATCTTACGCTGAAGGCACGTTATATTCTGGGTATTTTTGCCGAAGAAATTCCGAGATAGTAAGAATTGTTGCATCATGAGAGGAACAAACATAACGTCCCTTGGCAACACCTTGTTCGTACAAGAATACATGTGCATTGCATAAGTCGTCCAAGTGCACATACTGTCCTTGTCTTATGATCGAGTAATGAGCCTCGTTGCCTGAAACATGTTCACGACTTTAAATTAACATTTCACATTTGATGTAATAAACAAATATTAACATTTTGGCATGCCAATAAAAAGATAGAAGAGACTTATTGACATCCTCTAGCTAGTCCCGGAAACCTCTATGTGAAAAATAAAAGGGACTAGAAAATGCGCTCACGAGTGATAGGAGAGAGTGCGGTAATGAGGCTAGGCGGCATAGATGTTGTTATGAACGGACCGATCACCAATGTCGGGATAATACTAATGAAATCTATTCCGTTTTCCTTCGCGTAATCCCACGCTGCTTTCTCTGCCAACGTTTTCGACAAGAAATACATCTGCCAAACATTTTATCAAAACATAAATTACTTTGAAGAGATCAACCTCGGGTTAATTTGATGTATGCTATATAGTTTATATATATACCCATCCTGTCATCTTCTTGGATGTGATAAAATCAAGATCACTCCAATCGTTTTCATCATATACATGTTTCTTATGTTCCTCGACATTAACCGTTCCAGCAGACGAAGTAAACACGATTCTCCGTACGGTCTTTGCCTTAACACATGCTTTCATTATCCCCAACACTCCATTCACTGTCGGTTTTATAACTTCGTTCTGATTCAAACAAACTCAATCAACAAATCTTGTAAAGTAGATGTACGACTCGAAAGGTTCATAATATAACTCACGTTACTCACCTCAGGATCCTTTGATTCAAAATCCATGGGAGTTGCTACGTGAAAAACGCCGTCGCATCCGTTTATGGCGTCATCGTAGCTTCCTTCGTCAGACAAATCGGCTTTCCATAAAGTGAGTTGCGTCTTGGCGTTTAGCAAATCAAGAAGATGTTGCACTTTCTTCAAATTTCCTTTATAATCCAATAAAACTTATTTAACCCCATAAAGTTGCACATATTTACGTAATCTTACGAGAAATTAACGAGATTGTGAGAAGATATATATGTACCGGGGTCGCGGACAGTGGCACGGACAAAGTAACCACGTTCGAGTAGCCGCATCACGAGCCATGAACCAATGAATCCCGATGCGCCGGTTACGCACACGGTCTCTTTGTGACTGGCCATTTTTTTTGGTTAAATAGTTGGATTACGCTTTTGGAAAAGATTTTACTAGACACTATAGATTGAAAATCTTCGTGCTATATGAAAACACTATATATAGACATTGCAGATTGAAAATTGCTATTTAGAAGCTACCGGTCACGTGAGTACCAACCGGCGAAACACGTGAGGAACGTTGGTTGTGTGGTATGTGACAATCTGGTAAGTTTGATTTTATTAGTTGTACCGGTGGATGGAATATGCTTATCTGCGGCTTCGATTGTTTATTTGTTTGGTAAGAAAGCGACAAGAGTTGCAGTCTACTTTTCTTTTTTTATTGTTTCCAAACTTTCTTTTAATTTATTTATCATTATGTTAAGGATTGGGGAATTTGGCGACTACATATCTATACTTTGTTGAGATAACACCCGTCCTTCATTTAAGAAACTTGTCACCAATCCTAATGTACCACTTAAATATCTTTACTAAACATCAATAATCCCAATAAATAATTAATTTCATAAACGTAATTAAACATAATGCAATACCAAAATAAAATGTGGAAAATGCGGTAAAACTCTAAAATATCCATTTTACCTAAGCATCCATCTACTCAACAGGTTTACCTGAAAAAAGAAAAATAAAAAGGGATGAGTAACAGATGAGTCATTCAGCTAGGTAAGAGATGCCAAAACGCAAGTCCATAGACTCGATCCTCGTCTCCTAATAAGGAAGTCTAGCCTAAACATGTACAATAACGACATTTTAAGCGTCCAAGCAACACTCTACACGGCACCCGCGAGACTCGAACCTCCGGTACCTACTAGTAGATGGGACTCGAACACACCATCTAACACATATCTCCTGGGGGACTGAACCCCCGATATCACCTAGTAGATGAGACTCAAACCCACCATCTATCACATTGTCACTCGGCAGAACTCGAACCCAATATCATATACTAGATAAAACTCGAACCCACCATCTACATACTCAATAACTATATAAATAATATATCTCCAATTTAACAAACAAAACTATTTTAGACTCGATCAAAGGAAACGAAACACATTTATGTACTAAATGACTTTATAAGGAGGTTATAAACAAAGTTTGAAAAGTTGTAAAATAGACCTCACCTTAGCCAATAGAAAATATGTGCTTTCGGAACTTCAGAAGCTCAAAGAACTGTCTTCGAACGGCGAAAAATGGATAACGGGTTAACCCGGTCAAAATCAACGAAAAAGTCAACATAAATCAAGTTCAATTTAGTTAACCAATTTAAATTAATTTAAACCAAATAACTAGGTTAACTAAAATAAATTGATTGAACATAATTAAACCAAACTTAACCTAAGTAAACCGATTATACCAAATTAATGGTTAACTAAATTAAATAAAAGAAAAAGAAAAAGAGGTTACAAGAGTTACATGAATCACGAATACACAATCGGATTGAAACCGTAACTGGCTTTGGAGCACATGACGACATCAACCAGGACGACGGCGGCACAACCTTGTGCCGGAGGATCCGCGTCTCGGCGGTGGAGAACAAGCACGGTGAGTGGTGGCGGTGGAGCACAAGCACGGTGAGTGGGGGTGGAAAAGAAGCAATATCAAGGTGGAGAACAGGTGACTTGCGACATAAGTTGTAATGGCCCAAATCCAGCAACATTTAAAATTTTATAAAAAAGAAAGAGGAAGCCCAAGCCCAAAACCCACATTGCTTTTGTAAAAACCCTAGGTATCTCTCTTATAAATAGAAGCCACCACCTAAGAAAAAAAGAGAAAGAAGAACCTCCAGCGAAGCTCGGTCCATCTCCCGTCGCAGCCACCACCGTCCAAGCCTAGATCTAGTGTTCCTACATCGTCTAGTGTTGAAGGTAATCCCGAAAATCCATTTTCAGATCTGTTTTCTCTCAACCCGAACACTAAAGTGACCATAACTTTGAAGCCATGATGAATCTAGGAAATCCAAGACCACTATTGCGTTCTTCTCGACGAGACGAAGCCAACAAAATTAGACTCACCTCCAGCAGCCACCGGACACGCCTACACTAGCCACACGAAGCTCGGCGAGTAGATCTCACACACCGCCGCCGCTGGAGACATGTGCCGTTGCCACGCGCCTCCGGAGCCGTCGTCCGCCTCTACCGTTCGCCGCCGTCGCTTGTCGCTTGTCACCGGAGCCGCCACCGAGTTAACTCGGCCGGCGACCAAGTCGACTCGGTTGACTGGGTCGGACCGTTGACCGGTTGTTGGGGTCCCCCCTCGACGAAAACAATAGCCGAAAGCAAGTTCGGACAATCGGACGCAGACAGATGTCCGCTTCGGACAAACAAAGTTTCGTATAAATAACCAAGTTATACGAAGTGTCGACAACTTCACTTGAACAACTTATTAAACAAAATGATTCAACGGATATATTCCATACGAAACTGATGACATTTCATATACGTGATATACTTGTATTTTCATGCATTTAGGCTATTGTTAGGATCATGTTTTACTTCTTTTTAGTTTCCTTTAGCTTCATTTCTTTGGTCATTGGTGTGTTTAGAGTATAGGATCATCTAGATCTAGGTTTAGGCATTCTAGGCTTGCATTTGGAGTGTTTCTTATGTTTTGTAGGTTCTTGGAGTTGCTAAAGATGTTTGGAAGAGTTTAGAGGCCAAAGGAGTGATTGCAAGTGAAATGGTGATGAAGGACCAAACCAATGAGCTTGAAAGATTGAGTCATATGAAGATATTACGTTGACTTTTAGCTCTGGGATTCTAAATACAAATCATGGGAAATTGAGTTAGCTTTCTAATGGAGGTGGTGTGGAGTCATTCAGAGCTATATGTAAAGAGTTATGCCTGATTTACTTGATGCATCTCAACACAGTCTTCATATCGGGTTGCATATCGGCCAGCCAACCGATACGACCTCTCGGATTAATTTTTGTGCATCCATATCGGTTGGCATATCGGTTCAGCCAACCGATACGCTCCTTCGACAGAAAATCCGAGAGCTCGTATCGGTCGGTGTATCGACCGACCCAACCGATACGCGTCCCAGAAATTGCCTTGGATCCGGGTCAACACCCGGTTTGTTCCGGGTTGACCCGGTTCGCCCCATTATCACTACTTAAGCCAAAAACCTATTTTTCTATGCTATCTTAAGCTGTTTTTGATGTTATAAACCTTTTTGTAAGAACAAATTTGATTCTTGAGATTAATCTAGTATTTTCTTTGTTATTCCTTCTACAAATCTCTCAATCCCTCACCAATCTCCATGATCAACTCTATTCCTATGAGTTTTGTTGATCTAGTTATGATTAGTGAGTAGTTCTCCATAGGCTTATGGGTTAGGTAGGATTAGGTTGATTTGGGGTGATCAATGGATTTCTAGTGTTTAATTGTTTAAGATCTCATCTAGCAAAGTGTGCTTAATGCCTAATTAATCTTGATCACATTGGTTAGGATGTTTAGAATTTCTTGTTCACAACATATTCGATGAAATTCCAGTATATAGCTTTGTTAGGACTTTCACATTCTAGCACATGAAAATGTATGTCTAGAGTGATTGTTTGCTGATTGGAACCTGTTTGAATGCTCGTTTGATTTTAATTCACAAATGATGATTTGTTCTTGAGTTAAGAATAAGTGAAGAATTGGTATTAAGAGATTAAACTGCTTTACTTGGTGTGTTCCTTGCTAGGAGATTAGCTTTTAGAAGTTTGAATTAGGATTCCTTGATCATCCCGAGTTACCTATCCGTTGACCTTAACCCTTGGGCCTTATTCTTGTCATTGATTGAATCGTTTGTTTATTTGCTTTTGTTTACTTCGGTTTGATTTGCTTTTGTTAGGAATGTTAGAAACTAAAAACCAAATTGTTTGATTTGACACTGAAGGTTTAGTGTTTGCTTATTGGTTTTATCCATCCCAGAATAGGTTCGATACCTCAAGGCTACTACGATAAGCTTGAGGAATTGGTACCTCAAAGGATCCTAAAATCCTAGTTATCAATTTGGCGCCGTTGCCGGGGATTGCAAAATCCTAGTTATCAATTTGGCGCCGTTGCCGGTTTGGGATTCTGGATATTACAATTCGTTTTCTATTCCTTTTTAGTTCAAGTTATTGTTACTAATTTGCTACTTTCTCTCTTTTTTTTTTTGATGTTAGGTGTATGAACTTGCGCAGCAAAGGGACTACAAACTTAGTTGCAAGAGTTTACGACATCAAAGCACACGAGAGGAGATTAGCAAAGGAACGACGAGCACAAGAAAGAGCTGTTCACGTTGAGAGACTTGGATTGGAACCAACTGTTGAAGATCTACACGACTTTGAAAGTGTTGAGCTGCAAGTTATGGATAACAATCATGATCAACAGCAGCAGCAAGAAAGGCCAGCTAGGGCCATTGGAGATGGAGACACACCGGATACAAATGCGAACCGGCATGGGATCATTCCACCACCGGTGAACAACAACAACTTTGAAATCCGGGCTATGGTAATGAACATGGTGCAGAACAATCAATTTCATGGGCTAGCATCTGAAGACCCGTTGCAACACTTGGACACTTTTGAAAAGATATGCGCTACTACAAGGTTGAATGGTGTGACTGACGATGGTTTGAAGATGCGTCTCTTTGTCTTCTCTTTGGCAGATAGAGCCAAGGATTGGGAAAGCACCATCCCACCAGGATCCATCACTACTTGGGGAGACCTAAAGAAAGCTTTCCTGAAGAAGTTCTTCTCAACTACCAGGACCGCCCGTTTTCGCAGTGAGCTATCCGGGTTTGTGCAACGCAACAATGAGAGCTTTGCTGAAGCTTGGGAGAGGTTCAATAAGCTCACTACTCAGTGCCCCCACCATGGTTTCACCAAGGAAACATTACTCAACAACCTCTACCGTGGAGTGCTTCCTAGAATGAGGGCAATGCTAGATTCTTGCAGCAATGGACACTTCCTAGGCAAGGGAGTAGATGCAGCTATGGAGCTGATTGAAAATCTTGCAACGAGTGATGGTAACTACAATGAGGACTATGAGCGCACCAATAGAGGATCATCTTCCACAGATGAGAAGTATGAAAAGGAAATCAAAGCTTTGAATGAGAAGTTAGACAAGATGATCTCCATTGGCCAAAAGAACATCAGCTTTGTGGGACACTATGAGGATTCTAAGCCACAGCTTTATGATGATGATGAGGATTTGACACAAGAAGAGATTAACTTCATTGCTGGACAAGGTTGTTTCAATAAGGGCTTCAACCAAAACTATCGAAACCACCCAAACTTTTCATACCGCAATCCCAATGTAGCCAATCCTCAAGACCAAGTCTATCCTCAAGCTCCATCTCAAGGACAAGCTCATCAACAAGGGCAGCAAGGCTTTCCTCAGCAGCAAAAGCCTTTTGTTCCATACACCAACCAGCAAGGGTTTAGAATAAGCCTCAGTTTCAAGGCCAGCAAGGATATGTTCCCAAGCAGCAATTTCCACCCGGTTTTGGACAGCAACAACCACAAGCTTCTTCTTCCTCCGGAGTTGATAATGAGTTAGAGGGAATGATGCAACAACTCATCCTAGGACAAGCAAGTTTGGCATTGGAAGTGAAGAACCTATAGAATGAGCTGCAACATTTGACTTCTCGCTTGATCAATGTTGAGAACACACACGCTTCCACTTCTAGACCTACCGGTACCTTGCCCGGAAACCCGGAGAAGAACCCGAAAGACTACTGCAATGCAATCTTCTCTACTGTTGATCATGAGAAATCAGACTATGAGCCAGAGGTTGATGAGATAGAAGCACTTCTCTATGGTTATGAACTCCCTCCTGCTGCACCTGTTCCTCTCAAGGAGATGAAGGCCACTGTAGTTAAGCCTTCCTATGTTGCACCAGCTAAGGTGATGAGTACTACTGCTATTTTTGATGAAGATATTGTGCCTACTGTCCACACAACACCAAGGGTACTTCCCAAGCTTGGTAATCCGGGTAAATTTACCATCAGTTGTACTTTGGGAGACTTGGAGATTACGGATGCATTGTGTGATTCCGGCTCTACTGTGAGTGTGATATCTCTTGACATGGTGGAATCTCTTGGGATTAAGAGCATGGAAAGGTACCCGTCTTCTATTACATTTGGAGACTCTTACTCAAAAACTCCAATGGGAATGATCAAGGACTATCCACTGAAGATTGGTAAGTGCACTATCCCAACTGAATTTATTGTCATGAAGATGAAGAAGAGTACCCAACTACCTCTCTTACTTGGTACCTCTTTCCTCAACACCACTGGAGCTTGTTTGGACTTCAAAAAGAGACGTGTTGTGCTGAATAATGTTGATACCAAGGCTTACTATCCTCTGAGGAGCACATCTCTTCACACTTGTGGTGTCTGTTGGGAATGTCCTGAAATCTACTGTACTATCTCTAGAAAGTATGATAAATGTCGAGATCAGACATAAGTCATAAATACTGGGTGATCATGATGGCTTGCTAGAGTCCGCTCTTGATCTATAAGTTTAGGACTTATTACCAGTATTGTATGATCCCAAAGGGTCACACACCATAGCTAACGGGAAAGTTAAGATGGAATTAATACGGTAAGATGCTAAGGCATTTACTGTATTTGTACAGAGAGTTGGGCAGACAACAAATGGGCTTTTGTCTGATTTGTGTCTTGGGCCCAAAAGTCTAATGGACCATTAGTTTAATTAATTAAACTTGGGCCCATTAGTGAGTTAAAAAAATTGCAACATTTGGGTCATGAAACCCTAATGCTTCTTGGCGATTTTGTAAGAGCAGCCGTAGGCCCTCTCTCCTCTCTCTGGTTGAATTCCATCCGGTCTAGCAGCCATTCCCTGCTTGTAAGAGTGTGGATACCTAGGAGGAACAGGTATTCATCTGTTCTAATCTGATCTTGTCATTACCACCAATCATTCCGCTGCAAAGGTAAAGATCAGGTTTGTTTTATGATTCGATTACAAGAACCTAGATCTGTTTAAGATTATGTGCTAGGTTGCAATCTGAGAATTGAACCATGGAAAAACGCATAATCCTTCAGTGGTATCAGAGCTAAGGCATTAGTTTCTTGTAAATTTGGATCATAGGGTTGTTTAAAAGTTTTAAAGAATCAATTAAGAAATGAAAATTGATTAGAAAACTAAAAACCCTTAATCCCCTAATTGCTTAATGGTCTCGGTCATGATCTTATAGCATGTCCCGTCGATCGTTTTTAACCGATCGATAAAATTTAAAGATTGGACGATGTTAAAGCATGTGATCGTGTGTCGATCATGCTTTTGATCAACCAATCGGATGATGGGTTATAGGCGTGTGATCGATGGCTAAAACGGCCGTATTTCTAACCCTAATCGATCGCAAATCATTGGTAAAAGATCATTGTTTTGTCTCGTTGCACTTGATGCGTGAGACGCAAGAAACATTGAGATGCTTTAAAGTCTCGGCCGATCATAATTGAAAGCGATCAATGATCGATCGTTAATGGATCTCGGATCATACGATCGTGGATCGTGATGCCTTGGTTCATGTTGGATCGAGCGATCGGGTGATGAAGCGTTCGGCCGCATGATCGGTTCCTTCATGATGCTTGGGCCGATCGTGTTTGCATCATGTCTCGGATCACGTTTGTGCCGAGTGATGCGTGGGCTTTGCGGCCGTGTGATGCCTTCGATCGCTCTAAGCCGAGTGATCGTTGATGGGCTGGCCGCGTGATCGTTTGGGCCGAGATCGATCAATCGATCGTGAGGCCGTGGGACGGATCATGCGTAATGGGCCTAGGGTTGGATCATGGATCCGATCGTTTGGCCCGTTAAAACTTTACGTCCCGCGAATAGTCAATCGGTTAAACCGAGCTTCGCAGTTCGTTGCCCAAACCACACCGATTAAACCGGTCCATTTAATTGGCGGTTAATCGTGTGTTTAAAGCCTTAAACCGCAAGTTAGGTCAAAATTGGCTAAAACACCAGGTGTTTCTTCCCGGTTTTGGATTTAACTGAACCGATCCAATTTAATTGGTGGTTCAAGCGGTTAACCCAAATCGCGGTTTGCTGGAAATTATTTAATATATGGTATTATTTAATTTCTGGTTAAACCGGATTGAAATTCAAAATTGAATTTTAACCTAAACCGAAGGCTGGTCTAAGTTTGATTTGGTTGGACCAAATAATTTAGAGCTGGTCTGGTTTAGTAAATAACCGATGGTTTTGATAGTTAATTTGGTCTTGGACCAGAATTAATAAACCGACTCGGTTATGTCAAATTATTGGGCCAACTGGAATTCTATGGTCTTGGGCCAAGAATTGGGCCTATAATTTGTGACCCAACCCGAAAATATTAATAAAATATTAAATTAGAAATTTCTATTTTTAGAATGTTTCTAAATTTAGAAAGTTTCTAAAACAAGTAAGTTTCCCAAAATAGTAATCTTCTTTTTTTGGAAATAAAACTTAAAATCCTCAAAAACAATATCAAGCTTGGATGTCTTTCCAATCTTGTCAGCTACTTAACGCTTATTCGATTACAGATATGGCTTACAGTGTGAGGTATCTGTTTTCGCGTAAGTAAAGTAGTATATAGTCATTAATTTCATTGGGAGTCCCAGACTTTAGTGATTATTTGGCTGTAAGAGATTGGTTTCCTTGACTGGGCCATCGGGAGTCCCGGGCCTTGAGACATCTGGTGAATTGGGCCTTGGGCCCAATCCACAACCGAGAGTTATATGGTTATAACTAGCTGTGTGTATGCTTACCAAGTAAAGCTAATTCCGGGTGACGGCCAGTGGCCCACTTTGGTTTTAGTTGAACATGGGTCTCGGAATCATTGCATTCTTATGAGGTTAAACAAAGAAATTTTGAATGCAATGCGAGTTTTCTTATAAGTTATTAAGATTACTCTTTTATGAACAAAATAACTAAAACTCTATTTATCTCTAAATTTCAGTTATGACTAGCACAAACAATCAAAACACTTTCTCGATCCGGTCTGTCCTTGAAATGGACAAACTGAACGGATCAAATTTCTTGACTTGGTCGCGGAACCTGAGGCTAGTCCTCAGGCAGGAGAGAAAGGACTATGTCCTTGAGAGAGCTCTCCCCGAGAGGATCGGGTCCAATGCCTCTCATGCAGTATATGATGCTTGGAATAAGCATTATAATGATGCGGTAGATGTGCGTGGTCTGATATTGGCTACCATGGACTCAGATTTGCTGAAGCAATATGAGAACATGGAGTCGCCAATAGAGATGATCAGCAGCCTGAAATTGAAATTTCAGGAGCAGGTAAGAGTGGAGAGATACCAGTTGGTTAAGTCTCTCACTAGCTGCAAGCTACCAAATGATCATCCAGTAAGTCCCCATGTCAGTAAAATGATGGGTTACATTGATAACCTGAGGAAACTGGATTATCCAGTTAGCCAAGAATTGGCAACTGAGATCATTCTGCAGTCACTGCCGTCAAGCTATGATAAGTTCAGAAGGAACTATATCAAGAAAGGCTTAACGAAGACGCTGACTGAACTGCATGATATGCTCAAGACAGTTGAGCCAAACGTGAAGAGTACCCTGTATAATCTCATGAAGGAGAAGGGTAGGTTTACTAAACCTAATGCTGACAAGGGTGAAGACAAAGTTGTCCAGATTTTGAATCATGGCAAGCGTGTGTCTTCTGAGCCCGAGTCAGATACCTCTTACGTTGGTAAGTGCTGCTACTGTAAAGAGACTGGGCATTGGAAGAGAGATTGCATTAAATTCATGGAAGATTATGAGGAGTTGAAGTTGATGTATGAGACTACTTCCTCAGGTATTCATGTTGTTACTTCAAGTTCTACCTTATAGGTATTGGATACTGGTTGTGGCACTGATATTTGTTATAATATGCAGAGCCTAAGCAACAGTAGAACGTTGAAGGAAGGACAAGTGGAACTGCATGTCTGGAAGGAGCTATGGATGCTGCCTCAGCCGTAGGGTTTTCACTTGTAGATGCCTTTGAGGCTTGGTTTTGTATTAAGTAATTGCTACAATGTACCTGCTTTAAGCAGAGTTGTCTTTCATTTTCTTGTAAGAATTTGAATGTTTTTCATTTTGATAAAAGACAAGTTTTGTTCTTTTGATCTTAATGAAATATTAATTGTAGCACCCTATTCAAGGAATGGGTTTTATATCTTAAACCAAAGAGTGCCTACATGTAACATAAATACCGAATTGGTTTAAATCTGATGAATTAAACCTGATTTTTCTTGGCGTAAATGTTTTGGTCACATAGAGTAAGTCGGATTCAGAAATCCCATAGTTATGGACTTTTGGGCTCATTTGATCGGATATCTTATGAGACTTGAATTTTGCTTACTGGACCAAAAGACAAAGGGCCCATCTTAGCCGAGCTAGAGAAAGGCCCAAAGGCTTATTGGACCTTGAACATACTCACGTATGTGGCCCGATGAGTAGTAATGCCAGAGAAAATTTCCTGTACTTCATTATATTTACTGATTACTTCAGTGAGTATGACTGTGTTCATTTGATGAGACACGAGTCGGAATTCTTTGAAATGGTCGAAAGAGTTCCAGAATGAGGTATAGAATCTGAGTGACAGAAGTATTAAGACTCTGGATTAGATCACGAGTGAGAATACTTAAGTCATTGATGGTGTGATCATCTGAATGAGTGTGAAGTCGTTTCACAGCTCATTTCTCCTGAAAACCTTGAGGTGTTTCTGTGAGAAAGAATCAGATCTTATTAGAAATGATTAAAGATGAGTCACACGAATCTTCCATGATATTCTTTAAGAATAACGCTCTAATATCTAAGTTTACGCTGAAATAGTTCTACCAATATCAGTTGAAAGACACCACTTAAATGTGGACTGGAAATGATCCAAATTCGTCTTTACTGAGTATTTGTAGTTGAGCTACTTCGCTGGTTGTCCTAGGGAAACCAAGGCTTGTTACTTTTACGTCCATTCCGAAAACGAAGTTAGTTTGTTCGGAATTCTGTTTTCTAAGAGGGAAGTTGCTTTCCAAGAAGAACAGTGGGAGTAAAAGTATAACTCGAAGAAATTCGAGAAATACAGGAGGCTGCTCAACCTGTTGAGGGAGAGCATCGGATGGATTTACAGATTTCTGTAGAATCTACACCTGTAGAGCCTGAAGTTCGCAGATTTGAATCCGTCACTAATCCGAGAGTGATTTCTCGTGATTAATTGCCATGATCTGATGATCATTGAAAGTGACGAACCTGCGAAATTCACAGAAGCGAAAGTGAGCCCGGACTCCGAAAAGTTATACTGTATGTAAGTTAGCTTCATCGATCCATTCATGGATAGAAGCAAACATATCGGAGTTGGAATCTTCGTTCTGTTAAAGTAGTCAAGGTTTTGACTTGAACAGGAACGAAGTGGAACTGTGCGTTTACTAATAGATAAGTGGGAGCGATGTCACTCAGATTCTTATAATGCTTATTCTTGACCACTTCGTTCCTGAGGCTAGTCCTCAGGCATGAGAGAAAGGACTATGTCCTTGAGAGAGCTCTCCCCGTGAGGATCGGATCCAATGCCTCTCATGCAGTATATGATGCTTGGAATAAGCATTATAAGAAATCTGAGTCTCAATATAAGAACTCATGGGAACTGTGCCTTGGTTTCCCTAGGACAACGCGCCTCTCGAAAGAGTCTCATTATGTGATGAGACACGAGTCGGAATTCTTTGAAATGGTCGAAAGAGTTCCAGAATGAGGTATAGAATCTGAGTGACAGAAATATTGAGACTCAGATTTCTTATAATGCTTATTCCAAGCATCATATACTGCATGAGAGGCATTGGATCCGATCCTCACGGGGAGAGCTCTCTCAAGGACATAGTCCTTTCTCTCCTGCCTGAGGACTAGCCTCAGGAACTTCCCTCTTAGAAAACAGAATTCCGAACAAACTAACTTCGTTTTCGGAATGGACGTAAAAGTAACAAGCCTTGGTTTCCCTAGGACAACGCGCCTCTCGAAAGAGTCTCATTATGTGATGAGACACGAGTCGGAATTCTTTGAAATGGTCGAAAGAGTTCCAGAATGAGGTATAGAATCTGAGTGACAGAAGTATTGAGACTCAGATTTCTTATAATGCTTATTCCAAGCATCATATACTGCATGAGAGGCATTGGATCCGATCCTCACGGGGAGAGCTCTCTCAAGGACATAGTCCTTTCTCTCCTGCCTGAGGACTAGCCTCAGGAACGAAGTGAGCCTGAAGTTCGCAGATTTGAATCCGTCACTAATCCGAGAGTGATTTCTCGTGATTAATTGCCATGATCTGATGATCATTGAAAGTGACGAACCTGCGAAATTCACAGAAGCGAAAGTGAGCCCGGACTCCGAAAAGTTATACTGTATGTAAGTTAGCTTCATCGATCCATTCATGGATAGAAGCAAATGTTGGGAATGTCCTGAAATCTACTGTACTATCTCTAGAAAGTATGATAAATGTCGAGATCAGACATAAGTCATAAATACTGGGTGATCATGATGACTTGCTAGAGCCCGCTCATGATCTATAAGTTTAGGACTTATTACCAGTATTGTATGATCCCAAAGGGTCACACACCATAGCTAACGGGAAAGTTAAATGGAATTAATACGGTAAGATGCAATGGCATTTACTGCATTGAATCAGAGAATTGGGCCAGACAAAATGCAGGCTTTTGTCTGATTTGTGTCTTGGGCCCAAAAGATTAATGAGCCATTAGTCTAATGACTTGGGCCCATTAATGAGAGGTTAAGGTTTTCAAAAACCCTAAGGGATTAAGCATCCCACACGATTTTCTTAGTGGCCGCGAAATCTCTCTCTCTCTAACTCTCTCTCTGATCCATCTCTTTGGTCTAGCAGCCATCCCAGCTTGTAAGAGTGTGGATACCAAAGGAGGAGCAGGTTGTTCATCTGTTCTAACTGATCTCATCATTACCATCAATTATCCGCTGCAATCTGAAAGGTAATGATCCAGGTTTGGTTGGTTTTATGATTCGTTTTGCAAGAACCTAGATCTGTTAAGATTATGTGTTAGGTTGAAATATGGGAATTAAACCTTGAACAAACACCATAATCCATCAGTGGTATCAGAGCTAAGGCATTAGTTTCTTGCAAATTTGGATCAAAGTGGTGTTTAATGGTTTAGAATTAATTTTGAATGAAAATTGATTAAAGAAATCATTAAACCTTAATTGTGATCATGACTTGGTCACGGCATGTTTGATGAGCCGATTTATTAAACCCTAAATTGGCTCACGATGTGTGTGTGCGTGTGCCGTGTGATCATGTGTGTGCATGTGTTCATGTGTGAGCCAATTATTAAATCCTAAGCTCATTATGACCATGTGTATTGGCCGATATTAACATATGATGCAATCGCTTTATTAATTGAGTCGATCATATTGTTTGATCGTGCTGGCGTGATCGATCATGCAAAGCATGGGCCGCGTGATCAGTTGGCCGAGATCGATCATTCGATCGTGAGGCTAGCTTGGATCGCGTGATGCGTGTGTGGCCGTGCGATGATCGATCGTTAGCGATCGTGAGCAGCCGCTAGGTCACAAATGGTTCATGGGCCATCGATTGCGTTAATGGGCCGAGTTGGATCTTGGATCTGATCGTTTGGCCCGTTAAAATTTTACGTCCCGCGAATAGTCAATCGGTTAAACCGAGCTTCGCGGTTCGTTGCCCAAAACCACACCGATTAAACCGGTCCATTTAATTGGCGGTTAATCGTGTGTTTTAAAGCCTTAAACCGCAAGTTAAATCAAATTGGCTAAAACACTAGGTGTTTCTTCCCGGTTTTGGATTTAACTGAACCGATCCAATTTAATTGGTGGTTCAAGCGGTTAACCCAAATCGCGGTTTGCTGGAAATTATTTAATACATGGTATTATTTAATTTCTGGTTAAACCGGATTGAAATTCAAAAATTGAATTTTAACCTAAACCGAAGGCTGGTCTAAGTTTGATTTGGTTGGACCAAATAATTTGGAGCTGGTCTGGTTTAGTAAATAACCGATGGTTTTGATAGTTAATTTGGTCTTGGACCAGAATTAATAAACCGAATCGGTTATGTCAAATTATTGGGCCAACTGGAATTCTATGGTCTTGGGCCAAGAATTGGGCCTATAATTTGTGACCCAACCCAAAAATATTAATAAAATATTAAATTAGAAATTTCTATTTTTAGTATGTTGCTAAATTTAGAAAGTTTCTAAAAGAAGTAAGTTTCCCAAAATAGTAATTTCTATTTTTGGAAATAAAACTTAAAAATCCTCAAAAACAATATCAAGCTTGGATGTCTTTCCAATCTTGTCAGCTACTTAACGCTTATTCGATTACAGATATGGCTTACAGTGTGAGGTGTCTGTTTTTGCATAAGTAAAGTAGTATATAGTCACTAATTTCATTGGGAGTCCCAGACATTAGTGATTATTTGACTGTAAGAGATTGGTTTCCTTGACTGGGCCATCGGGAGTCCCGGGCCTTGAGACATCTGGTGAATTTGGGCCTCGGGTCCAATTCACAACCGAGAGTTATATGAGATATAACTAGCTGTGTGTATGCTTACCAAGTAAAGCTAATTCCGGGTGACGGCCAGTGGCCCACTTTGGATTTAGCTGAACATGGGTCTCGGAATCATTGTATTCTTATGAGGTTAAACAAAGAAATTTTGAATACAATGCGAGTTTTCTTATAAGTTGTTAAGATTGCTCTTTTATGAACTAAATAACTAAATCTCTATTGTCTCATATTTTCAGCTATGTCAAGCACAACAACACAAAACACTTTCTCGATCCGGTCTGCCCTTGAGAAGGACAAACTGAACGGATCAAACTTCCTGAACTGGTCCAGGAACCTGAGACTTGTGCTCAGGCAGGAGAAGAAGGCTTATGTCCTTGAAAGAGCTCTCTCTCCTAGACCTGCGAATAATGCCGCACAAGCTGTGAAAAATGCTTGGGATACGCATTCTTCAGATGCTAATGACGTGATTTGCCTGATGTTGGCGACAATGGCTCCCGAACTGCAGATGCAGTGGGAAGGCCTGACTTGTCCCATGGAGCTGATGGCAAATCTGAAAGCGTTGTTTCAGGAGCAGGCTCGTACAGAGAGATTCCAAACTGTTAAGAATCTCTTGGACTGTAAAATGGCTAAGGATGCAGCAGTGAGTCCACATGTTCTGAAAATGATGGGTTATCTCGATCATTTGACTAGGCTCGACTGTCCTATAAGCCAAGAGCTTGCTTGTGATATTGTTCTGCAGTCTCTTACTCCTGCATATGACCAGTTCATTTTGAACTATAATATGCATGGGTTGATAAAGACTTTGCCTGAGCTACATGGTATGCTCAAGACTGCAGAACCTAATCTGAAGAAAGCCAGGGAGTCGTCTGTACTCATGGTGCAGAAGGGCAAGGGTTTTAAGAAATCCACTGCAGACAAGGGAAAGGGCAAGGTAGTCAGCAATGAAAAGGCCAAGCCCAAGCCCGTGTCTAAAGCTGGGCCTTCTGATATCTGCCACTTTTGCAAAGAGGCAGGGCATTATCGCAGGGACTGTAAGAAATACCAGGAAAGTCTGAAGAAGAAGAAGTCCTTGGAGACTAAATCTTCAGGTATTTTTGTTATTGAAGTAAATACTACTACTTCTGATAATACCACTTGGGTATTAGATACTGGATGTGGGGCTCATATTTGTACTAATATGCAGGCGCTCAGCAACAGTAGAAGGTTGAAGCAAGGGCAAGTAGAGTTGCGGGTTGGCAATGGAGCGAAGGTTCCAACACTGGCCGTTGGCACTTACTTGTTGTCTTTACCTTCTGGATTGATTTTAGAACTTGAGAATTGTTATTTTGTACCTGCTATAAGCAGAAATATCATTTCAGTTTCATTGTTGGATTTGCAAGGATTTGATTTTTCTATTAAGAATAAATTGTGTTCCTTTAATCTCAATGATATGTTCTATGGCTGTGCCCCTCTTATAAATGGGCTGTACATGCTGGATCAATCTGCTCCAGTATATAACATAAATACAAAACGGTTCAAATCTAACGAAGAAAATGAAACGTTTCTCTGGCATTGTCGTTTGGGGCACATTAGTGAGAAACGCGTCAAGAGGCTCCATTCAAATGGACTCTTGGGCTCATTTGACTTTGAGTCTTGTGAGCAATGCGAATCTTGCCTAATGGGCAAAATGACACGGGCCCCTTTCAATAAACCCACAGAAAGGGCCAGTGAACTATTGGGCCTGATACATACTGACGTGTGTGGCCCAATGTCCACAAGTGCTAGGGGAAACTTTCAGTACTTCATTACATTCACTGATGATTTCAGTAGATATGGATATGTCTACTTGATGAAACATAAGTCGGAAACCTTTGAAAAGTTCAAAGAATTCCAGAATGAAGTACAGAACCAGCTTGGTAAAAGTATTAAGGCTCTTCGGTCGGACCGAGGAGGAGAATACTTGAGCCAGGAATTTCGTGATCATCTGAGTGAGTGTGGGATTATCTCCCAACTCACACCTCCTGGAACACCTCAGTGGAATGGTGTGTCTGAGAGAAGGAATCGGACATTGTTAGATATGGTCCGATCCATGATGAGTCACACAGACCTTCCTATATCCCTTTGGGGATATGCTTTGCTCACCGCAATGTTCACACTGAACAGAGTGCCATCAAAGGCAGTAGCAAAGACACCATATGAGATATGGACTGGAAAAGCTCCAGCAATGTCTTTTCTCAGAATTTGGGGTTGTGAAGCCTATGTCAAAAGATTAATCTCAGACAAGCTTACACCAAAATCTGACAAATGCTACTTCATTGGTTATCCTAGGGATACCAAGGCTTATTACTTCTATCTGCGATCCGAGAACAAAATCTTTGTTGCTCGGGATTGTACTTTTCTTGAAAGGGAGTTTCTCTCTAGAAAAGATAGTGGGAGTAAGGTAAAAATTGATGAAATTCAAGAAGGACAGGAACCTGTTCAACCTAATGAGGAAGAACAGCAGGATGAATTACATGAAGTTGTAATAGAACCTGAACCTGCAGTACCTGAAGTTCGAAGATCCGGAAGGATCCGTCACGAACCCGATAGATATCAGGGATTCCTCGTGACTAATTTCCATGATCTTTTGATCATTGACGGTGATGAACCCTCGAACTTTGCAGAAGCCATGATGGGCCCTGACTCCTTAAAGTGGCGTGAAGCCACTGAATCCGAGATGGACTCCATGTCTACTAACCGAGTGTTTTCACTGGTTGATTTACCTGCTGGTGCAAAAGCCATCGAGTGTAAATGGATCTTCAAGAAGAAGATTGACATGGATGGAAATGTCCAGATTTACAAGGCCAGGTTGGTGGCAAAAGGTTTCAAGGAAATTCATGGTATAGACTATGATGAAACCTATTCACCAGTGGCAATGATGAAATCAATTCGGATTCTCCTAGCGACTGCCGCTTATTATGACTATGAGATTTGGCAGATGGATGTGAAAACCGCCTTCCAGAATGGAATCTTGGAGGAGGATGTGTATATGACACAACCTGACGGTTACATTGATCCTAAGAATGCTGGGAAAGTATGCAAGCTTCACAAATCCATTTATGGATTGAAGCAAGCATCGAGGAGTTGGAATCTTCGTTTTGATGAAGCAATAAAGAACTTTGACTTCATCAGAAACCAAGAGGAACAATGTGTGTATTAGAAAACTAGTGGGAGCAAAGTGGCGTTTCTTATCCTATATGTCGATGACATATTGCTTCTTGGAAATGATATTCCAATGCTGAAGTCTGTTAAAGACTGGCTGGGAAGTTGTTTTTCCATGAAGGACATGGGTGAAGCCGCGTATGTTCTTGGAATCCGAATCTTTAGAGACAGATCTAAAAAGCTGATTGGACTTTGTCAAGATGCTTATATAGATAAAGTCCTGCATTGATTCGGAATGGATAAATCCAAGAAGGGGTTCACGCCAATGATACATGGTGCTACACTAAGCAAGGATCAGTGTCCTAAAACACCTGATGAGCTTAAGCACATGAGTAGGATTCCTTATGCTTCGGCTATAGGATCTATCATGTATGCCATGATCTGTACTCGTCCTGATGTTGCTTATGCACTAAGCATGACGAGTAGGTACCAGTCTAATCCAGGTGAGAGTCACTGGATTGCCGTAAAGAATATCCTGAAGTATTTGAGGAATACTAAGGATAAGTTCTTGGTTTACGGAGGAAGTGAAGTGCTTGAAATCAGTGGATTCACGGATGCAAGTTTTCAGACAGATAAAGATGATTTCCGGTCACAGTCTGGTTACATCTTCTGTCTGAATGGCGGTGCAGTAAGTTGGAAGAGCTCCAAGCAGAGCACCGTGGCAGATTCCACAACTGAAGCTGAATACATCGCTGCTTCGGAAGCTGCGAAGGAAGGAGTTTGGATAAGGAACTTCTTGATTGAACTCGGTGTATTCCCAAATGCCACTGAGCCTCTAGCACTGTATTGTGACAACAATGGTGCAATTGCTCAAGCCAAGGAACCGAGACATCATCAGAAATCCAAACACATTATGAGAAGGTATCACCTGATTCGTGATATAGTGAATAGAGGTGAAGTGATGGTCAGCAGAGTTCCCACTGATGAGAACGTGGCTGACCCGTTGACAAAGCCACTCCCGAGACCTAAGCACGAGTTGCATACTGCTGCTGTAGGAATTAGAGATATTCAAATGTAATCTCTTTTTGAGTGGGAGGTATGAGGGCTTTTGTTTTAGTTATTTTGATTGGTTCATGTAAACATTTTAAATGTTAATGAAATTTTATTTCTGGATTATTTTTAACTGTGATATAAAATAATCGTTCCAAAAATGATTCATGTCATTATATATGGGTCATCGAAGTACATGAGTTGACTTGATCCTGAAACCCCATATTTAACGAAGTGACATAAATCATAGTGTCCATAGTCGAAGGTTGTTGAATTGGAACACCAACAACCACTTGAGACTAGATTGTGTTGAGACTTATGACCAAGTTTCGAGGGGTCATAGATGCGCGGCATCAAAGTCGACACATAGGTATATGTAGGGGAGCATATGACCGGACATGGCCCGCTGATGAGAACTCTACAAGATATTAATATCTGTGTCATAAGAGGTTCTCATATACGACTATAGAGTATAGTCCTTAGACCTGAGTTCGCATGCATGTGGCTGCACATGGAGTGATACGCTTTGATCATTGTCTAACGCTGTTTCGTAACTGGGAGCTATACGGACCTTGGTTGGGTGTATTATGAATTGTGTAGTTCATAGTGATGGAACAAGATGGGATTTGTCCCTGCCGTTTAACGGAGGTAATATCTCTAGGCCAATCGGAGATTTGATAGCTGGTAAGAGAATGGCCATTCCCAAACGGACTTGCCCAAGTCGTTTGCATTGTCAGTATCAAATCTGGTCCGATGAACATGGTCTGGCTATATAAGGATGACACGCATCTTGCCTTATGCCAGATCGAGATATTTAGACAAAAGGACTAGGGAATGTAGGATTCCAGTACAAGTGGGAGATTGTTGGGAATGTCCTGAAATCTACTGTACTATCTCTAGAAAGTATGATAAATGTCGAGATCAGACATAAGTCATAAATACTGGGTGATCATGATGACTTGCTAGAGCCCGCTCATGATCTATAAGTTTAGGACTTATTACCAGTATTGTATGATCCCAAAAGGTCACACACCATAGCTAACGGGAAAGTTAAATGGAATTAATACGGTAAGATGCAATGGCATTTACTGTATTGAATCAGAGAATTGGGCCAGACAAAATGCAGGCTTTTGTCTGATTTGTATCTTGGGCCCAAAAGATTAATGAGCCATTAGTCTAATGACTTGGGCCCATTAATGAGAGGTTAAGGTTTTCGAAAACCCTAAGGGATTAAGCATCCCACACGATTTTCTTAGTGGCCGCGAAATCTCTCTCTCTCTAACTCTCTCTCTGATCCATCTCTTTGGTCTAGCAGCCATCCCAGCTTGTAAGAGTGTGGATACCAAAGGAGGAGCAGGTTGTTCATCTGTTCTAACTGATCTCATCATTACCATCAATTATCCGCTGCAATCTGAAAGGTAATGATCCAGGTTTGGTTGGTTTTATGATTCGTTTTGCAAGAACCTAGATCTGTTAAGATTATGTGTTAGGTTGAAATATGGGAATTAAACCTTGAACAAACACCATAATCCATCAGCAAACATATCGGAGTTGGAATCTTCGTTCTGTTAAAGTAGTCAAGGTTTTGACTTGAACAGGAACGAAGTGGAACTGTGCGTTTACTAATAGATAAGTGGGAGCGATGTTGCATTTCTCATAGTGTATGTCGATGACATACTGATTCTCGGAAATAACGTTCCAATGCTGCAGTCGGTAAAGGACTGGCTTGGGAGTTGTTGTGTGATTGACATGGGTAAAACCACGTATGTTCTTGGATTTTGGATCTAAAGATAGAGATCCAAAAGAGCTGGTAGGAAAAAGTCAGGATTCTTAAATTGACAAAGTCCTACACCTAATCAGCAATCCAAGAAGGGTTTTATGCCAATGTCACATGGCAATACGTTAAGCAAGAAGCAGTGTCCTACGATAACTGCTGAGCTTGAATGCATGTATAGGATTCCATATGCGTCGGCAATTGGATCTATCATGTATGCCATGACACGTACTTGTTTTGATGTTGCTTTAATGTTAAGCAAGACAAGTAAAGACAAGTCAAATCCAGCAAAGAATCACTGGATTGCCGTAAAGAATATCCTAAAGTATTTGAGGAATACTAAGGATAAGTTTTTGGTTTACGGAGAAAGTGAAGTGCTACAAGTCGATAGAGTCTGAAAGGCAAGTTTCCAATAGACAAAGATAATTCCTGGTCACAGTCCGGCTATATCTTGTGTCTATCTGGCGGTGCAAGGCACTGTTGCTGACTCCATGACTTAAGCTGAACATTTCGCAGCTTGAGAAGCGGCGAAAGAGGTTGTTTGGAAAGAAGAGTTCATCACTGAACTTGATGAGATTCCCAGCGTAGTTGAGACTAGCTGCACATCAGAGGTCCAAACACCTTGAGGGTAGGTGTAACCTATTCCGTGAGATAAATGACAGAGGTGTTAAGTAGATAAGCAAGTTTCATCGAATGAGAACGTTGCCAATCTATTAACGAAACCACTCCTTAGGCCTAAGCACGAGTCACAGACTGTAGCTGTAGGATGAGTGAAATTAAGATGTAGTCTTGATTTCAGTGGGAGTTTGTAAAGGGCTTTACTTAGTTGTTTTGAAAAGTTCATGTAAATATAATATTTTATGTTTATGAAATCTATGATTTCTGGATTATTTTAACTGTGATATAAATAATCGTTCCAAAATGATTCATGTCATTATATATGGGCCATCGAAGTACATGAGTAGACTTGATCCTGAAACCCCATATTTAACGAAATGACATAAATCATAGTGTCCATAGTCGAAGGTTGTTGAAATTGGAACACCAACAACCACTTGAGACTAGATTGTGTTGAGACTTATGACCAAGTTTCGAGGGGTCATAGATGCGCGGCATCAAAGTCGACACATAGGTATATGTAGGGGAGCATATGACCGGACATGGCCCGCTGATGAGAACTCTGCAAGATATTAATATCTGTGTCATAAGAGGTTCTCATATACGACTATAGAGTATAGTCCTTAGACCTGAGTTCGCATGCATGTGGCTGCACTTGAAGTGATGCGCTTTGATCATTGTCTAACGCTGTTTCGTAACTGGGAGCTATACGGACCTTGGTTGGGTGTATTATGAATTGTGTAGTTCATAGTGATGGAACAAGATGGGATTTGTCCCTGCCGTTTAACGGAGGTAATATCTCTAGGCCAATCGGAGACTTGATAGCTGGTAAGAGAGTGGCCACTCCCAAACGGACTTGCCCAAGTCGTTTGTATTGTCAGTATCAAATCTGGTCCGATGAACAAGGTCTGGCTATATAAGGATGACACGCATCTTGCCTTATGCCAGATCGAGATATTGAGACAAAAGGACTAGGGAATGTAGGATTCCAGTACAAGTGGGAGATTGTTGGGAATGTCCTGAAATCTACTGTACTATCTCTAGAAAGTATGATAAATGTCGAGATCAGACATAAGTCATAAATACTGGGTGATCATGATGGCTTGCTAGAGTCCGCTCTTGATCTATAAGTTTAGGACTTATTACCAGTATTGTATGATCCCAAAGGGTCACACACCATAGCTAACGGGAAAGTTAAGATGGAATTAATACGGTAAGATGCTAAGGCATTTACTGTATTTGTACAGAGAGTTGGGCAGACAACAAATGGGCTTTTGTCTGATTTGTGTCTTGGGCCCAAAAGTCTAATGGACCATTAGTTTAATTAATTAAACTTGGGCCCATTAGTGAGTTAAAAAAATTGCAACATTTGGGTCATGAAACCCTAATGCTTCTTGGCGATTTTGTAAGAGCAGCCGTAGGCCCTCTCTCCTCTCTCTGGTTGAATTCCATCCGGTCTAGCAGCCATTCCCTGCTTGTAAGAGTGTGGATACCTAGGAGGAACAGGTATTCATCTGTTCTAATCTGATCTTGTCATTACCACCAATCATTCCGCTGCAAAGGTAAAGATCAGGTTTGTTTTATGATTCGATTACAAGAACCTAGATCTGTTTAAGATTATGTGCTAGGTTGCAATCTGAGAATTGAACCATGGAAAAACGCATAATCCTTCAGTGTCATCCTCTCTCCCAATGAAGATGATGTGTTAGAGGAAGCAAGGCTATTTGAGAATGTCGGCAAGGAAGTTTGGCCTAAACCCACTCTCTATGGATCATTGAGTGAGCACATGGGACATGCTCAAAAGGAGGGAGTGGATAGAGCTATTGGAACTCCTCCCATGACCATAAGGACTGAGTTTGTTGGATCCATCTCTTCGAAGAAGCTGAGCATCGATGAGGAAAAAGCTCCCAAAGAGAAGGCTGTGGATATGGTGACAAAGATGTCTCCAAAGGTTGTAAAGGCTTCGATCAGTCCAAGGTTCCAAGGCGACTCAGTCAATCTCAGTGAGCTGACTTCTCAGGTCCTAGCCATCACTCTCGAGGGCAGGCCACACTCTTCAACCGCGTAAATCTTGGTTTGTGAAAGTCGAGCTTAACGACTTTAAACAAAAGCGCACTTGGGAGACATTCCCATGTTTATCCTTGTACATATTGATCTTTTGCTAGTCATCTTTGATGTTTTGCTTTGAGTTTTTATCAGGTTTTGGTTGATAGGTGAAGCTATGGACTCATTGGTGTTAAGAAAGGGCCGAAACATCTTAGACAAAGTGGTCGAAAAAGAAACAGTGAAGCAGTATCGGCCACGATATCGGCTGGCAAGGCCGATACGTGCCTCCCAGAAATAATCCGAGACATCATATCGGCTGGCGTATCGGTTGGCCAGGCCGATACGCTCTCACTGCCCAGGTTCACTCGACCGATACGACTTCTCTTGGACCAGGTAACACTCCAACTTGTACATACTTGCATTTTAGCTTCTTTTCTTTCTTTTTCTCCTTTTGTTGAGTCTCTCTCTCGAGCTTACTTTCCCACCGAGACGGTGTGAACTAAGTTTGGGGGAGAGGCTAGTTACTAACCATGTTTTCTTTGTTCTTATTTTCGATTTCCTCACTTTGAGTCTCATGCATTTCATTTATGGCATAGAAAAAACCAAAAAAAAATTGAAAAAATTTCAAAAAATTTCAAAAGAAAGCATGTAGTTGCACTTGCATCATAGGATCGAGTCTAGTTGCATCATATAGGACGCATGCATAGGGAGCAATGATTGAAATTACTTGTAAGACTGATTGAGTGATGACGTGTTCTTTATGCTAGTTGTTTGAGCTAGTTGATTGTCCTAAGATTGCAATTCAAGAAAGGCTAGAAAGGTAAGACGAACCATGCTAGGATTGCTTGCTTTGAAATTTGATTTGAAACTGAAATAGGCTTTGAATTGACACTAGCTCTGCCTAAGTGAGAACTTTAATGATGACATCTAATTATCTTACTCATGCTCTGTGTGCTAAACTCGTGGATACCCTAAAATATTTGAGCATTCTTATCCTTTCTACCCCTCTCTACCTGCTCAAATAGACTTTCATACCTTTCACCACCCTTCTTTCAAGCCACAAATACTATCTTGAGTGGTAGGCCTATTTGGAATGAGCTAGGTAAAAAGTGTTGAGTATGAGGCGACTAGGAGAAATTTCCATATAGTGCAAGCTCAGCACCTTTAGCTTTGCAATAGGTTAGAATCCAAGTTTGGGGGAGGAATTGGGAAAGTAGAAAGAGAGTAAAGAAAAGAAAGAATGAAAGGGATTTTGGTTGGGATCTTATGTTTGTTGGCAAAGTGTTTTAAAAGAAGAAAAGCTCTTATGTGTTTAAAGGAAAGAAAAGTGTCTCATATTTTGAAATGAAAAGAAGCCAAAGGCTCACCTTAAAGAAAGAAAAGAGACCATTGCTAAAGAAAGATTTGAGCTAAGTTAAAAAGAAAATATTTGCCACTGTTTTGAAAAGTCTTTATTGATCCTTGGGGAGTTTGATTGGAAAGTGTCTGATTGAGAAAAGGGGATGGGGCAAAAATAGCCTTGGTCAAGGGTAGTATCCATTTAGGTGGGCTAGATTAGGAGAAGAAGTAATTGGGGCATGGGTAGATGGAAATCAACCTAGTATGCACCAATTGCCTCTAACTCTTATCATTTTACTATAGCTCATTCACTTCTTTATGAGAGAACCTTCATGCTTTTGGAATAAACCCCTCTTTTGATTGAGATCACTTTAATCTCAAAACCTTGTCCCTTGCCAAATGAGTTTGATCACCTTGCATTGAGTAAGATCCACTTGAAAACCTAATGAATGTTAAAGAGCTAGTTGATAGGAATGATTGTCTAGGTTGAAAATTGAGTTAAGAGTTTTGTCTTGATGAGCGTGGCAAATTTTTGGAGTAAGCCTAACTTGGATGCATCTTGGTGACGTTGACTCGAATTGGAACTTGTTGATCTCAGTTTTGTCTTTGGATATGAGCTC
Organism: Orychophragmus violaceus; assembly: GCA_030180135.1. NCBI lineage: Eukaryota > Viridiplantae > Streptophyta > Magnoliopsida > Brassicales > Brassicaceae > Orychophragmus > Orychophragmus violaceus. The sequence continues at coordinate 40,760,094 of CM058240.1, forward strand.
CCGCCTTCAAACCTTTCTCCCAACTTGCTTTGATAGTCTTATGCTTGCTTGTGGACAAACAAGGTTTAAGTTTGGGGGAATTGATATACTTGTATTTTCATGCATTTAGGCTATTGTTAGGATCATGTTTTACTTCTTTTTAGTTTCCTTTAGCTTCATTTCTTTGGTCATTGGTGTGTTTAGAGTATAGGATCATCTAGATTTAGTTTTAGGCATTCTAGGCTTGCATTTGGAGTGTTTCTTATGTTTTGTAGGTTCTTGGAGTTGCTAAAGATGTTTGGAAGAGTTTGGAGGCCAAAGGAGTGATTGCAAGTGAAATGGTGATGAAGGACCAAACCAATGAGCTTGAAAGATTGAGTCATATGAAGATATTACGTTGACTTTTAGCTCTGGTATTCTAAATACAAATCATGGGAAATTGAGTTAGCTTTCTAATGAAGGTGGTGTGGAGTTATTCGGAGCTATATGTAAAGAGTTATGCCTGATTTACTGGATGCATCTCAACACTGTCTTCATATCGGGTTGCATATCGGCCAGCCAACCGATACGACCTCTCGGATTAATTTTTGTGCATCCATATCGGTTGGCATATCGGTTCAGCCAACCGATACGCTCCTTCGACAGAAAATCCGAGAGCTCGTATAGGTCGGTGTATCGACCGACCCAACCGATACACGTCCCAGAAATTGCCTTGGATCCGGGTCAACACCCGGTTTGTTCCGGGTTGACCCGGTTCGCCCCATTATCACTACTTAAGCCAAAAACCTATTTTTCTATGCTATCTTAAGCTGTTTTTGATGTTCTAAACCTTTTTGTAAGAACAAATTTGATTCTTGAGATTAATCTAGTATTTTCTTTGTTATTCCTTCTACAAATCTCTCAATCCCTCACCAATCTCCATGATCAACTCTATTCCTATGAGTTTTGTTGATCTAGTTATGATTAGTGAGTAGTTCTCCATAGGCTTATGGGTTAGGTAGGATTAGGTTCATTTGGGGTGATCAATGGATTTCTAGTGTTTAATTGTTTAAGATCTCATCTAGCAAAGTGTGCTTAATGCCTAATTAATATTGATCACATTGGTTAGGATGTTTAGAATTTCTTGTTCACAACATGTTCGATGAAATTCCAGTATATAGCTTTGTTAGGACTTTCACATTCTAGCACATGAAAATGTATGTCTAGAGTGATTGTTTGCTGATTGGAACCTGTTTGAATGCTCGTTTGATTTTAATTCACAAATGATGATTTGTTCTTGAGTTAAGATTAAGTGAAGAATTGGTATTAAGAGATTAAACTGATTTACTTGGTGTGTTACTTGCTAGGAGATTAGCTTTTAGAAGTTTGAATTAGGATTCCTTGATCATCCCGAGTCACCTATCCGTTGACCTTAACCCTTGGGCCTTATTCTTGTCATTGATTGAATCGTTTGTTTATTTGCTTTTGTTTACTTCGGTTTGATTTGCTTTTGTTAGGATTGTTAGAAACTAAAAACCAAATTGTTTGATTTGACTCTGAAGGTTTAGTGTTTGCTTATTGGTTTTATCCATCCCAGAATAGGTTCGATACCTCAAGGCTACTACGATAAGCTTGAGGAATTGGTACCTCAAAGGATTGAAAAAATCCTTGTTATCAATACGACGGACCGATCGGACAAACACAACTTTCGACAGGGATTACGGATCAACGAAACATCCAAACGGCCGAATATCGAGCTGAATCAGCTCGGAACCGAGCCAAACCAGCTCAGAATCAACAAGCCAAACCTGTAGTATCCCCCAACTAGCCTAAGCCGGACCGGACGGGCCATGGAACCAGAAGCGTGAACAAAAGGTCGGGAGAGACAAACCGGAGTGTTCCATGGACGGTTTAAGGCCAAATCTCAAATGGAAGGAGCTTGGTTAAGTGAGGAAGAGAAGTGTTCAGCTCAGCTGAGCTGAACAGTTGAGCTGGTCAGCTAGGTCAGCTGGCAACCAGCTCAGCTCAGCTGGCCTAAGTGTCAAGTTCATGGGTCAGCTGGTCAGCTAGTGACACTAGCTGACCAGGGCGGTTACCAGCGAATGGACACCAAGTGAAGTTGCAACCTTTCGGCCAACCACTTGTGTCCATTCGCTTGGGAGAAGTTGGCGCCAAGGAAGCCTATAAATAGGCCATTCCCTGGACATTTTGCGTACGCACCCAAGAGGGAAAAACACAGAAAATTCTCCAAAGGCACAAGGCCATAAAAGCGAAAGTTTAAGAGAGAGAGAGAGAAGCCGGATTCTAGAAGAGAAGGCCGGTGGTTTAAGAGCGGATTTGGTGGTGGATTGAAGCGTGAAAAAGGGACCAAGGATAAGCATCTACAACCCATGGCAAAACCACAACCACATCAAAGGTGATCAAGGGGATGATCATGCTTAGGCGCGGACTCAAGCCCAAGGACGAGTGGTGTTGGAAAGATAGATTTGTATTAGGACCGATACTTGAATATTAGCATAATGACATTTCCACATTGTATTGGTACCTTTACTTATTAATAAATATATATATTTATCTTATTGTTCTTGCCTTAGACTAAGTATGGAATTGAATGGAATGAATGAATGTGATAGAATGGATTAAGTATAGAATAAAAGGAATAGGGTTGAAGAACCGGACACCCAAGTTGGGAATGAGGAGCGCTTGGGCGAGTCTTCATCTCATGCGGCCCGTACCGAGGCCGGCCATGAGATGGATGATGCCACAGGTGGTGGTGGCGGTGAGCCTTTGACAGCGGTCCCAAACATCGGTCAGATGTGGGCCATGTTGAAGGAAGTTATGGGCCAGCTCAGGGTACTGAACCAGAAAATCTCTGGTCAGAATTTGGCTGAGGGTGAGCGGCGGATCCAAATCCCCGAGACTATGGGTCCGAGTGATGATGATCTGGACGTGGTAGTGGTAGAGTCACCGGTCCCTAAAAAGACCCAAAAGATGGACTACCTCAACGTTCTTGGTCACATCACCAAGTTGGGCACAAAACACTTCAAGGGAAGTGCTGACCCACTTGAGGCTGATGAATGGAAGTCACGGCTTGTCCAGAATTTCTGTCCCATCCGTTGTCCCGAGGATTACCGCAAGGACATCGACATCCACTTCCTGGAAGGGGACGCTCAGAACTGGTGGCTGTCTGTTGACAGACGCACCAAGGGCCTCATCGACTCCTTTGCGGAGTTTGAGATTGAGTTCAACCGGAAGTACTTCCCGACGGAAGCTTGGGATCGTATGGAAGGCAAGTACTTGAACTTGGTCCAAGGCCGCAGGACGGTCCGAGAGTACGAGGCTGAATTCGACCATCTCAGACGTTACGTGGGACGGGATGTTGAGGACGAGCCGGCTCAGGTGCGTCGCTTCCTTCGCGGCCTGCGAGTGGAGCTACGTACCCATTGCTCGCGTTTGTACCTACAACAGTGTTTCCGAGCTAGTCGAGAGGGTAGCTACGGTTGAAGCCAACATGGCTGAGGAGAACTGCGTTGGCTCAAAAGAAAAAGTGTTCAGCTAACCCGGGAAGGACCTAAAGAGGAGAAGGGATCAGATGGCTGACAACCAATCCTCTGACCGCGCCAGATGTGCCACATGTGGCATACGACACTTGGGGAAGTGTTGGAAAGCCAGTGGGGTATGCGCGAAGTGTGGCGGCAACGACCATGAGTCAGCAAGATGTCCACATAACAAGGGGCGTGAAGAGGTGACCGAGAGATCAGTGATGTGCTACCACTGTGGCCAAGCTGGGCATTACATCCGTGAATGTCCAAAGCGCCAAGATGGGAAGAAGAAGGCTCCAGAAGTGAACCGGGGTAAGGGAGACCGCGCGGCTATGGCCAAGGGTCAAGCTGTAAAACCTCGGGTTTACGAACTGGTGAAGGACTCAAGCGAGGCCGGCTCCTACGACGCGATCACTGGTACGTTACTGGAACCTTGACTTCTTCAGTTATAGTAATGCATCGCATACATATTGGGGGAAAGAGCGGGGCGCTTATACATTTGGGAAATATGTAGGGACCGTTTTGATAGGCGGTGTAGAGACATTGACATTGTTTGATTCTGGGGCTACACATAGCTTTGTGAGTCCCGAGATGATTGGGAAAGGCTTGATCCAAAAGGACCAAGTGGTCGGCCAAGGCATTGTGAATGCCACCGGTGGGCAAGTAATGCCTATGCTAGGGTTGGTGCGTGATGTACCCGTCTTCATTGGAGGCGTGAGTATGCCGGCCGACCTAGTGGTAGTTCAACTCAAACATCACAAAGTAATCTTGGGTATGAACTGGCTCGGCCAGAACCGAGCTACCATTGAATGTCACCGAGGAAGGGTGAAGTTCGAGAGGCCATAAGGCAAGGTGGTATTCCAAGGAATACGGCCGACTTCGGGAAGTTTGGTCGTCTCTGCTATTCAAGCAGAGAAGATGTTGGCTAGGGGATGTGAAGCATACCTGGACACTATCACGACCAAGGAGGTCAGACCAGAGGCAAAGGTCGGGGAAATTCCAGTGGTCAAGGACTTTGAGGACGTGTTCAAGTGCCTAAAAGGCTTACCCCCTGGCCGGTCTGATCCGTTCACCAATGAACTTAAACCTGGAACTAAACCAATATCTAAGGCGCCATACAGAATGGCCCCAGCCGAGATGGCTGAATTGAAGAAGCAGCTGGAAGAACTGCTAGACAAAGGCTTTATTAGGCCAAGCAGTTCTCCATGGGGGGCGCCTGTCCTATTCATCAAGAAGATAGATGGGAGCCTTTGCTTGTGTGTGGACTACCGAGGCATCAATATGGTTACTGTGAAGAACAGATACCCCTTACCTCGGATAAATGAGTTGTTATATCAACTGAAGGATTCCACCGTGTTTTCCAGGATCGATCTCGCTTCGGGATACCATCAAATCCCGAAAGCACCAGAGGACGTGAGGAAAACCGCGTTTAGAACTCGGGATGGACACTACGAGTTTGTAGTCATGCCTTTTGGTCTAACAAACGCACAAGCTGCGTTCATGAAGATAATGAACGGTGTCTTTCGGGAATGGTTAGTCAAGTTTGTGATCATATTCATTGATGACATTCTTGTTTACTCCAAAAACCCTAAGGAACATCGCGAACATCTGAGGATTGTGTTCGAGAAGTTGAGAGAGCATAAGCTATACGATAAGCTAAGAAAATGTAGCTTCTGGCAGGAACGAATTGGCTTCCTAGGGTACATTGTGTCAGTTAAGGGAGTGTCGGTTGATCCGGAGAAAATCCGATCAATTGAGGAATGGTCAAGGCCGAGAAATGCGACGGAAGTCCGAAGTCTCCTCGGGCTGGCCGACTACTACAGGTGATTCGTCTAAGGGTTTGCAAGCATGGCCAAGGCCATGACGAAGCTCACCGGGAAAAATGTAAGGTTCGAGGGGACGGATGCCGCGGAGAAGAGTTTCACGGAACTCAAGGATATGTTGACTAAGGCACCAGTCCTGACCCAACCCCAAGATGATATTGAAGGAATTTCTAGCAGTTCTAATCAGGATTAGCAACCCTAGTATGAATTCCAAGCCTAGGATCTAAGGTTCATATAATTGAATCTACCAGATCTCGAGATTACCTGGTGATTTGCAGCGAAAGTTTTGCAAGTAGTCGAGATCACGAAGCACCTCAAACGCTGTGCCTCTACTGGTATCCACACGCACACAAACTGAACAGGAGGGATGCTAGTGCCTATGGAGATCAAATCTCCTGAGAGGTTTCTATTCTAGTTCTGGTGGCTGTGAATTAGGTTAGGTTTAAGTTTAGGTCGACCATATATCTTATATATATCGACTTAAACCACAACATAATTAACCAACGATTAAACCGAATTAATCTGGTTAATCCGCGAGTTGTGTCGACCGACACACTCTCTGTGTCGATCGACACGGCCCCATAATTTTGATACCGAATGCATATCAAATATGCATTCACTAGATCATTACATTAATGATCAACCTCGTCTTTAACGTCCAGTTTGCTTAGGTGTGTGACCCTGTAGGATCATATAACACTAGCAATGAGTTCTTAACCCATTGATCATAAGTGGCTTCTAGCAAAGCGTTACGACTGCCTAGTGTCATATGATTGTCTCATCTCGACAATACGACTTTCTCTCAGAGTAAGTACAATAGATTTCAGGACATTCCCAACAATCTCCCACTTGTACTGGAATCATCTATTCCTTTAATTCATTTGTAGCTATATCTCAATCTAGCATAAGGCAAGAACTGTATCATCCTTATTAAGCTAGATCACTTTTATCGAATCCCGATTTGTACTAATAAAACAAACGACTGACAATCACCTTGTTTGAGCGCGGCCACGCATTTCCAGTATCAAATCTTCGATAGGCCCAGAGATATTTAACTCCTGTTATATAGGAGGTACAAATCCCATCTTGTTCTATCCATGCCCCTTTCATATCTCATGATACGCCTAATCAGTGTCTTTATAATCACCAGTTACGGTTGACGTTTGATAAAGTCAAGACGGACCAATCCATATGTAAGAAAACATGATGAACTCAGGTCTAAGGACTATACTCTATAGTCGTAATGAGAAGCTCTTATGACACTCATATAACATCTTGTAGAGTTCTCATTAACGGGTCATGTCCGATCATGTGTTCTCTAACACATATCTATGTGATTGACTTTAATACTCTTATTAATGACTCCATGAAACATAGTCATCAGTCACCTCACATACTAGTCTCACGTGGTTGTTAATGTCCCATTTTAACAACCTCGACCAGGGACCATTATAATTTATGTCATTTATTGCTTATAGGGTTTCATGATCAAGTCACATACTTGATGACCTATAAAATGTCATAAATTACTTTGGGACTATTATTTAATAACTCAATTAAATAATGCTGAAACAATTTCATTAAAACAACATAACCAAATTTATGTTTTTCGAACATCATGTCATAACTAAAAACCAAATATAACTCCCACTGAAAACAAGATCATATCTTAAGAAATCTAATGCCTACAGCAGAAGTATGAATCTCATGCTTAGGCCTTGGGAGGGGCTTGGTCAGTGGATCAGCAACATTCTCATCCGTCGGGACTCTGCTGATCTTCACATCTCCTCTATTCACAATATCACGGATAAGGTGATATCTCCTTTCTATGTGTTTGGATTTCTGGTGTGATCTAGGTTCATTTGCTTGCGCAATGGCTCCATTGTTGTCACAATACAAAGCCACTGGCTCAGAAATACTAGGAATCACACCAAGTTCAGTGATGAACTTCTTGATCCAAACAGCCTCCTTTGCCGCTTCAGAAGCAGCGAGGTACTCAGCTTCAGTTGTGGAATCTGCTACAATGTCCTGCTTGGAACTCTTCCAGCTGACTGCACCGCCATTCAGGCAAAAGATGTAACCAGATTGCGATCGGAAATCATCTTTGTCTGTCTGAAAACTTGCGTCTGAGTAACCACTTACTACCAGCTCATCACTTCCTCCATATACCAAGAATTTATCCTTAGTATTTCTCAAATACTTCAGAATATTCTTGACGGCTATCCAGTGACTTTCACCTGGATCAGATTGGTATCTACTCGTCATGCTTAAAGCACAAGCAACATCTGGACGAGTACAGAGCATGGCATACATGATGGATCCCAATGCCGAGACATAAGGAATCCGACTCATGCGTTCTCGCTCAGCAGGTGTCTCTGGACACTGCTTCTTGCTGAGACTTATGCCATAAGACATTGGTATGAAGCCCTTCTTGGAATCTTGCATTTTGAACCTGTGTAAGACTTTATCGATATAAGTGTCTTGACACAGTCCAATCAACTTGTTTAATCTATCTCTATAGATTCTTATTCCAAGAATATACGCGGCTTCTCCCATGTCTTTCATTGAAAAACAACTTCCGAGCCAAGCCTTAACAGACTGTAACAACGGAACGTCATTTCCGAGAAGAAGTATGTCATCTACATACAATACGAGAAATGCAACTGCGCTCCCACTAGTCTTCTTGTAAACACATGGTTCCTCTTCGTTTCTGATGAAGTCAAACTTTTTGACTGCTTCATCAAAACGAAGATTCCAACTCCGAGATGCTTGCTTCAATCCATAAATGGATCGATGAAGCTTGCATACTTTCCTAGCAGCATTAGGATCGATGAAACCTTCGGGCTGTGTCATGTACACATCCTCTTCCAGAATTCCATTAAGGAAAGCTGTTTTCACGTCCATATGCCAGATCTCATAATCATAACGAGCGGCTGTTGCTAGGAGAATCCGAATGGATTTAAGCATGGCGACAGGGGAATAGGTTTCTTCATAGTCAATACCATGAATTTGTTTGAAACCTTTTGCCACCAGCCTTGCTTTATATATCTGAATATTTCCATCCACATCAATTTTCTTCTTGAAAATCCATTTACACTCAATGGGTCTTGCACCATCGGGTAAATCAACCAAAGTCCATACTTGGTTTTGTGACATGGATCCCATTTCGGATTCAGCGGCTTTTAGCCACTTTTCAGAGTCAGGGCTCATCATGGCTTCTTCAAAATTCGCGGGCTCGTCACTGTCAATGATCAATAAATCATGACAATTGGTTACGAGAAATCCATATCTCTCGGGTTCGTGATGGATCCTTTCGGATCTGCGAGTTTCAGGCTCCACAGGTGCGGTTTCTACAACTCTTTGTAGATCCAACTGTTGCTCTTCCTCAACGGGTTGAGCATTTTCCTGTGGTTCTCGAACTTCTTCGAGTTGTACTTTACTCCCACTGTTTCTCTTGGAAAGAAACTCTCTTTCAAGAAAGACACAGTTCCGAGCAACAAACACTTTGTTCTCGGATTGGTTGTAAAAGTAGTATGCCTTGGTTTCCTTAGGGTAACCAACGAAGTAGCACTTATCAGATTTGGGTTCGAGCTTATCTGTAATTAATCGCTTAACATAAGCTGCACAACCCCAAATCTTCAGGAAAGACAAACTCGGAACATTTCCAGTCCACATCTCATGTGGTGTCTTTGCAACTGATTTTGACGGAACCCTATTAAGTGTAAACGCAGACGTTTCTAGAGCGTATCCCCAAAAGGATAATGGAAGATTTGAGAGACTCATCATTGATCGAACCATATCTAATAAAGTTCGATTCCTCCTCTCGGACACCCCATTCCATTGTGGTGTTCCAGGAGGAGTGAGTTGTGAAACAATTCCACAATCTCTCAAATGATCACTGAATTCTTGGCTTAAGTATTCTCCTCCACGATCTGATCGAAGAGCCTTAATACTTTTGCCAAGTTGATTATGTACTTCATTTTGGAACTCTTTGAACCTTTCAAAAGATTCCGACTTGTGTCTCATTAAATAGACATAGCCATACCTGCTGAAATCATCAGTGAAGGTAATGAAGTATCGAAAATTTCCTCTGGCACTTGTGCTCATTGGGCCGCACACATCTGTATGTATAAGGCCCAATAGGTCACTGGCCCTTTCATTTACTTTGTTGAAAGGGGCCTTAGTCATTTTGCCTAGTAAACAAGATTCACATTTCTCACATGATTCATAATCAAATGAGCCCAGAAGCCCATTACTATGGAGCTTTTGGATCCGTTTCTCGTTTATGTGGCCCAAACGACAATGCCAAAGAAAATTCTGATTCGTGTCATTTGATTTGAATCTCTTGGTGTTAATGTTATAGATTGGTGTGCTTTGGTTTAAAACATAAAGCCCATTCTCTAATGGGCTGCTACCATAAAATATATCATTGTAATCAAAAGAACAACATTTATTCTTAATTGAAAACTGATATCCTTCCACATCCAAAACAGGAATAGAAATAATATTTCTGCTTATAGCAGGTACATAGTAGCAATTATTAAGCTTTAAAACCAAACCAGAAGGTAAAGACAAGTTATATGTTCCTACGGCTAATGCAGCAACTCTTGCTCCATTCCCCACGCGTAGGTCCACTTGTCCCTTTTCCAACTTCCTACTGTTGCTTAGGCCCTGCATATTTGTACAAATATGAGCACCACAGCCGGTATCCAATACCCAAGAAATAGAATCAGAAGTAGTAACATTTACTTCTATAACATAAATACCTGAAGATGAAGTCTCGAAAGTCTTCTTCTTCGTCTTCTTCTCATCCAAGAATTTGTCGCAATTCCTCTTCCAATGTCCAAGCTCTTTACAGTAATGGCACTTATCAGTCACAGATGGGCCAGGCTTGGGCTTAGGGGCTGGCGCAGGCGTGTCCTGGTTCTCAATCTGGACAGCCTTGCCCTTTCCCTTCACTTTGCCAAGTTTCTTAAACTTCTTACCTCCTTGTACCATAAGTACATTTGGAGTGCCCTTCTTGATATTAGGCTCAGCTGTCTTGAGCATGCCATGCAGTTCAGTCAACATCTTCGTCAAGTTGTTCATGTTGTAGTTCATAACAAACTGATCATAACTTGACGGCAGTGACTGCAGAATGATGTCAGTAGCCAACTCTTGGCTAATGGGACAATCCAGCTTCCCCAGGTTATCAATATAACCCATCATCTTAATGACATGAGGACTGACTGGACCGTCCTTTGGTAGCTTGCATTCAATGAGAGATTTAACCGTCTGGTATCTCTCAGTTCGTGCTTGCTCCTGAAACATACTTTTCAGGCTAGTGATCATCTCCACTGGCGACTCCACGTTCTCGTATTGCTTCTGCAAATCCGAGTTCATGGTAGCCAACATGAGACAATTCACATCGACCACATCATTAGAATGCTTATCCCAAGCACTCCTTTCTGCATGTGGAGCATTGGCTCTCGGTTTTTCAGGGAGAACATTTTCAAGGACATAGTTCCTTTTCTCCTGCTTGAGAACAATTCTCGAGTTCCAATACCATTCGAGAAAATTCGATCCATTTAACTTGTCCTTCTCAAGGACGGATCGCAGGGAGAAAGAGTTATTATGAGTGTTAGTCATAGATGAGAACAAAGAAAGGAAAAGGTTTAGTTATGATGTTCAAGAAATGAGAAGTCTTAACTTTTAAGAAAACTTGCATTATATTCAAACAATGTTTCCTCAGATGAATATAATGATCCAAGACCCATACTTCACTAAACTTGAGTGAGCCACTGGCTATCACCCAAATTTTAGCTATCTAGGTAAGCAACAACTTTGCTAGTTATATCCAATATAACTCTTGGTTGTGGATTGACATCTTATGTCCAATCCACCTGATGTCTCCCGAGCGCAAAACGATTTTGATGGCCCAGTCAAGTAAACCAATCTCTTAAGTCATGTAATTGTCGATGTCTTGCACTGCAAATCCATCAACACGATTACCTCTGTCTTACTCATGTAATTGTGGACATCTTGCACTACAAGTCTATCGCACAATTGAATGGGTCTTGACAGTTGACAAGATTGGAAAGACATCAAGTATCACTTTATATTTGATTGAGGAACAGAACCATTTAAAACGTTCAGTTTTATTATGTTTTAATTCTTCTAATTAATTGATTTATCTTGCTTTTGTTCTGTGATTTCAGGTTCCATAACCCAAACCATCGAATCTGATGTCGACCGACACTACTTTAGTGTCGATCGATGCAGAATAACCAAAACAATCTGTGATAACTGATCAATCCAATTGATCCGGTTTTGAATACCAGTCAGTGTCGATCGATGCTACACTAGCATCGGTCGATACCAACCTAATCAAACCAATCGCAATTAAACCATTCACAGTGTTCAACCATTATAAACCAAGCTCGATAACCGGTCCAATCCAATTGAACTGATTCATCAATCTCGCGAGGTTTGTGTCGACCGACACAACTCTTGTGTCGATCGACACTAGGCGAAACTAATTTTATTCGGGTTATCCTTCTGTGTCGACCGATACCGGATTGGTGTCGATCGACACAGGGCGATAAACCCTAATCGTTTTTCAAGCCAAAACCCTAAAACTAGATTTTTCATGAAAACGAATTTTAACATGTTTGTATCAACTATACAGAGATCCAGATTCAACCAATCTAATCAACATGCTACAGATTCAATAGAACCCTAAGGCTCTGATACCACTGAAGGAATTTCTAGCAGTTCTAATCAGGATTAGCAACCCTAGTATGAATTCCAAGCCTAGGATCTAAGGTTCATATAATTGAATCTACCAGATCTCGAGATTACCTGGTGATTTGCAGCGGAAGTTTTGCAAGTAGTCGAGATCACGAAGCACCTCAAACGATGTGCCTCTACTGGTATCCACACGCACACAAACTGAACAGGAGGGATGCTAGTGCCTATGGAGATCAAATCTCCTGAGAGGTTTCAATTCTAGTTCTGGTGGCTGTGAATTAGGTTAAGTTTAAGTTTAGGTCGACCATATATATTATATATATCGACTTAAACCACAACAGAATTAACCAACGATTAAACCGAATTAATCTGGTTAATCCGCGAGTTGTGTCGACCGACACACTCTCTGTGTCGATCGACACGGCCCCAGAATTTTGATACCGAATGCATATCAAATATGCATTCACTAGATCATTACATTAATGATCAACCTCGTCTTTAACGTCCAGTTTGCTTAGGTGTGTGACCCTGTAGGATCATATAACACTAGCAATGAGTTCTTAACCCATTGATCATAAGTGGCTTCTAGCAAAGCGTTATGACTCCCTAGTGTCATATGATTGTCTCATCTCGACAATACGACTTTCTCTCAGAGTAAGTACAATAGATTTCAGGACATTCCCAACAGATATACCCCATGTGGTATACACGGATGCGTCTATCAATGGGTTAGGATGTGTGTTGATGCAAGAAGGGAAGGTGATTGTGTTGGGATTATGTCCTGAAATCATATTGTACTAACTCTAAAGATAGTTGTATTGTCGAGATCGGACAATTCATGTGATACTGGGTAATCATAATGTTTTGCTAGAAACCAATTATGACAAATGAGTTGTAACTCATTTCCAGTATCGTGTGAACCTACAGGGTCACACACTTAAGCAAGTTGGACATACTTCGTATGGGATTGATCATTGGCATATGGTCTGGTCGATGTGTATTGGATACACATCGAATATAAGTTTCAAAGAGGTGTATCGATCGACACCATTGGGTGCGTCGGTCGATACAGCAGGTGTGTCGGTCGACACAAGGGCGAAATCGAAACTGAAGTTTCGGTTCACCTCGAGGTCAATATATAAACGTGTTTTATTGACTCGAGAAGATCAGGGGTTCGTGAGCGCCGCCCAGACTGTTTTTCTCAGAGAGAAAACAGAGAACCTCTAGAAACCAAAGTTCCCAGGGAGATCCGAGCACCGGTACTAGCATCCCGGCGGATTCCAGCTTGTGTGCGTGTGGACTGAACAGTAGAGGCGCAACGATTGGGGCGCTGCAGATCTCGTGTTACCATAAACTTCCGCTGCTAAAACTCCAGGTAATCACGAGGTGAGATCATGATTCAATTAACTAGACCCTAGATCCTAGGCTATCGGGAACTCGCGAGAATTCTGAATCTGTAGAATTGGCTCTGATTCCCAACAGTGGTATCAGAGCCTTAGGGTTTTATCATTGAATCGCACCTGTTAATCGAATTTGATGATTTAGATTCGCAAACTAGGTTGTTTGAATTAGAACAGGTGAGATCGATTTGATCGATCTGCGAATCTGTGTTTTCGCACTGTGTCGATCGACACACGAGGTGTGCCGGTCGACACAAGGTGGCGAAATCGACAGATTCGGCGGCTAGGGTTTTTCGCTAAGAAAAACCGAAAGCCTTCTGTGTCGATCGACACAAATTGTGTATCGGTCGACACAGAACAAATTCGGCCACGTATCGATCGACACAGGTTGGTGTCGGTCGACACAGACCGAGCGAATGGTTAATCGGTTCAATTGGATTGGACCGGTTATCATGCTTGGTTGAGTCCGAATTGATCGGTTTAAATTGGATGAATTGTTTTAATTGGATTAAACAAATTATCTCAATTAGCATAAACCGGAGGGTTAAAATCAGTTTGATTGGATAATTCGGTTCAATGGAATTGGACTGGTTATCACAATTAGTTGAAACTGGTTTGAACGGTTTAAATTGGATGAATTGGTTCAATTGGATTGAACTAGTTATCCCAATTAGTATAAACCGATTGGTTAAGATTAGTTTGATCAGATAAGTCGGTTCAATTGGATTGGACCGGTTATCAAAACTATCTTCGGTTTAGGTCTATGTCGACCGTCACACATGGGTTGTGTCGATCGACATAACTGGTTCAATGAACCGGGTTAATTGAATTAACTGGTTATTGAAGTCCGGTTTTGTTTGGTGGTGTCGATCGACAGACAGAGTCTGCGTCGATCGACACAGTATTCGAAATTCTGGTTATTGAACCTTGAATTTGCAGAAACCAAACTAGACTAAGACATTGATCAAAGATTAGCTTCAATGTGGTCAACTGTCAAGACTCGTTTCGTTGTGTGATGGTCTAGCCAAGAGCTTGGTGTCCACAATTACGTGAGTAAGGCAGGTAGTAATGATGATGGACTTGCAGTGCTAAACATCAACAATTACGTGACCTAAGAGATTGATTTGCTAAACTTTTGGGTTTAGTTTCCTCAACTAAATATCAAGTGACCTTGATGTCTTGCCCAATCTTGTCACTGTCAAGACTTGTTTCGTATGTTGGATAGTCTTGGAGTCCTTGGTATCCACTGCTACATGAGTAAGGCAGGTGATCATTGATAGACTTGCAGTGCGACTGTCAATGATCACAAGGCAGAAGAGATTGGTTTACTTGACTGAGCCATCAGAAGTTCTGGGCTCAGAGACATCAGAGTGGATAAGGCATAGTTTGTCTCATCCACAACCAAGAGTTGTACTGGGTACAATTAGCAATGATTTGCTTACCTAGTTAACTAAAGTTTGGGTGATGGCGAGTCGTCCACTCAGATTTTGGAAATGTATGGATCTTGGATCATTATATTCATAGAGGAAACATTGTTTGAATATAATGCGAGTTTTCTTATTAAAATAAGATTTCTCATCATATGCATAACTACATCTTTGTTTTCTTGGATTTCAGCTTATGTCTATGACTACTTTCTCGTTGCGATCCGTCCTTGAGAAGGACAAGTTAAATGGATCCAACTTCCTGGATTGGTATCGGAATCTGAGATTCATTCTCAAGCAGGAGAGCAAGGACTATGTCCTTGAAAAGGCTCTTCCAGAAAGGCTTGGGTCCAATCGCTCGCATGAGGCATATAAAGCTTGGAATAAGCATTATATTGATGTGGTAGATGTGTGTGGTCTTATGTTGGTTACCTTGAACTCAGACTTGAAAAGTCAATACGAGAACATGGAGTCGCCAATAGAGATGATCACCAGCCTGAAACTGAAGTTTCAGGATCTGGCACGAGTTGAGAGATTCCAGATAGTGAAGTCTCTCACTGAGTGCAAGCTACCAAAGGATGCTCCAGTAAGTCCTCATATCATTAAACTGATGGGTTACATTGATAACCTGGGGAGACTGGAATGTCCTGTCAGCTTAGAGTTGGCCACTGACATCATTCTGCAGTCACTGCCGTCTAGCTATGACAAGTTCGTTAAGAACTATATCAAGGAAGGCTTGACAAAGACGTTGACTGAGCTGCATAGCATGATCAAAGCAGCAGAGCAGGACATCAAAAAGGGTAAAAGATTTGAGAAATCTTGTTTTGGCAAGGGTAGAGACAGGGCCATCCAGATTTGGAATCAGGATAAGCCTGTGTCATCTGTTAAGCCCAAGTCAAGCCCATCTGGTGTTAAGAAGTGCTTCTATTGCGATAAGTCAGGGCATTGGAAGAGAGATTGCATTAAATTCTTGGAAGATTCACAAGAGATGGAGAAGATGTATGGTACTTCTTCTTCAGGTATTGTGTTATTAATTCAAGTTCTACATAAGTATTGGATACTTGTTGTGGTACTGATACTTTTTGAAATATGCAGGACCTAAGCGACAGTAGAACGTTGAAGAAAGGACAAGTGGAACTGCGTGTCTGGATGAAGCAATGGTTGCTGCATGAGCCGTAGAGATCTCCACTTGTAGGAGCCTTTCCTACTTGGTTTTTGAAATTAAGTAATTGCCACCATGTACTTGCTATATGCAAAATGCCTTTCATTTTCTTTTGAGAATTTGAATGTTTTTCATTTGATAAAAGACAAGTTTTGTTCTTTTGATCTTAATGAAATATTTAATGGTAGCACCCCGTTTATAATGGGTTTTATATCTTAAACCAACATGAGTTAAAATATAACATAAATACCAAACGGTTTAAGTCTGATGACTCGAACTCGACCTTTCTCTGGTATAGTTGTTTAACCACAAAAGTGAAGCAGATTCGGTAAATCCATAGCTTTGGACTCATTTGATTTTAATCATTTGAGATATGAATTCTGTTCACGTGACCAAATGACTAAGGTCCAATTAGCAGAGCTAAAAGGAAATGGGCCAGAGGCTTATTGGGCCTTACACATACTGATGTATGCGGCCCAACAAACATTATTGCCAAAAGAAATATTCTATACTTCATTACCTTATTGATGGCATCAATAAGTATGGTTGTGTTCATTTGATGAGACACGAGCTGGAATCCCTTGAGGGAGTTCAAAGATGAAGTGTAGAACAAATTTGACAGAAGTATTGAAATCCTCGATTGAATCGCGGAGAAAAAAAATACTAGAGTCAAGAATTGGGTGATCATCTAAAGGAATGAATCAGATCTTATTAGAAATGATCTGATCAATGATGAGTCACAGGAATCTTCCATAACCATTTAAGAATACGTTCTGAAATGTCTATGTTTACGCTAAAAGGTTTCTATCAGAATCAGTGAAAAACACCACATTGGATGTGGACTGGGTGATTTCCAAATCTGTTTTTCTGATTAATTGGGATTGCAAGGTTTGTGTAAGACAGTAGTCAACAAACGAACTTGAATCTATATCTGATAAGTTCTACCTCGCTGGTTGTCCTGAGGAAACCAAGGCTTAGTACTTTTTGTTGCCCAGAACTGTGTCTTTTAAGAAAGGTGATACTTTCAAAAGGAACAGTGGGAGTAAAAGTACACATCGAAGAAATTCGATAAACACAGTAACCTGTTCAACCTGTTAAGGGAGAACAGCGGTGAGATCTACAAAGTACTGTAGGATCTGCAACTGTGGAGCCTGAAATTCGCAGATCCGAAAGGATCCGTCACTAACTCGAGAGTGATTTCTCGTAACCAATTGTCGTGATCTGTTGATCATTGAAAAGTGACGAGCATGCGAAATTCAAAGAAGCGGTGGTAAGCCCCAACTCCGAAAATTGGCTGGGTATGCATGTTAGTTTCACCGATCCATTTCTGGATTGAAACAAACATCTTGGAGTTGGAATCAACATTCTGATAATGTGGTCAAAAGTTTTGACTTGATCAGAAAGAAAAAGAAACCATGCGTTTACAAGAAGACTAGTGGGAGCGTAATGGCAATTCTCACACAGTATGTAGATAACATACTTGAATCTCACAAACGACGTTCCGACGCTAAAGTCTTGTCAAGATTTAGGTCGGAAGTCAAACTTAAACGATAGACATGGGAGTAGCCGCGTGAATTCTTGGAATAAGAATCTATTAATATAGATTGAGTAAGCTAATTGGGTAGTGTCAAAATCCTTATGTTGATAAGGTATTGGACAGCTCTAAGGTGCTTGATTCCAAGAATGGCTTCATACCAAAGGTCTTATGGCAATAATCTAAGCAAGATGAAGTGTCTTGAACACTGGCTAAGCTGGTAACAATATTAGCAGGAAGAAGTGTTTTGAACACTGTCTGAACTAGTATTAATGAGTGTGATTACTTATGCTGATGCAATAGAATCCATCATGAATTCCATATTTTGCGCTCGTCTAGATGCAGCTTGAGCATAAAGCATGACGAGAAAATACCAATGTACTCCGGTAATAGTCACTTAATAGTTACCAGAAATATCCCAAGTGTTGAGAAACACTAAGGATAGGTTCGTGGTGAACTGATAAAGTGACGAACCAGTTGAAAGTAGTTAGTCGGACAAAGACGATTCCCGGTTCCCACCTGGTTATGTCTCTTTGTCTGAATAGCGGTGCTAACTGTTGGAAAGGCTCCAAGCAGTAGACCGTAGAATAGTGCTTTTATCTGAATGGCGGTGTAATTTGTTGAAATTGTTTCAAGCAATAGCACCGCACTCTCTCCCACAACCTAAGCACGGAATTTATTCTGTTGCTGTCGGTGTAAGATATCTGAAAAGATGATCTTGATTCTAGTGGGAGTTATTTTAGTTATGTTGTAAACTCTACATAGACGTGCCTTGGTAGTGTTTATGTAAGTTAAAACTGACATCAGTATTATTTAATTATTGGATAATTAAATAATAGTCTCAAAGTATTTTATGATCATCGTATAGGTCATCAAGTTGAGGACTTGATCATGAAACCCTATAAGTAAAAGATGACATAAATTATGATTGTCCCTAGTCGAGGTTATTGAAGTGGGGCACCAATAACCGCGCGAGACTAGTATGTGAGGTGACTGTTGGACTAAGTTTCATGGAGTCAATGATATATTATCACAGTCAATCACATAGATATATGTTGGAAAACATATGATCGGACATGACCCGCTAATGAGAACTCCACAGGATAGTTATATCAGTGTCATGGGAGGTTCTCATTACGACTATAGAGTATAGTCCTTAGACCTGAGTTCATCATGCTTTCTAGCATATGAATTGGTGCGTGTTGACCTTGTCAAACGTCGTTCCGTAACTGGCGGCTATAACGGCATTGCTTGTGCGTATCATGAAGTATGTGTAGAAACAGGGATGGAACAAGATGGAATTTGTCCCTCCTGCATAACGGGAGATAAATATCTCAGGGCCCATCGAAGATTTGATACTGAGAAAATGCATGGCCGTGCTCAAACGAGGTGATTGTCAGTCGTTTGTTTTATCAGTACAGATCAGAAATTTGATGAACATGATGTTGGCTATAATAAGGATGACACAGTCTCTTGCCTTATGCCAAATCGAGATATAGTGACGAAGGGATTATAGAAATAGGTGATTCCAGTACAAGTGGGAGATTGTTGGGATTATGTCCTGAAATCATATTGTACTAACTCTAAAGATAGTTGTATTGTCGAGATCGGACAATTCATGTGATACTGGGTAATCATAATGTTTTGCTAGAAACCAATTATGACAAATGAGTTGTAACTCATTTCCAGTATCGTGTGAACCTACAGGGTCACACACCTAAGCAAGTTGGACATACTTCATATGGGATTGATCATTGGCATATGGTCTGGTCGATGTGTATTGGATACACATCGAATATAAGTTTCAAAGAGGTGTATCGATCGACACCATTGGGTGCGTCGGTCGATACAGCAGGTGTGTCGATCGACACCACTAAGTGTGTCGGTCGACACAAGGGCGAAATCGCAACTGAAGTTTCGGTTCACCTCGAGGTCAATATATAAACGTGTTTTATTGACTCGAGAAGATCAGGGGTTCGTGAGCGCCGCCCAGACTGTTTTTCTCAGAGAGAAAACAGAGAACCTCTAGAAACCAAAGTTCCCAGGGAGATCCGAGCACCGGTACTAGCATCCCGGCGGATTCCAGCTTGTGTGCGTGTGGACTGAACAGTAGAGGCGCAACGATTGGGGCGCTGCAGATCTCGTGTTACCATAAACTTCCGCTGCTAAAACTCCAGGTAATCACGAGGTGAGATCATGATTCAATTAACTAGACCCTAGATCCTAGGCTATCGGGAACTCGCGAGAATTCTGAATCTGTAGAATTTGCTCGGATTCCCAACAGATTGCATATGATTCAAGGCAATTAACGAAACATGAAGGGAACTATCCCACTCATGACTTGAAATGGCCGCAATAGTCTTTGCACTTAAGATCTGGAGATCTTACCTCTACGGAGCGAACGTGAAACTATTTACGGACCATAAGAGCTTGAAGTATGTGTTCACCCAACCTGAGCTGAACCTTCGACAAAGGAGGTGGATAGAACTAGTGGCCGATTACGATCTGGACATTACTTACCATCCAGGAAAGGCCAACCTCGTGGCCGACGCCTTAATTAAGAAAAGGACCGAGGTGGCCATTGAACGGCATGCAGAGCCCTTGGTTGGAATGGTCCATTCCTTGCGTCTCAATGCATTGGCCGTGGGAGAAGAGCCAGTGGGTTTAGGAGCAGCGGACCAAGCAGATATTCTGACTAAGATCTGGCTGGCTCAGAAGGATGATGAAGAGTTGGTGAAGGCCACTGAGAACAACCACACGGAATACCAAATCTCTAACAATGGGACGATTGTGGTAAATGGCTGAGTCTGTGTGCCAAACGTGTGGGAACTGAAGGAAGTCATCCTATGGGAGGCTCATCAGTCCAATTTCTCTATTCATCCGGGACAAACCAAGATGTACCATGACCTAAAACGGTACTATCATTGGGTCGGGATGAAACGTGATGTAGCTGATTGGGTGGCCAAGTGCCCAACCTGTCAGTTGATCAAGGCCGAACGCCAAGTCCTGAACGCCAAGTCCCGAGTGGGCTGTTACAAAGTCTCCATATTCCAGAGTGGAAATGGGATAACATAGCCATGGAATTTGTGACAGGTTTACCCGACCCGGAACAAGCGAGACGCAATCGGGGTAGTGGTGGATAGACTCACGAAATCCACCCACTTCTTGGCCATCAAGAAGATGGATGGAGTCGGGAACTTGGTTGAGATATACATTGACGAGATCGTGAGGTTGCATGGGATCCCATCAAGTATAGTCTCAGACAGGGATGGCCGGTTTACTTCTTATTTCTGGCAAGCCTTCCAAAAGTCCATGGGAACAAGAGTGAACATGAGTACGGCTTACCATCCCCAAACAGACGGTCAATCAGAAAGGACCTTACAAACCCTAGAAGACATGCTAAGGGTGTGTGTTCTGGAATGGGGCGACTCATGGGAAAAGTTCTTACCCTTGACCGAGTTTGCGTATAACAAAAAATATCACACAAGCATCGGAATACCGCCTTATGAGGAAATGTATGGACGGCCATGTCGAACTCCATTGTGCTGGACCGAAGTGGGTGAGTCAAGCGTAGTTGGACCAGACACAATTGAGGAAACAATGGAACGAATCTGGTTCCTCAAGGCCAAAATGAAGGAAGCTCAGGACCGTCACAAGAGCTCTGCGGACAAAAGAAGGAAGGACCTTGAGTTTGAAGTAGGCGACCAAGTATACTTGAAGAAGATCACCTTCAAGGGTTGAGCACGGGTTTCAAAACATGGCAAACTTGATCCCAGATATTTGGGACCGTTCCGAATCATTGAACGAGTTGGGGCGGTTGCCAATAAGTTGGATTTGCCAAGTGAGATGGACGCATTTTACAATGTATTCCATGTCTCACAACTGCGCAAATGCTTATCGGATCAAGACGTGGTTGTGCCTGAGATTCCAAGGGAACTCAAGCCAAACCTGACCATAGAAATCTGACCTCTCCGAATCCTAGACAAGATGGAAAAGCAACCCGAAAGAAGGTGGTGCAAATGGTCAAAGTGGAATGGATCCACAACGAGATCAAGGAGATCACTTGGGAAACCGAGAACAGAATGAAGGCTGATTACCCACAGTGGTATAAGAACCTTGAAGCGGATTTGGGGACGAATCCATTTCAAGGAGGGGGGAGACTTGTAGTATTCCCCAACTAGCCTAAGCCGGACCGGACGGGCCATGGAACCAGTAGCGTGAAAAAAGGTCGGGAGAGACAAACCGAAGTGTTCCATGGAAGATTTAAGGCCAAGTATCAGCTGGAAGGAGCTTCGTTAAGTGAGGAAGAGAAGTGTTCAGCTCAGCTGAGCTGAACAGTTGAGCTGGTCAGCTAGGTCAGCTGGCAACCAACTCAGCTCAGTTGGCCTAAGTGTCAAGCTCATGGGTCAGCTGGTCAGCTAGTGACACTAGCTGACCAGGGCGGTTACCAGCGAATGGACACCAAGTGAAGCTGCAACCTTTCGACCAACCACTTGTGCCCATTCGCTTGGGAGAAGTTGGCGCCAAGGAAGCCTATAAATAGGCCATTTTGCGTACGCACCCAAGTTTGAAAAATACAGAAAATTCTCCAAAGGCACAAGGCCATAAAAGCGAGAGTTTAAGAGAGAGAGAGAGAGAAGCCGTATTCTTGAAGAGAAGGCCGGCGGTTTAAGAGCGGATTTGGTGGTGGATTGAAGCGTGAAAAAGGGACCAAGGATGGCTGGAGAAGCATCTACAACCCATGGCAAAACCACGACCACATCAAAGGTGATCAAGGGGATGATCATGCTTAGGCGCGGACTCAAGCCCAAGGACGAGTGGTGTTGGATAGATAGATTTGTATTAGGACCGATAATTGAATATTAGCATAATGACATTTCCACATTGTAATGGTACCTTTACTTATTAATAAAAATATCTATTTATCTTATTGTTCTTACCTTAGACTAAGTATGGAATTGAATGGAATGAATGAATGTGATAGAATGGATTAAGTATAGAATAAAAGGACTTGAGGTTCGCAAATGAACCTCAAGATAGAACGGTTAAGTAGTGGCAATCCGTTCCGGCCCTACGGCCGGGATATGCCTTGTCAAAACCAGCTCGGACCGAGCTAAACCAGCTCAGATTTCCGAGCTGAACCAGCTCGGATTTCCGAGCTGATTGCACCTAGCTCGGAATTTCCGAGCTACACCGGCTCGGATCCAAACCCTTCCCTTCTCATTTTCTAATCATAATTTACCCCTTCGGAAATTCCGAGCTGAATGAATCTCTTATAAAATTCCGAGCTGTATTTCGCTTCTCTGAACTTTCCGAACGGATAATCAAACATTTGCCGATACAACTTGCCGCAATCCATCTTTGGAAACATCGGCTTATACTTTCTTGGCAGATAAATCGAGCTGACGGACCAAGTTAAAGGAAATAAGAATTTAGGCCCAAACATACAACATTTGAATATCTAAACCTTTGGGCCGAATAAATAAGTTTGTATACAAACGGACTCGGATCGTCCGTTCTCGGCCCATCCGACAAATAGGTCAAGCCGCAGAAAGATAATTGTCAAAGAAAGGAGATAAACTCGAACAAGTGAAGAGGAAGATATCTTCGAGCTAAAGAAGAAGATCCGAGATAAGAATGTAAATCTTAACGGAAAAAGGAAGGAGATAACAACAAGAAGATTTTTGCAAATCTTGCGGAAAAGATCCTCGAGGTCGACTTGCCGCAGGTATATAAGGAGATGGAAGTCATACGATTTAGTAATTTTCTTAGCCGTGTCCGTTCTTTGTACTCTTTTTCCGATCTTTGTACTCTCCTTTTGATCCCTTATCAATACAATATCCTCCGGGTTTACTATTTCGGTGTTTTATCTTTGAAGTTTATGTTCCCTAAAAGTTTGCTCTACAAGTTTTGACAGTGCGAGTTCCGACTCTCACAATTTGGCGCTGTCTGTGGGGAATTAGAAACTTCTGACACTCAAAAACCACCAACTAGCGGATCCGAAGATATGGTTTTCATCGGAAACGGAGACAAGACAGATCAGCAGCTGCCGATCGACAACAACACACCCAATGTTACCACATGCAACGTTACAAACACGGCCGCACCGAATACGAAAATAACCGCAACACTGTCTGAGCTGAAAGAGATGGTGGCCGCGCTAAGACAAAGGGTAGAAGAGCAAGAGAAGGCAAACAGCACCCTCATGGAGGAAATCGAGAAATTGAAAACCGGAAACCGTACACGGACGACTCGAACGGTGAAATTCGCCCCGACTGAACGAAGTCGTCTAGATTTCTCGACATCTGGTGAGTCAGCAAGGAATCCATCGCAACACCGCAAGCAAAACGCGGGCGAACAGACTCCGCCGGCAACTGGACCCAATACCACATATCCTCCTCCTGTAGTCCGAGGTCAAAAATCGGTGGCGGCAAACAATGCGGAAGACTACGAAATCGAAGACTCAAATCCTCTTGGCGATCGGACCAAACCATCCTCTGATGAGGAAGAAAGGATTGATGCAGATCGATACGTCCCACATCTAAGCGACGACGAGCTATCAGAAGAAGAGGACATCGAGCAAACTCGCCCAAACGAGCCAACTGAACGAAGAAGAAACAATAAACGGAGCGAGCTCGATGAACTCAGGGACGCGCTGGCCAAGACAACCACGGAGATTGAAACTGTACGATCGCAGGTTCATCGGGCGACGAGCGCCGCGCCAGAACTCGATCGCGTCCTAGAAGAGACGCGGAAGACACCATTCAAAGCTCGAATAACCAAAACTCGGATTTTCAATCCGGGCAAGCTCAAAATCCCATTCTACGACAGAACGACCAACATGAAGGCTCATATGATGGCTTTCTGAATCGCGATGGGAAGTGCGAATCTCACCCGAAAGGAAAAAGTCGCTGGTTTCTGTCTCATGTTCGTAGAATATCTAAAAGGAGCAGCCATCGAATGGTTCTCTAGATTAGAGCGCGATTCTATCGGAACTTTTCAATAGCTGTCGGAGGAATTCATGAAGCAATACTCGATCTTCATGGACAGAGATACTTCCGACGTCGATCTATGGGCTTTGAGTCAGGGCGAAACAGAGAGCTTGAGGAAATTCATCGAATGGTTCAAAAAGGTCGCCAGCAGAATTGAAGGTTTAAGCGACAAAGTGGGTATCGACGCGCTAAAGAAAGCACTTTCGTACGATTCAGAGTTTAGGAGGGAGTGTCCTGAAATCTACTGTACTATCTCTAGAAAGTATGATAAATGTCGAGATCAGACATAAGTCATAAATACTGGGTGATCATGATGGCTTGCTAGAGTCCGCTCTTGATCTATAAGTTTAGGACTTATTACCAGTATTGTATGATCCCAAAGGGTCACACACCATAGCTAACGGGAAAGTTAAGATGGAATTAATACGGTAAGTATGCTAAGGCATTTACTGTATTTGTACAGAGAGTTGGGCAGACAACAAATGGGTTTTTGTCTGATTTGTGTCTTGGGCCCAAAAGACTAATGAGCCATTAGTTTAATTAATTAAACTTGGGCCCATTAGTAAAACCAGATTGCAACAAGGGTTAAAAACCCTAATGGTTGGCGATTTGGAGGAGGTGTGGCCGCAGGCTCCTTCTCTCAAAACTCTCTCTCTCTTTGTTGAATTCCATCCGGTCTAGCAGCCATCCCCTGCTTGTAAGAGTGTGGATACCAAGGAGGAACAGGTATTCATCTGTTCTAATCTGATCTCGTCATTACAATCATTCCGCTGCAATCTAAAAGGTAATGACCAGGTTTGTGTTTATGATTCAGTTACAAGAACCTAGATCTGTTTAAGATTATGTGTTAGGTTGCAATCCGAGAATTGAACCATGGAAAAACGCGTAATCCTTCAGTGGTATCAGAGCCTAGGTCGTTAGGTTTTTTGGTTATTGGATCATATGAATCGCATGATCGCTTTTTGTTGATTGGATAATCATAAAATCGATTGTTAAATAATTATCATACGAATTGTTTGAATTGTTAATCAATAAGCGATGATTATGTCATGATCGTTTGGTTGAAAAGTCAATTGGTTTGCGATGTGTTTGTCACGATCGGTTTTATCAAATTAATTCGCATGTTGACTTTGCTTGTTAATTGTGATTGCTTGGTATACTTCGCTTGATAGGTTTGATAATGGTCAAACTAGTTTTGTCTTTTGTGAATGCTGTTGATCAAAAGTAAATCCATTATTGAATTAAGTGATGTTATGATCGTGATCTTAAGTGTATCGATTATGGAATTGGAATAAGGACAAAATCACTTTTGTCTTCAAGTGATGTTATGATCGTAAGCATTTACACATTGATTGAATTAATTATGAAATCGCTTGTTGACTTGGGTTCATGATTAAGTATTCGCTTGTTAACATAAAGAGCCATCAATCGTTTTTGATTCTTTAATGTATAAGAATCTTGAGACAATCATAACAAACGATTATTTGTTTGAATTGTTAATAATTAATTATTTAATTATTTAATTAATTGTGGTTCAAGCGGTTAACCCAAATCGCGGTTTGCTGGAAATTATTTAATACAATTGGTATTATTTAATTTCTGGTTAAACCGGATTTAAATTCAAAATTGAATTTTAACCTAAACCGAAGGCTGGTCTAAGTTTGATTTGGTTGGACCAAATAATTTAGAGCTGGTCTGGTTTAGTAAATAACCGATGGTTTTGATAGTTAATTTGGTCTTGGACCAGAATTAATAAACCGACTCGGTTATGTCAAATTATTGGGCCAATTTGAATTCTATGGTCTTGGGCCAAGAATTGGGCCTATAATTTGTGACCCAACCCAAAATATTAATAAAATATTAAATTAGAAATTTCTACTTTTAGAATGTTTCTAAATTTAGAAAGTTTCTAAAACAAGTAAGTTTCCCAAAATAGTAATCTTCTATTTTTGGAAATAAAACTTAAAATCCTCAAAACCAATATCAAGCTTGGATGTCTTTCCAATCTTGTCAGCTACTTAACGCTTATTCGATTACAGATATGGCTTACAGTGTGAGGTGTCTGTTTTCGCGTAAGTAAAGTAGTATATAGTCACTAATTTCATTGGGAGTCCCAGACTTTAGTGATTATTTGGCTGTAAGAGATTGGTTTCCTTGACTGGGCCATCGGGAGTCCCGGGCCTTGAGACATCTGGTGTATTGGGCCTTGGGCCCAATCCACAACCGAGAGTTATATGGATATAACTAGCTGTGTGTATGCTTACCAAGTAAAGCTAATTCCGGGTGACGGCCAGTGGCCCACTTTGGTTTTAGTTGAACATGTGTCTCGGAATCATTGCATTCTTATGAGGTTAAACAAAGAAATTTTGAATGCAATGCGAGTTTTCTTATAAGTTGTTAAGATTACTCTTTTATGAACTAAATAACTAAAACTCTATTTATCTCTAAATTTCAGCTATGACGAGCACAAACAAACAAAAACACTTTCTCGATCCGGTCTGTCCTTGAGATGGACAAACTGAACGGATCAAATTTCTTGACTTGGTCGCGGAACCTGAGGCTAGTCCTCAGGCAGGAGAGAAAGGACTATGTCCTTGAGAGAGCTCTCCCCGTGAGGATCGGGTCCAATGCCTCTCATGCAGTATATGATGCTTGGAATAAGCATTATAATGATGCGGTAGATGTGCGTGGTCTGATATTGGCTACCATGGACTCAGATTTGCTGAAGCAATATGAGAACATGGAGTCGCCAATAGAGATGATCAGCAGCCTGAAATTGAGATTTCAGGAGCAGGTAAGAGTGGAGAGATACCAGTTGGTTAAATCTCTCACTAGCTGCAAGCTACCAAATGATCATCCAGTAAGTCCTCATGTCAGTAAAATGATGGGTTACATTGATAACCTGAGGAAACTGGATTATCAAGTTAGCCAAGAATTGGCAACTGAGATCATTCTGCAGTCACTGCCGTCAAGCTATGATAAGTTCAGAAGGAACTATATCAACAAAGGCTTAACGAAGACGTTGACTGAACTGCATGATATGCTCAAAACAGTTGAGCCAAACGTGAAGAGTACCCTGTACAATCTCATGAAGGAGAAGGGTAGGTTTACAAAACCTGGTGCTGACAAGGGTGAAGACAAAGTTGTCCAGATTTTGAATCATGGCAAGCGTGTGTCTTCTGAGCCCGAGTCAGATACCTCTTACGTTGGTAAGTGCTGCTACTGTAAAGAGACTGGGCATTGGAAGAGAAATTGCATTAAATTCATGGAAGATTATGAGGAGTTAAAGTCGATGTATGAGACTACTTCCTCAGGTATTCATGTTATTACTTCAAGTTATACCTTATAGGTATTGGATACTGGTTGTGGCACTGATATTTGTTATAATATGCAGAGCCTGAGCAACAGTAGAACGTTGAAGGAAGGACAAGTGGAACTGCGTGTCTGGAAGGAGCTATGGATGCTGCCTCAGCCGTAGGGTTTTCACTTGTAGATGCCTTTGAGGCTTGGTTTTGTATTAAGTAATTGCTACAATGTACCTGCTTTAAGCAGAGTTGTCTTTCATTTTCTTGTAAGAATTTGAATGTTTTTCATTTTGATAAAAGACAAGTTTTGTTCTTTTGATCTTAATGAAATATTAATTGTAGCACCCTATTCAAGGAATGGGTTTTATATCTTAAACCACAGAGTGCCTAAAATGTAACATAAATACCGCAATTGGTTTAAATCTGATGAATTAAACCTGATTTTTCTTGGCATAAATGTTTTGGTCACATAGAGTAAGTCAGATTCAGAAACCCCATAGTTATGGACTTTTGGGCTCATTTGATCGGATATCTTATGAGACTTGAATTCTGCTTACTGGACCAAAAGACAAAGGGCCCATCTTAGCCGAGCTAGAGAAAGGCCCAAAGGCTTATTGGACCTTGAACATACTCACGTATGTGGCCCGATGAGTAGTAATGCCAGAGAAAATTTCCTGTACTTCATTATATTTACTGATTACTTCAGTGAGTATGACTGTGTTCATTTGATGAGACACGAGTCGGAATTCTTTGAAATGGTCGAAAGAGTTCCAGAATGAGGTATAGAATCTGAGTGACAGAAGTATTAAGACTCTGGGTTAAATCACGAGTGAGAATACTTGAGTCATTAATGGTGTGATCATCTGAATGAGTGTGAAGTCGTTTCACAGCTCAATTCTCCTGAAAACCTTGAGGTATTTCTGTGAGAAAGAATCAGATCTTATTAGAAATGATTAAAGATGAGTCACACGAATCTTCCATGATATTCTTTAAGAATAACGCTCTAGAAATATCTAAGTTTACGCTGAAATAGTTCCACCAATATCAGTTGAAAGACACCACGTAAATGTGGATTGGAATCGAACCAAATTCGTCTTTACTGAGTATTTGTAGTTGTGCTACTTCACTGGTTGTCCTAGGGAAACCAAGGCTTGTTACTTTTACGTCCATTCTGTTTTCTAAGAAGGGAAGTTACTTTCCAAGAAGAACAGTGGGAGTAAAAGTATAACTCGAAGAAATTCGAGAAATACAGGAGGCTGCTCAACCTGTTGAGGGAGAGCAACGGATGGTTTCGTCGATTTCTGTAGAGCCTGAAGTTCGCAGATATGAATGAATCAGTCACTAATCCGAGAGTGATTTCTCGTCATTAGTTGAACCTGATGATCATTGAAAGTTCGCATGATCTGATGATCATTGAAAGCGACGAATCTGCGAAATTCAAAGAAGCGAAAGTGAGCCCGGACTCCGAAAAATTACATTTTGTGTAAGTTAGCTTCATCGATCCATTCATGGATGGAAGCAAACATATCGGAGTTGGAATCTTCGTTCTGTTGAAGTAGTCAAGGTTTTGACTTGAACAGGAACGAAATGGAACTGTGCGTTTACTAATAGATAAGTGGGAGCGATGTTGCATTTCTCATATTGTATGTCGATAACATACTGATTCTCGGAAATAACGTCCCAATGCTGCAGTCGGTAAAGGACTGGCTTGGGAGTTGGTTTTATGATTGACATGGGTAAAGCCACGTAGTTCTTGGATTTTGGATCTAAAGATAGAGATCCAAAAGAGCTGGTAGGACAAAGTCAGGATTCTTAAATTGACAAAGTCCTACACGTTTTCAGCATTCCAAGAAGGGTTTTATGCCAATGTCACATGGCATTACGTTAAGCAAGATACAGTGTCCTACGATAACTGCTGTGCTTAAATGCATGGATGAGATTCCATATGCGTCGGCAATTGGATCTATCATGTATGCCATGACACGTACTTGTTTTGATGTTGCTTTAATGTTAAGCAAGACAAGTAAAGACCAGTCAAATCCAGCAAAGAATCACTGGATTGCCGTAAAGAATATCCTAAAGTATTTGAGGAATACTAAGGATAAATTCTTGATTTACGGAGAAAGTGAGGTGCTACAAGTCAATAGAGTCTGAAAGGCAAGTTTCCAATAGACAAAGATAATTCCCGGTCACAGTCCGGCTATATCTTGTGTCTGTATGGCGGTGCAAGGCACTGTTGCTGACTCCATGACTTGAGCTGAACATTTCGCAGCTTGGGAAGCGGCGAAAGAGGTTGTTTGGAAAGAAGAGTTCATCACTGAACTTGATGTGATTCCCAGCATAGATGAGACTAGCTGCACATCAGAGGTCCAAACACCTTGAGGGTAGGTATAACCTATTCCGTGAGATAAATGACAGAGGTGTTAAGTAGATCAGCAAGTTTCAACGAATGAGAACGTTGCTAATCTATTAACGAAGCCACTCCTTAGGCCTAAGCACGAGTCGCGGACTGTAGCTGTAGGATAAGTGAAATTAAGATGTAGTCTTAATTTCAGTGGGAGTTTGTAAAGAGCTTTATTTAGTTGTTTTGAAAGGTTCATGTAAACATAATATTTTATGTTTATGAAATCTATGATTTTTGGATTATTTTAACTGTGATATAAATAATCGTTCCAAAATGATTCATGTCATTATATATGGGCCATCGAAGTACATGAGTAGACTTGATCCTGAAACCCCATATTTAATGAAATGACATAAATCATAGTGTCCATAGTCGAAGGTTGTTGAAATTGGAACACCAACAACCACTTGAGACTAGATTGTGTTGAGACTTATGACCAAGTTTCGAGGGGTCATAGATGCGCGGCATCAAAGTCGACACATAGGTATATGTAGGGGAGCATATGACCGGACATGGCCCGCTGATGAGAACTCTACAAGATATTAATATCTGTGTCATAAGAGGTTCTCATATACGACTATAGAGTATAGTCCTTAGACCTGAGTTCGCATGCATGTGGCTGCACATGGATTGATGCACTTTGATCATTGTCTAACGCTGTTTCGTAACTGGGAGCTATAAGGACCTTGGTTGGGTGTATTATGAAGCGTGTTGTTCATAGTGATGGAACAAGATGGGATTTGTCCCTGCCGTTTAACGGAGGTAATATCTCTAGGCCAATCGGAGACTTGATAGCTGGTAAGAGAGTGGCCACTCCCAAACGGACTTGCCCAAGTCGTTTGCATTGTCAGTATCAAATCTGGTCCGATGAACATGGTCTGGCTATATAAGGATGACACGCATCTTGCCTTATGCCAGATCGAGATATTGAGACAAAAGGATTAGGGAATGTAGGATTCCAGTACAAGTGGGAGATTGTTGGGAATGTCCTGAAATCTACTGTACTATCTCTAGAAAGTATGATAAATGTCGAGATCAGACATAAGTCATAAATACTGGGTGATCATGATGGCTTGCTAGAGTCCGCTCTTGATCTATAAGTTTCGGACTTATTACCAGTATTGTATGATCCCAAAGGGTCACACACCATAGCTAACGGGAAAGTTAAGATGGAATTAATACGGTAAGTATGCTAAGGCATTTACTGTATTTGTACAGAGAGTTGGGCAGACAACAAATGGGTTTTTGTCTGATTTGTGTCTTGGGCCCAAAAGACTAATGAGCCATTAGTTTAATTAATTAAACTTGGGCCCATTAGTAAAACCAGATTGCAACAAGGGTTAAAAACCCTAATGGTTGGCGATTTGGAGGAGGTGTGGCCGCAGGCTCCTTCTCTCAAAACTCTCTCTCTCTTTGTTGAATTCCATCCGGTCTAGCAGCCATCCCCTGCTTGTAAGAGTGTGGATACCAAGGAGGAACAGGTATTCATCTGTTCTAATCTGATCTCGTCATTACAATCATTCCGCTGCAATCTAAAAGGTAATGACCAGGTTTGTGTTTATGATTCAGTTACAAGAACCTAGATCTGTTTAAGATTATGTGTTAGGTTGCAATCCGAGAATTGAACCATGGAAAAACGCGTAATCCTTCAGATCTCACTAAACCGACCGCAAACAATGGTGGATGCTTTGCACAGAGCGATAGAGTTTATCGTGGACGAAGAGGAAATGAAGGTCCTATCTAAGAAGCACAAGTCTAAAAAGCATGCAAGCAAGGAAACTCGCCTATCGGCAAGCACAAGCAGCGAGAAGCGAGTCTCGAAGACAACTAGCGCTTCACGGCAGGAAAGAACGATCGGATCACATAATTACCAGATCCGATTAAATGGACAAGAAGACAGACCGGCAGAACGAAGGAAGAGTTCGTGGAATACTTGGACGAGGAACCCCAGCTCCTACGATGAAAAAGCATTCTGCGACCACCACCAATCTTACGGACACAACACTGCCGACTGTCGCTGACTGGGCATTAAACTCGCGGAAACACTCGTAGCTGGGGAACTAGGAGATACGATAACTGTGAAGGACCTCGATGATAGAAATGTCGGAAAGCAGTCAAATTGGCCGAACAAGGGCAACGATCCAAATAAAACGGATCGAGAGCGAAACCACCAGGAAGAACTAGCCGCAACTGGCAATAACAAGCGAAGAAGAGGAAACGACGAGGATCCTAAAGCAAACGACCGACAAAGGATAAATATGATCGTGGAAAGGCCGCGGTATCGCCCAAGACCGAAGTTGTCTATCGATCCTTATCCTCGGCGGTCATGGGACACAATCACCCCTAGGAGAAACATCAGGCAACGCGCGCCGAATCGTCACCCAAGTCGTACGATAAAATTCGACGACGTATGGACCTCAAACACCAATCGCCCAGGCAAAGAACCATTTGTCGTGGAGTTGATCATCCAGAATCTCCGCGTACCAAACATACTCATCGACACCGGAAGCTCTGTGGACTTAATCTTCTGCGCAACTCTACAAGAGAATGGACGTAAACTTGAATGAGGTAACACCTTCCCAATCATCCCTAATAGGATTTGCCGGAGACCCCATAACCACCTTCGGAAATATCGAGCTGCCGATACTCGCCGGAGGAGTCTTCAAAGTCATCGAGTTTTCGGTGGTAGATCGCCCAACGATCTACGGAGCGATTCTCGGAATCCCATGGATAAACTCCATGGAGGCAGTTCCATCGACTTATCATCTATGCATCAAGTTCCCAACCCCTTCGGGATTAAAACAATTTGGGGAAGTCGAGAGCAGCGGATCCCTGACGATCCCCAGAACGGTGAATTAGGCCATCAGACAAATACAGCGGAGAGAATCTATCGGTCTCGCCATACGGACGATCGTATTCAACATTTCTTCGTGGGAGATCTTGCCCTAAGAAGAGTCTGGCGAAACCCGACACTTCAGAGCACCGAATCGGACTGGGAAGGACCTTACATGATCACAAGAGAAATCCGCACTGAAGTGTAAGAACTCGAAACCATGAACAACACCAGGATAGTAAAAGGATGGAACGCGATGCATCTGAGAAAATTCCGCTACTGAAGACTTCGAAGCACTAAAAAAAGTTACGAAGCACTTTAAACTCTGAGACGGCTTGATCTCCGAAAGGGGTACGTCGGCAGCCGGTCTTTTTGATCGATTCAGCTGTCCCCCCTCTCAAAGGGGGGGGGGGGAGTGGGTCCGTATATATCTATACTTCCACATCGGAATTCATAAATTTTGAAACCAATTTTTGAACTTGAAAGCTTTTCGGACAAAATTTCTCGGCACATTCAAACAAATCAGCTAGAAACTTCCAAAAAAATTGGCTAGGAATGTCTGAGAAAATCAGCTAGGAATTTTCTAGCAAATCTGCTAGGAACTTCCGACAAGTCAGCTAAGAACTATCTAGCAGATCAGCTAGGAAAGTCCGAGCAAATCATCTAAGAACTTCCGATAAGTCAGCTAGGAATGTCCGAGTTGTCCGAGGAAATCAGTTAGGAACTTTCCAGCAAACCAGCTAGGAAAATCTGAGCTAATCAAACAAGTCATCCCGGAAAATCCGAACTGGCCACTCTCAGCGGAAATTCCGAGCTGATCACTCTCCGCGAAAATTCCGAGCTGACCATTCTCCGCCGAAATTCCGAGCAGACCATTCTCCGCGGAAATTCCGAGTTGACCATTCTCAGCGGAAATTCCGAGCTGGCCATTCTCAGCGGAAATTCAGAGCTGACCATTCTCCGCGAAAATTCCGAGCTGACCACTCTCCGCAGAAATTCTAAGCCGACCACTCTCCTCAGGAATTCCGAGCGAAACGCTTATCTTGTACGACCAATTCATTCAAGCAACTCCGGACAGCGGATCATAGTTGGAGCTGCGACGCGTCCGCAAAAGTTCAATTCCCCGACCATACTCTTGAAGTCATCAGGTAATGAAAACAAACTCCCTTTTCTCATTTTCATTTTAATTTATTTCTCTTAGGTCGAAATTAGGATACAAACTTTGTAACTTAGAATTCGCCTACTATTACGTCGCATGCATAGTTGTTAGGAATAACTTCTCTTGTCCGCTGACGGTCGCGGCGGACAAACGCATACATTCTTTATGGATATTAGCCAACACGTTCTATATGGATTAAGGCTCTATACATCCAACAAACGGATAAAAGCGCACTATATAAATTTTAGATACCGCCAAGGTATGTTTATTATCGGCGAAGGGAACATAAGTCGAGAGGTCGACGTAAGATCCCGAATACGGATTGTTGACAGGTCTTCAAATCCGCCGCACTAGTACTGGAGACGATAAAAGACCCCAAAAAACCCAGTATGACGCTACTCAGCACACTGTAAAAATGACGTTTTAACCAAGTATATCTTGGTTTGATATTTTTGAAAGGTGGTCCTGCGGATACCGGCTTATTTTCGATGGACGGAAGACGTGAGGCGAAAGTTTCGCGGAAAATCGGGATCAAAAATCTAAACCCATTAAAATGCAACAAACTGGTCTTGACAACGTCATTGAGTACACGACTGACTTGGGAATGTAAGATGGCCGACCCCCGCACTAGTACTGAAGTCAACCGTAAAACTCCTCAAAACCCAATAAGACGCTTCCGAGCACACTTGTCTAATCATTCATTATAAGTCCATAAGAGAAAAACGTTTTGTTATCTCTCGGACTCAAAACCCAGCAAGACGCTTCCGAGCACGCTGGTCTAATCATTATAAGTCCGCAAGAGAATGACGCTTTTCTCGGACACAATTGCAAAACCCAGTAAGACGTTTCCAAACACACTGGCCTAGTCATTATAAGTCCGCAAGAGAGAAACGTGTTGTTATTTCTCGGACTCGAAACCCAGTAAGACGCTTCCGAGCACACTAGTCTAAATCATTTCGAAACCCAGTAAAATGCTTCCGAGAACACTGGTATAATCATTATAAATCCGCAAGAGAAAAACGTTTTGTCTTTTCTCAGACTCAATTTCGAATCCCGGTAGGACGCTTCCAAGCACACCGGTCAGGACATTATGAAGGGCACATCTTGCAAATTCCCGAGCCAAACCAGCTCGAATCCGAGCCAAACCAGCTCGGGCTCGAGCCAAACCAGCTTGGAATTTCCAAGCCAAAACAGCTCGGAATTTCCGAGCTGAACCAGCTCGGATTTCCGAACTAAACCAACTCGAACCTCCCGAATCAATCACGTCGTTTTTGAGTCAATACTGTTTATTCCATAAAACGGGTTCCGAGCTCTTTCAAAAAAAACTAAGTCAAACATGACACATTTAAAGACATTTCAATTCGAGATACAGAAAATAACTAAAAGCATTGAAACCTTCCGAATATTCAAAGATAAACTAATACGACGACAAACTGTCTTAAGGAAGTTATCAAACAGAAAACACGTTTCAGATCCGCACTCTTAAAACCAGACATGTCCTCGGGATGAACTGGCAACATCGCCTTGAAACAAAGATGGATCAACACAATCCTCGGCTTCGGCAATCAACTGATTGTATTCGGAGACGTCTTCCTCACCCGTATGGGCTCTCAACATTAGATCCGCTTCTTCAGACTCAAACACAGAAGGATCCCCGGATCTGAAATCAGCGATCAAATCCAGATTGCTCCTCGCCGCGACGAACTGACTTTGCCTCTCTATGGCCGAAGGCAATTTCGAGAAGATTTTTCAAAATTTGGAAAATCGAGATGCGATTTTCTTCAGCATCCCTCTTTTCCCTCTTTAAGTCGCGTCCCGAAGAACACCTCACGGGAAATCTCCCTTTCGGCGAGTTGAGCTCTCAAAGCCTCAACTTCAGTAAGATCCGCGTTCCTCTCGGCATCGGGGAAAGTCTCGCCTCCTCAAACTCATTTTTCCACCCTCGATGGAAGCTCTCATAGCAGCGACGGACTTCACCAAGCTTGCATTGTCAATATAATGCCTCGCGAAGCGATCCCGAATTCCTCGAAGCTTCCCATCAAATTCAGCCGCATGGCGATTAACCGAAGCACACTCCTGAAACAAGTTCGAACAAATTAACAAAGTAGCAAGGTAAGATCGCGTGCCTTACAACAAAGTGAAGAAACTAACCCTTAACATATCATGTCCAGCACTGACGAGGGAGTCACCGCAAATCATATCCTTGTATTGTGTTAGGAGATCTCCGGGATGAAGAACATCTACACAAAAGCTAGCGACCTCGGCAGCATTGGTGTACATAAAACCACCATCATCACGGCCAAACTGGGTCGGATCAAAATCAGGTTGCAGAACCTCAAAATATTTCCCATCTCTCTTCTTGGACCTTTGACTGGATTCGGGCGCAACAACCTGATCCAATGATTCCAGCAGAGGAAATTGCGGGACATTAATTCCTTCACATTATCGGCATTGGTACAAGCGCCAGGAATGCCTTCACCCAGTGTAGGATCTTGACCAGTCCAATCATCAAAGCCATGAAAATCAAACTCGGGAAGTTCGACCCCATCCACGAGCCACAGAGAGATTAAACCATCATCTTGAATAACCACGTCATCCGGACGCTCATCATCATCATCATCTGCTTTCACGGCGGTCCCTGTCGCTCGACGAATCATGTCCATCTGACTAGCACGGATAACACGTTTAACGTAAAGTGCTGATTCCAATTCGTATTCCCGTCCTGAAGCGCCCAGACGAGAGAGACCAAGTTGGGCGGACACGTTAAACAAATATCTCTCGCTGAAAATTTTAAAGGAATTTTTTTTAGAAGATTGGCAAGATATAAGTTTAAACGACGAAAACAACTAAGTCCGCTACCAAGCTTTCCCCATTTCGATATCATCAATGGAATACAAGCATCTCCAACAGACGCCTCATCGATCAAAACATAGAAGAAGTGGTGCCTCCATTGGCGATCGTGATTTTCGAAATCCGGGACAACCACCCGATATTGATAGGGCCTAAGGTGGTGATCAGGGCCAAGCTTTATCGGAACCACGTGCGACATGTTCCGAAGGTGTAACACTCGAAGATCGACTTCACATTCAAAACTGCAGACCAATATGCCTATTAAATGCCTCAAGCTTCAAGGTGTAATTTGCGTGAGAGCCAATCTGTGACGTGGAAGATAATGGACGATGAGTTCATGAATCGAAAACCAGAGAAAGCACGATTCGATAAAGCATTCATACACTGAAAAGTACCCCTTCGGCGGAGAGTCAACTCGGTCGGTGGGAGATGGTATCCTGATCGTCACGTTCTCGAGAATTTTGAAATCACGCCGAAGCTTCGCGATCGACTTTGCTGAAGACAATGTCGAACCAACAGGGTTCGGGGTCAACTTATTTTTTTCTCGGATGGGTCTTCTTCGGCTCATCTGGAGGGAGATCCCAATAACGCAAGAATTCCTCCCGACTAACATGAACATCCCCAAACTAATCTTTAATCGTAGCACCTAGACCTGGTCCATGTCCCGGAAACGCGGCATCTGCTGTGGCCGAAGGAAGAGGTTGACTAGAACGAGACCTGGTCGACTGCCAAACCCCGAAAGACTCTCCTTCAGAAGAAAAATTAAAGTGACCACGATTCGGTGCACGATCC
Organism: Orychophragmus violaceus; assembly: GCA_030180135.1. Lineage (NCBI taxonomy): Eukaryota > Viridiplantae > Streptophyta > Magnoliopsida > Brassicales > Brassicaceae > Orychophragmus > Orychophragmus violaceus. The sequence continues at coordinate 40,798,001 of CM058240.1, forward strand.
ACAATCTTTACCAAGAACGCCGTCAAACAGAAAGTTCAAACTTGGAAAAGATCCAAAACTCACAAAAACTAAGAAGGAGTTAGAGAGAGAGAGAGAAGTTACCTTTGGGTTATTTTCTTTGGAGAGAGGAATGAAAAATGAAGTATGAAGGGGTGGATACTTATAGATTTCACAAAGGCATGGAACTTCGAAATGATTACAATTGAATCATTTTGTCACAAGCATGCCCGAGCAAATCATGATAGAATGGATCATGATAAGTCATGGTGTCGGATTGACTATACATAGAAGAATCAATTGCGGCCGAAGTACAATGTTTTGGACAGTCTGTTGCCGCGAGGACAATAACACGAAAATTGATTGATTAAAGTTCTTTCGGACAATTATTTTTCACCTCGAATACAAAATAACCTTGCCATCATCGCATTCGAGTCTGACCAGCTGGGGGGCTAACTGTTGGGGTAAAAAAAACCCTCACGAAAACAATAGCCGAAAGCAAGATCGAACAATCGCACGCAGACAAATGTCCACTTTGGACAAACAAAGTTTCGTATAAATGACCAAGTTATACGAAGTGCCGACAACTTCACTTGAACAAATTATTAAACAAAAAGATTCAACGGATATATTCCATACGAAACGGATGACATTTCATATACGACGGACCGATCGGACAAACACACCTTTCGACAGGGATTACGGATCAACGAAACATCCAAACGGACGAAGATCAAGCTGAATCAGCTCGGAACCGAGCCAAACCAGCTCGGACAGCTTGGTCCGAGCTAAAGCAGCTCGGAACCGAGCCAAACCAGCTCGGACAGCTTGGTCCGAGCTAAAGCAGCTCGGATTTCCGAGCTGAACAAGCTCGGATCCGAGCTAAACCAGCTCGGATCCAAGCCAAACCAGCTCGGAAGCTCCGAGCAAAACCAGCTAGGATTTCCGAGCTAAACCAGCTTGGGTTTTCTGAGCTAAACCAGCTTGGATTTTCCGAGCTAAACCAGCTCGGGTTTCCCGAGCTAAACCAGCTCGGGTTTCCCGAGCTGAACCAGCTCGGATCCGAGCAGAACCAGCTCGGATCCAAGCAGAACCAGCTCGGAATTTCTGAGCTGATTGCACCTAGCTCGGACTTTCCAAGCTAAACCGGCTCGGATCCGAACCCTTCCCTTCTCATTTTCCAATCATGATTTACCCCTTCGGAAATTCCGAGCTGAATGAATCTCTTTTAAACTTCCAAGCTGGATTTTGCTTCTCTGAACATTCCGAACGGATAATCAATCATTTTCCGATATGCACAACTTGCCGCAATCCATCTTTGAAAACATTGGCTTATACTTTCTTGGCCGATAAATCGAGCTGACGGACCAAGTTAAAGGAAATAAGAATTTAGGCCCAAACATACAACATTTGAATATCAAAAACTTTGGGCCGAATAAATAAGTTTGTATACAAACGGACTCGGATCGTCCGTTCTCGGCCCATCCGACAAATATGTCAAGCCGCGGAAAAATAATTGTCAAAGAAAGGAGATAAACTCGAATAAGTGAAGAGGAAGATATCTCCGAGCTAAAGAGGAAGATACGAGATAAGAATGTAAATCTTAACGGAAAAAGGAAGGAGATAACAACAAGAATATTTCTGCAAATCTTGCGGAAAAGATCCTTTGGATGTATGTCGTGATGTGTGCCGTTTCAGAGTGTTGTCCAACCAAACGTGCCAAGGCGATAAGGATGTGGGGGTGTTCAGGCGAGAGGCTAATGCGGAAGTGTTGCTAGAGGCGTTGTAGGAGCTGCGAGGAGCTGCAAGAGGTCGATAGAAAGACCAGATTTCAAGGAAACCATAGGAAGTGGCGGCGTTCGAATTGGAGTAAGCGGCAAGGGTCGTTCGTGGTGTTTGGTGCACCAGGAGCATTTGGAAACTGTCCAAATCTATTCTAGGTATGGAATCTTGGAATCAGATTTGTGACATCAACTTAAATGAGTTATGGACGGATCGTTTGAAGACTGGCCAAGCTGGGAGCTGGAGGAGATCTTCATGGTACGACGGGCTCGAAAGTCAACGGTGGAACCGAAAAGGAAACGGTCTGCCTTGGAGTTTTTGTGGATTCTAGAGCAGCTAATGGAGCTCTTCAAGAGGGAAAGGAGATAGCAAAAACGTTTGGGAAGGCGGAGCTGTGGCATTGGGAATTGCCTAGCAAGTCGGGATCATGTTTGTTGCAAGCGCAAGAGGACAAAGCTGGTTATTGGAAATGGAAATCCAACGGAAGAGTGTTAGGAAAACACTATGGCGGATTGGCAAAAAGCTGCAAGGAGGAGCAAAGGAGGGAAAGTTTAAACGGGGAAGGAAACCCAAAAGATGGTGTTTGGAAAGCACTACAGTTGGATCACAAGGTAAACCTGGAGCGGGAAGTTAGATTGGAAACCAGTTTGGGAATCAGAGTGCGCAGCGGAACCGTGGTGGGTCGTTCCCCACATGTCAGCTAGCCATAATGGACATGGTTAACCGCATCGCTCACGAAGGATAAACAAGGACATCAGCCTATGTGACAGTCAACGCTATAGTGCACGGTAATAGAAAATCGTCGAAGAGAATCCATTTGAAAGTGGGTGATACACTGTGACACGATAATGGAAACCGTTGAGGAGAATTGAATTGGAAGCAGAGCACCTCATTCAAGTCTTAGAACCACTGGAAGGATGAGTGTTGTTTTCTAAATGTTGGAAGTATAACTATGACGCTCGTCGTTCCCTTTGTTATATAGCTAAGCGTCAGTGTTGACCAGTCTCAAGGACCGAGACGGTAACTTGGTCGGCTCAAGCGGCATATGCAATGTTGTGATGGATTTCTTTCTAGAAATGGACCTTGGGAATGTAAACCATCTCACCAACATGGATCCGACCCTAATGGAAATGGGACGTGGTAAGAGATATTCGTAAGGCAGTTCGGAGGACGTTGTTTGCATAGTACAGAGGATAAAGACACTGCAGAGCGTGGTTTGGAATAAGGGGGGGAGAAGCAGTCTCCTAGGATCAAGGACAAAATATTTTCAAGCGAGTAAGCGATCAAGTTCAGTTTCGGTATAACGAAGTTTGTGGAGTGCTGTTGGGAAAGACTTGCAGTGGAGAAACCTCGCCACAGAATTCGGGGACAAATTCTTTTTAAGGGGGGAGAATTGTAATGGCTCAAATCTAGCAACATTTAAAATTTTATAAAAAGAAGAAGGAAGCCCAAGCCTAAGCCCAAAACCCACATTCCTTTTGTGAAAACCCTAGATATCTCTCTTATAAATAGAAGCCACCACCTAAGAGAAAAAAGAGAAAGAAGAACCTCTGGCGAAGCTCTGTCCATCTCCCATTGCATCCACCACCGTCTAAGCCTAGATCTAGTGTTCCTCCATTGTCTAGTGTTGAAGGTAATCGCGAAAACCCATTTTCAAATCGGTTTCTCTCAATCTGAACACTAAAGTGACAATAACTTTAAAACCATGATGAATATGGGAAATCCGAGACCACTATCGCGTTCTTCTCGACGAGACGAAGCCAACGAGATCAGCCACGCCTCCAGCAGCCATCGGACGCGCCCCACGCGCCACCCAAAGCTCGGCGAGTAGATCTCACACGCCGCCGCCGCTGGAGCCGACCGCCGGAGCCGCCGTCCGCCTCTGCCATTTGCCGCCGTCACTTGTCGCCGGAGCCGCCGCCGAGTTAACTCGGCCGGCGACCGAGTCGATTTGGTTAACCGGGTCGAGTCGGCGTTGACCGGGTCGGACTGGTTTTCCAATTTAAATTTCAATTCAATTTCAATCCGGTATAGTTTGGTTTAGGTTGGTTAGCTGGTTTGGACTGGTTATTTTCATTTGATCATAACTAGCTCATCCTAAGACCGATTTGAGCGAAACAAAAACCTAATCCACTTTTTCCGTATTATTTCCAGATCAGAAGTCCGTTTGGGCAGATGGAGTTCCTAAATTAGGATTTTGCCTTTCTTTGGCCAAGGTGAGGACCGAACGTAATCCCTTGCCTATTTTATTTCAATTCCGGACGGAAGTCCTTCGTTAGTGTCATCTTTCCTAGGTAGCGTAAGGATATTTGAGTACTCGATGTGATTGATTGACGAACATAGAACTTCTAGATTATCGCTTAAACAATTGTTGCTTGTGTGTGATGGCTTGTGTGGATTAGGTTGCGGTAGAAATTGTTGTCAGGTCAAGGTACGAGGTTCGTTCCGTAATCGTCCTTGATCGTCGGAGGAGGGTCCTGACGAGCCCTCCCATTGTGGTTGTTGTGGTTCGAAGGTCTGGGCCGTTTGTTTGCTGTGGAAAGGGCGTAATGGCCGGTCCATGGGGTGCAGATAGGGCTGGGAGCACGAGTCTGCAACCATAGACATGTAGTTATTCGTAGGTTGATTGTGATGTGCCTTCGGGCATTGCGTGCAAGGTGATATTAGCTTAGAACTTGTTTCATAGTTGTGTGGCGTAAGCCGGGATCGCGGATTCCTTGAATCCGTCCTCAGTGGGTAATTGTGTTTTGAAACAATTACTCATGCCTCCTTTTCCTTTCCCGTCCTTTTCACCTCGCATGTCCGGATGCAAGATCGACGATTGCTTGATCTTATTGGTGGATTTGAATCGAAGAAAGCGTGCGGGTTCCTGGGACCGATTGAGAAGGCAGCCTTGTCGGACCGTTCCGGTTCGACAGGTGCCTGAACGCCGCATTTCCGGTTCGCCGGTAAACGGGTGTTACATAAGTAAAGCTTAGATTGAGACGTAAGCAGCTCGGATATGTTCTTCGGTGGCATGCGACGACTCGGACGGAGATGATGTGGCTCTCCGATGAACAGTGGATATGGACGGTGACTCGGAAGGTGGAGGCGAGGCTTGACGTGATGGTCACGACTCCCTCCACACTCACGCTTACATTGAAGACGAGAAGAATATAAGAGGAAGAAGAAGAAAGAAGGTGGAGGTTAGAGGAGGAGGAGGATAAGAAGAAGAAGAAGAAGAAGAAGAAGAAGAAGATACGAGAGGTGGAGATGATGATACAAGTATATACAGCTGCGTTATTAATTAAAAGCGTGAAGGAAAATTGGGCTTCTTTGGGCTAAATTAATTTTTTTTTAAATGGGCCAGGTTTTATATGTTATAGATCGCTACAATTCTCCCCACTCACAAGAGAATTCACCCTCGATATCGGAATCAAACTCAGCTGCTCGCTTACAACTCCAAAAATCTCTAGGTAGTCTAACCTCAAATATTCCTCGGACTCCAAGGTTTTCGCATGAATATCATCTCTCTTTTCACTGACTATGACTATTGCAATCATTTTCCCGCTGAACTTTCTTTTCTTGACGCTCTAGAACCGTCATCAGTTGGTTAGACACTAACAAATCTTTACTGAGATCGCTTGGCGGCTGTAGTAAAATAAACTTTGGTTCTCTGACAACTTCCCTCAATACCGACACATGAAACACGATGTCAAAGTCTGTCAACTCTGATGATATATCCAAACAATATGCTACTACCACAATCCGCTATGGTCCTATGTACCTCGGCTTAAGTTTCTTCAGCTTTCGAGTCTAAGCTCCTCTCTAAAATGTCATTTTTAGGTATACTAAGTCGCATGCCTCAAACTCCAAATCTCTCATGCACTTATCTATATAGCTCTTCTGACGATCATAAGCTTCCTTTAGCTGTCTCTTGAGCATTTCCACTTGCTCTGCAATTTCCTGAACCATTACTGGTTATAAGTCTGCTTTCCACACCTCTGACCAACATAGTGGTGTACGACATGGTCTACCATGAAAAATCTCCTCTTGTATCAGATTACATAAACCCTTATTATTTCCTTGAGCTTTGTTGAACTCTCCAAGTAAATCAACCTTATCAAATTCCGACCAACTATTTTCGCCTCTGCGGTAACTGCACATAATCTTAGACTAGCAAGTGTCAGAGTATACACATGAACCTCCATCATCCTTGATAAGTTGCTCATGCGCCTACTTAAGGCATCTGCCACCTGATTGGCCATATTCGAATGAAGAGTGATAACCAAATAATAATATGCCAGCAACTTGTTCCATCTGCGTTGCAACCCTTTACCACTAGTAAACACAACCAAATCTTCGGTATAGAAAACAATGCTTGACCCACATTCGCTTGGAAATAATTTGTCTTTGAATCCGTGAGGCTGATTCTCCCTCACTTAGTTCCCAACCAGAATGCGTAGTGTCCTTCTCCTTAGTACCATAAAAACAACGATTTTAAAAACGAAACACAAAGACACTTAACACCGCCCATGTCCATTAGGGTCTGCTACTCACTTTAATGATGTGGTTTAATTTTTTAGCGTCCATTACCTAGTAGAAGTCCATCAGCACATCCCATTTTCAACTTGATCTAAATTGATATACAGTATTTGTCTTTGAGAATGGTTGACACTAACGCTTAGTCACATGAACACATGGAACGACATGTACCATATATGCTAGCTTCAAACTTGTAGAAACAACACTCAGTCTTCGAGTGACTCTAAACTTGAATGCAATGATCCACTTCTAAATGGATTCCCCTCAACGGTTTTCCCCAACATTCTCTCGGTTTATTTCCATTCCCACTAACATATCTTCTCCACATTTGATTGAAACACACATAGATCTAAAATGATAGCAGACAATTCCAAATGCCATAACTCCATTTTTCCAAAATCTTTGAGAACCAACTTTACCACTTGAAGAAACTCCCTTAGTTGTATCAGAATCGCACAAATAACTCCACAATGAATGAATTAACTCCAAAAAAAACTCGCAAAAATAACTCCAGACATACCTCAAAAAGCTCCTGACAAAGGTGGTTTTCAAAAAGTTACTACAAAATAATTCATTTCTGGATTCCAAGATTAGCACAAAAATAAAATGGTTATACTTTTAGCTGAAGTTGAGAGTTGCCGATTAATAGACTGATAGCGAATGCAATGCCGAATGTACTATCTACTACTCGCCTACGGGGTCAGGGCTGGGAAGGCAAACCCACTCTGATACCAAAATGTAACACCCGCCTCCTCCACTTTCGAGACAATGTGTTACTAACCCTAACGTATGACTCAAGTATCTCCACTAAACTCCAATAACACAAATAAAAAACTAATCCCATAAACGTAGTTAAACATATTGAAATACCAAAATAAAAATGCGTAAAATGAGATAAAACCCCATAGCACCCATCCCAGCCAAGCATCCATCTACTCGGCAGGCTCACCTGAAAAGGAAGGAAAGAAAGAGGGGTGAGCAATAGGGGAGTCACTCAGCGAGGTAAGAGATGCTAAAACGCAAGTCTAAACATGTACAATCACGGCACATAAAGCGCCCAAAGAAACGTCCTACACAACACCTAACATGACTCGAACCCCTAGTGCCTCCTAGTAAATGGGACTCGAACCCACCATTTAACACATCTTCTCTCAGGGGACTGAAACCACCAGTATCACATAGTAGATGGGACTCAAACCCATCATCTATCACATCGTCACTCGGCGGGAACAATATCATATACTGGATGGAACTCGAACCCACCATCTACCTACTCAATAACTATATAATAATATATCTTATAGCATAAACAATTCACATTGAGCAGCAAACAAATGGGTTGAATCATCTTTCGTATCTCCAATTTAACAAACAAAACTTTCTTAGACTCGATCAAAGAAAAAGAAACACATTTAAGTACTAAACTACTTTATAAGGAGGTTATAGACAAAGTTCGAGAAGTTGTGAAATAGCTCTCACTTTATCCAATAGAAAAACGTGCTTTCGGAACTCCAGAAGCTCATAGAAACTCAAAATCTAGAATCAATATGAAAGGTCGAGTCAGAACGGTCTTCGAACGGCAAAATACGGATAAAGCGTTTACCCGGTTAAAGTCAACGAAAAAGTTAACCGGACACATGACACGGCCCGAATCGTTGTAAACCAAGTTAAATTTAAATAAACCAATTTAAATTGTTTTAAACCAAATAATTAGGCTAACCCAAATAAATTGCTTGAACTTAAATAAACCGAACTTAACCTAAGTAAACCGGTTAGACCAGATTAATGGTTAATTAAATTAAATAAAACAAAAATAAAAATAAAAGAGGTTACGAGAGTTTGAATCATGGAGACACAATCGGATCAAAACCATAACTGGATTTGGAGCACATGACGACATCAAACGGGACGACTGCAGCACAACCATTGTCACCGGAGGATCCGCGTCTCGGCGATGGAGAACAAACACGGTGATTGGAGCACAAGCACAGTTAGTGGTAGCGGTGGAGAAGTAGTATCAAGGTGGAGAACTGGTGACTTGCGACATAAGTAAAGCGTAGTTTGAGATATAAGCGCTTGGATAAGTTCTTCGGTGGCATGCGTCAACTCGGACAGCGACGATGTGGCTCTCCGGTGAACAATGGATATGGACGGTGACTCGAACGTTGGAGGTGTGGCTTGAAAGTGACGATCACGAATCCCTCCACACTCACGCTTACGTTGAAAACGAGACGTGTAACACCCGTCTCCCGGCGAACCGGAGATGCGGCATTAGGGCACCCGTTGAACCCATTTTTGGCCCAACCGGGATACCTCGCAACTTGTCCCAGGACCCGGCGCTTCCTTCGCACTAAAATACACCAATGACGTCACGTGATCGAATCAATCCCGCATCCGGACCTGCGAGAAAACAGGGACAGGGAAAGGAAAGGAGGACTGAGTAATTGTTTCAAACACAATTACCCAGTGAGGGCGGATTTAAGGAACCTGCGATCCCGTCTTACGCCACACAACTACGAAACACAAGTCCAAAGCTAATATCACCTTGCAATCATCACCCGAAGGCTTTAACCAAACAACCTACGTCCAAAGGCTTTAACCACACAACTTCGCACGAAGCGGAAACAATTCCCAGGGACCGAAACCCGCCATTGGCTCCGGTACCCCAATATAATTCCACTTGGGGGGCTCGCCAAAACCCCCTTCCGACGACACAAGGGTCACGTACCTTTCAACCAAATCCCTCGGTACGCAAGACGCCAAACAACACCCTTTCGGGGGCCCTACCACAGTTCTAAGTAATACAAGTCCATTACGCACAATCAACGTTTTTAGTTTAGCGATAATAGCATTCTACGTTCCACAATCAATCATATCGAGTAATCAACTATCCTACGATACCTAGGAAAGACGGTATTAACAAAGAACTATCGTCCGGAATTGAATAGGGCAAGCAAGGGTCAAGAACCGATCCTCACCTTGGCCAAAGAAGGGCAAAACGGTAATTTAGAAACTTCATCAGCCCGAACGGACGTCAGGTCTTTCTGGAAATCTGAGATCGAGGGCTTTCCAACGACATATTGTGCGTTCCTTGATTCCTTACGGTTCGACGGGAAAACGCGAATCAATCTGACGACCAGAAATGCATCGATCTCAAATCTGTGTTTGGAAAAGTGTTAGATCTGAGAAACGAGATCAGATCTCAGATCTAGCACCACATGGGGTCAGATCTAGGAAAATGAAAGAAGAAAAGGAGGAGAATCAATGGAGGATGGAGATTCACTTAACCCGGGAGAAGAACGAAGAGAGATCCATGGAAGAAAAGGGAAGATCCGACGGAGGTGGCTCACCGGAGATGGATGGCGACGGCTGGGGACTCGACGGAAAAGCAGAGATTTGCCGGAGATCTCCACATGCTTCATCTCTCTTGGTTGCTGCCTCTATTTATAAGAAAAGAGAGGAAACCCTAGGGTTTTTGAAATGGGCTAAAGGGCTTTTGGGCTTGGGCTTGCTCTATTTGGGCTTTCCTTCTTCTTTTCTTAAAATTTTTAAATGGGCTGGGCCAGGGCCATTACAAATTCTACCCCCCCTTAAAAGAATTCGTCCCGAATTCCGCGGCGATGGATCTCCACTGCAACTCCTTACCAGCAGCATTGCACAAACTTCGCTGAACCAAAACTGAACTTGATCGCTTGCCTGCTTGAAAAGATCTTGTCCTTGAATCCTGAAGACTGCTTCTCCCCCCCCCCCCTTATTTCAAACCACGCTCTGGAGTGTCCTTCTCCTTGCTGTCAATCCAATATAAGCTTCCATAAAGCAACACAAATGCCACATGCCACCGCCCATATCCATTAGAGTCGGTCTCCAACGTTTGGAAACAACACTCATCCCTCGAGTGGTTCTAATACTTGAATGAGATGCTTCACTTCAAACCAGTTCTCCTCAACGGTTTCCATTACCGTGTCACAGTGCATCATCCACTTCCAAATGGATTCTCTTCGACGGTTTTCCATTACCGTGCACTATGGTGTTGACTGTCGCACAAACAATCATCCTTGCTTTCCCTTGGTGAATGATGAGGTTAACATTGTCCATTATGGCTACCTGACTTGTGGGGAGCGACCCGTCATGCTTCCTCTGCGCACTCTGATTTTTAAACCAGCTTCAAATCTGACTTGTGGGGATGACCTACCACGCTTCCGCTACGCACTCTGATTCCCATACCGGTTTCCAATCTGACTTCCAGCTCAAGGTTTCCTACCTTGTGATCCATAGGTAGTGCTTTCCAAACACCATCCTTTGGGTTTCCTTCCCCATTAAGCTTGCCCTCCTTTGCTATTCCTTGCAGCTTCTTGCCAATCCTCCATAGTGTTTTCCTAACACTCTTCTGTTGAATTTCCATTTCCAATGATCCGTCTTGTCCACTTAAGCTTGCAATTGCAGAAGTCCAGCTTGCCAGGAAATTCCAAATGCCACAACGCTTATTCCCAAAACGCTTCTGCGATCTTCTTTCCATCTTGAGGAACTCCATTAGTTGCTCCAGTAATCCACAAAGAACTCCAGGGAAGACCGTTTCCCTTCCGGTTCTAACATTGAATCTCGAGCCTGTCGTACCACGAAGATCTTCTCCAGCTTCCAGCTTGATCAATATTCAAGGAGCCATCCATAACTCATTGAAGTTGATGTCACAAACCGATTCCAAGATTCCATACTTAGAATAAGTTTGGACAGTTTCCTGCTGCTCCTTGTGTTCCAAGTAACTCAAGCAACTCCTGACGCTTAATCCAGTCGGAACACCGCCACTTCCAAATGGCCTCCTTGCAATCCGGTCTTTCCATCGACCTCTTGCAGCTCCTATAGCACTCCTTGCAATCCGGTCTTTCCAGCGACCTCTTGTAGCTCCTGTAGCACTTCTTTCAGCTTTTACAACACCTCTAGCAACACTCGGCATTAGCCTCTCGCTTGATCATCTCCACATCCTTATCGGCTTAGCACGCTTGGTTGAACAATACTCCGAACAGACGATGACCCTCAAACACACCTCGTTAGTACCGACTGTCCTGTAGGCACACACCACAACATACATCCCAACATACACCTCAACGGCACACATCACGACATACATCTCAGCACACATCTTATGGGCAGAAGCACCACTGAGGTTTGAAGACACTGACTCCAACCTGCAAGGAGAAATTCTATCTAGACTAGGACTGGCGTGGAGAACAATCTATGGTATAGTTGGTGCTTGAAAAAGCCTTTCGCAAAGTAACCATTTTAATAAAAATTTCGCAAACACTTTTGAAAAAGATTTGAAAACACGGTTTTGGGAAAACAAAGAAAGTTGATCTCCCAGGATAGCACTGGGAGCCCTTAACCAGGCTCTGATACCACTTGTAACGCCCCGTCCACCCCTACCGGTGAGTCACCCATCCCTCTATCGGGCTTGTGGGCCCCACCCTTGTCCGACTGTCGGTGCGTTATTTTTTGTAGGCCCGACCGAGTAATTTACTGACCCTGCAATCACCACGTGAACTTTTCCCATGTTTTGTCCTCACTCGCATGATACCGTGAGTCACTTCGCGGTAGGTCACCCATCCTTTGACTACTCCAGCTCAAGCACGCTTAACTCTGGAGTTCTCTCTGGACAGTGACCGAAAAGGTAAGTGCACTTTGGGGACATAGGTAGCCAAATTAATTCATTTAAGCCTTTCTCAAATGGGTCGGGCCCAGTATGTTACAATTCTCCCGCACTTAATGGGAATTCGTCCCCGAAATCCGCATCTTGTTAGGGTCCATCTCTGACCCTCCGACTCATAACCGGAGCAGCCATAACCCCCAAACCCCAGGATTGTCTCCCGAGACAGAGTCGGTTTGACTTCCCTGAGCTCTGATACCAAATTGTAACACCCGTCTCCCGGTTTACCGGAGACTCGGCATTAGGGCACCCGTTGAACCCATTTTTGGTCCAACCGGGATACCTTCGCAACTTGTCCCAGGACCCGGCGCTTCCTTCGCATTCAAATACACCAATGACGTCACGTGATCGAATCAATCTCGCATCCGGACCTGCGAGAAAACGGGGACAGGGAAAGGAAAGGAAGACTGAGTAATTGTTTCAAACGCAATTACCCAGTGAGGGCGGATTTAAGGAACCAACGATCCCGACTTATGCCACACAACTACGAAACACAAGTCCTAAGCTAATATCACCTTGCAATCATCACCCGAAGGCTTTCACCACACAACCTACGTCCAAAGGACTACTACTTCGCACGAAGCGGAAACAATTCCCAGGGACCGAAACCCGCCATTGGCTCCGGTATCCAAATATAATTCCATTTGGGGGGGGGCTCGCCAAAACCCCTTCCGACGATACAAGGGTCACGTACCTTTTAACCAAATCCCTCGGTACGCGAGCCGCCAAACAACACCCTTTCGGGGGCCCTACCACAATTCTAGTAATACAAGTTCATCACGCACAATCAACGTTTTCAGTTTAGCGATAACCTAGCATTCTACGTTCCACAATCAATCACATCGAGTACTCAACTATCCTACGCTACCAAGGAAAGACGGTATTAACAAAGGACTATCGTCCGGAATTGAATAGGGCAAGCAAGGGTCAAGAACCGATTCTCACCTTGGACAAAGAAGGGCAAAACGGTAATTTAGAAACTTCATCAGCCCGAACGGACGTCAAATCTTTCTGGAAAGCTGAGATCAAGGGCTTTCCAATGACATATTGTGCGTTCCGTGATTCCTTATGGTTCGACGGGAAAACGCGAATCAATCTGACGGCCAAAACTGCATCGATCTCAGATCTGTGTTTGGAAAAGTGTTAGATCTGAGAAACGAGATCAGATCTCAGATCTAGCACCAGAGGGGGTCAGATCTAGGAAAATGAAAGAAGAAAAGGAGGAGAATCAATGGAGGATGGAGATTCACTTAACCCGGGAGAAGAACGAAGAGAGATCCATGGAAGAGAAGGGAAGATCCGACGGAGGTGGCTCACCGGAGATGGATGGCGACGGCTGGGGACTCGACGGAAAAGCAGAGATTCATCGGAGATCTCCACATGCCTCATCTCTCTTGGTGGCAACCTCTATTTATAAGAAAAGAGAAGAAACCCTAGGGTTTTTGAAATGGGCTAAAGGGCTTTTGGGCTTGGGCTTGCTCTATTTGGGCTTTCCTTCTTCTTTTCTTAAAATTTTTAAATGGGCTGGGTCAGGGCCATTACAAAGAAGAAGAAGAAAGAAGGGGGAGGTGAGAGAAGCTAGCTAGGGAAAGATGAAGAAGGAAAGATACGAGGGAAAGATGAAGAAGGAAAGCTACGAGAGGTGAAGCTAGGTTTCATATCCATTGAAAAGGAGACGCATACACTTAGGTAGTGAATGGTGACCTTTTAAAAAGCGGATTTACTGAAAAACGGGATGGATTTGTAAAATTTCACCAATCAATAAAAAGTTTAAGTTATAAGCGTTTTTTCAGAATAACGCACTTTAATTAAAAACGCACTTGGTTGGTTCACATCTCTAATAACTAGCGGTCGAAGTCAAAGACCGCACTTTCCTTTTTATTTCCTTTTTCTAATTTCGTTTTTAACGATGATCTATTGTTATAGTATATGTTATAATTCCCAGATGCATATTATCAATGCAATACAAAACGTATCGATAATAATTAATTGATAAAATAAGTTGATAGAAAACATAAACACATATGCTACACACACACATATATATATATATATATATATTTATGCATATAATTTTAATAGAAATAGAGGAGAGATAAATAGTAGCACATGTTTTAATAAATAACTTTAATATAAATATTTGTAATACATAAAAAACCTAGCATAAAAACCGATAACCAATAAATCAAACCGAATCGAACAAAAAAAAATCGTAACCAAAAAAGATATAAATGTCGAATATACCTAAATGTTTCTAAAGTTTCATATCTGAAATAGTTGAACCGAACTGAAAAATAACCAAAACCAAAATAGGTACCGAACTAACCGAGAATCGATTTTTATACCCTAAATATTCAAAATTACTCATTGTTTATCCAATCTACCTAAAAAATGTAAATTTTTAAAAGAAATTCTGTTTAAAAAACAGTTATGTGACATTTTTAATAAAAATGATGGTTATAAAAATAAAAGTATATATCTTAAAAAATTTAATACTAAAAAAATTATTTTTCGTATATTTTAAAAAGAAATTACTAAATAATCAAAAAAAAAAAAGTTTGGACCCTTTTAATCTTGGGCCCCCGGGGAGATCACACTCTCGTCACTGAAACTGAAACTAACCAATAATAGAATCTTCTCAAACCGAATTCAGTTAATTTTAGTAATTTTTTTTAATTAAAAACCTTGGTTGACCAATAACCGAATTAATCGGATTGGTTTGGTTCGTTTAATCGATTTTGCAAAGCTAGATGTTTGGCTTTGTAATTTTAATATATATTTCAAAAATTTAAATTTAATTTTAAATAAATTAGTATAATTCTTAAATATATGAAAATATTTTTTCATTAACAGTAGACAATTATAAATACAGTAATTATTAATATACTTATTTTAATATATTTTATCTATAATTTAGAATCCGCACTTGTCCCGCAAATTATTTTCACCAATCAATATGTATTCCGCACCGCTTATTACATACAAACCGCACTTGTCCCGCAATCCGCATATACCGCAGTTGAACCGTACCGCACTTTAAAACCGTTTTTCCCGCACATCTAATTCCGCGGTCACCATTCGGACCCTTAAGTGTATATACGGCTGCGTTATTGATTAAAACGTGTGGGAAATTGGACTTCTTTGGGATAAATTATTATTTTTAAAAAAAATTGGGCCAATTTTTATATGTTCTGGATCGTTACAATATGACCATCAATAAGTGCATATTTGACCATCAATAAAATAATAAAGGTGAGGACGTTGGTGAGAAGGCAGAAAAGGGGTGTAGGTGAAGAGCCTGAATAGGAGAAATTGTTTAAAAGGAGGATACATCTGACCAAGCTCAGATCGCGCCCACGAAAAGTACGAATAGATATATCCAGTTTACCTACACTTCTATTTCAAAGGATTCCAAAAAGCTCAAACATAGATAATATGTTTGGATTCTTTCGGAACATACGAGGTTTTAATAAGTTTCAATAAAGCATACGGTTGTGAAGCAATGGTAAATAGTGGTATGTTTCAGTTTTGTTGTTTGCTGGAGACTCCAGTAAAAAAAAACAAATTTCAGAGAGTTGCGTCTTCAGTGTTATTATGATGGTCAGTAATATCAAATTATGAGTATGGTCGTTTAGGTCGCATTTGGGTTGTCTGGAAAGACAATGTTAGAATTTCTCCGGTCTTTAAGAGGAGTCAGTTAATTATTGTTGGTGCTGGATTTTTCACCAAGAAATCCTCCCACGATATGACTAAAAGCCCAATCATAATCCAAGCCAATTAGATCACGAGTCGATCAGGCCCAAAGATTGATTGATTTTCTAAAGAGGCTGCTCGAGGCCAAAGATGATCGAGCTCGATGGTCTGAAGATCGAGCTCCTCGAGAACAGGTCTTTGATCATTCCAACGACCTACGCGAATCGCGGATGAAAGGAGAAATTATCGCGAGCAATAATTCACAAGAAAATCGGAATAATAAGATCTAGGGTAGAAGCTATATAAGGAGAAGAGAAGTCATTCTTGCCACAGTTCATTCTACATAGAAACCACCTCGACTTAAAATATTCGATCTTGTATACTTTCAATTCATTCATTTGTATAAGTTCTTATTTTGACATTCAATCATAAATACATCTCTGATTCATAGGAAATTTATATCAAATTCTCTTTAGTCCAAATCCACATTCAAATAAATCCTTGGTGTGAATCCTCGATCTCACATTTGGCGCTGACTGTAGGGACTACAATTAATATTCCTATCTTATGAATTGTATCTAGGCTTTGATAGATCGAAACGAATCCAAACCTACCTGGCTCCTCAACACTCCACTGCCTGTCGACCAACAACAGGTGATCGACACCGTTCCTCAGAACACCACTAGAGTGAACAACACAACTGGTTAGACCGATAGCATGATGATGAGCTTTGCCTCGATCTATACGACATCAGCACCAACATGATTTTGTCGCTCAAATGACCGCGACGAGTCAGATTCCGACGAATACTTCGTCTGAAATCAATGACCAAAACATGAACTGGGTCTAGATCAGATCCGATTCCGCTTTCGCATCAGGAGGCGGATCTGGAACTCTCAGATCCAGATCATAGCAAACTCATGTCATACTACTATAAAATCCGGATGACCTCGCTGAGATTCGTTCAATGCTTAACTTTATATTAAGCCAAATGCGTAACAACAATGCTAACACTCGGACGTAAGAAATCGCTTTGGTTGCTTATCTCACCAAACAAGAGTGACGTATTAATGCTCATTTCTAGGTGCTCGCCAATCAAAACCATGGAGATTGAGTTATAGACGGTCGGAGACTTCCTCTGAGTCCTCCACCTCATACTCGCGTTGACTTTTCTTATGTCGCATCTCCTCCCGAGATCCCAGGATATGTCACTGGACATTAAACATAGGACTTTATCCTACATTGACACCCATAACGACACTAATCCCCTTTAGCTCGAGCTCGCTGACCGCATATCTGAATGGATCAACGGATCGAAGCTACCCAGACCACCTCCTTTAACGAATAGTTCCAGTGTCAGACCAAGGTGTCTCGGTGGCTTAGTATTTGCTTTGAGCTCCAACCCCCCCCCCCCCACGCGTTGAATCAATTTCAATACAGTTTCGGACACCTCAAGCCGATCAGATCGAAAATCAACCTAGTTGATCCAATTTATAATGGACATCAACCATTGGTTCAACCGCAAACATAGTTTACCCCATTGGCAGGGGATGAACACGACTTTCTAAAATAATACATCGAACAGGTAAACACCCAGTTCGTAAGCCTAAACTCGCGATTCTACCTGGTAACTTGTGAGGCACCAAACATCGATCGAGTGATCTAAGAAACGCGCCAAACACCTTTCACTGATTGGATCGTTCTAACCAGATTGTGGGAAATATAGAAAACTAAGTTACCAAAATCTTCAGGAAAGTAGGATCGAAAAGCTCAAATAAGAGCGTTCAAACTTGCGATGTCTCGCGACTATCAGACAGACGATGAAAGAGATCCTTCTTTTTAAAGAATCTTCGCAGAAATTTTATCGGGCCCTGCCCTAGAGTGGTTTGCTGGGCTAGAAAAAAATTCCATCGACAACTTCAACCAGCTGATGACAGCCTTCCTGAAACAGTATTCTGTTTTCATCGATGTAAAACCACCAAAGCGGCCCTATTCAACATATGTTAGCGATCTGATGAGTTAATCCGTTCATATATCGACCACTCTAAAGAGGTAAAGCTAAATTGCGAACCCGAATGACGAAGTCGCATTACAAGCGTTGAGACGCGAATTATGGTATACTGCTGAGTTCCGTAAAGAGCTCACAGTCCGCGAACCATTTTCTCTCGACCATGCTCTGCATCGCCCCCACAACGTTTACTCGCCTCGAGGAAGAAACTGACCTCCTCGCAAAAAAGTATCGGAAGGGGAAAAGTCTGGCGGGCTCATATCACAACAATAGTCAACAAGACTCTCGCAAATCTGAGAACGTTATCGCGGTTGAGAGTCCCAAAGCCTGATGTAAGTTCGAGTTCAATAAAGATAAATATTGTGAATTTCAAAAGAAAAAGGGCCACTTAACAGAAGAGTGCTATAACCGAGCTAAATTAGAATCCAAAAACGAGAGGCTGGAAATAACAGGTATCCAAAGTCGAGGAAGAAACACTTCCCGACAATAAGGGGACCAAACCGACGAAAGAGTCAAACACGAAAAAGCCATCTCAAAACAAAAGGGAGCGATCTAAGGAAGAGGGAACACCTGATGTTCCTCCCCAAAGGTCCAGAAAAGGAGTCGAACTCATACTCGACAAACTCAACTTATGTGGCACCCCGGAGGATCGGCATTTTCACCACACATCAACCTCCTTCGTTTTTGTATGTGTGTGTGGGGGGGGGGGATGTACGCCTATACCCCTAAATGATTCGACTTCTTATTCAATGGTTCTAAGACATGCCGAGACTCAGTCAACTCGATAAAAGCTCTTCAAACAAGGGTCGAGACTAACAGGCGGAAAACGATCCCAGTGCAAGGCCCATATAATAAAATCACTCTCTATGAGAGTGAAACACTCGCTCAAGACAAACCGCACAACGATGCCTAGCTCATCTGATTAGTTGTCAGAGATGTCAAACTATTGAGAATAATGATCGATATGGGGAGCTCAGTCGACGTCCTTTTCTACGATGCCACAAAAAGATGAAGTTCAAAGACTCCAAGATCGTCGAAGGACAAACACACCTCATTGGGTTCGCTGGTGAAACAGCATACTCATTGGGCTCTATGTTCGTGCCAATGATAGCTGGCGGAGTAGATGACATAGTTCGTCATAATAGATCGGCCGACTCCTTATAACACCATCCTAGGTCGACCCTGGATATATGACATGAAAGTTGTACCCTTGACCTACTATCGGTGCATAAAGTTCCCAACTTCAAAAGAAGTAAAAACTGTTTACGGAAGTCAGAAAACTTCCAGAAATTGCTATATGAATGGGTATAAACAGATCGAAAAATCCCTAGCATAGTAATTACAAAAATAAGAGCTCCCCGAAATGCAAACGTAAAAATCATAACGACGCCAGTCAAATAGGACCTCCAAAGGACCTCACGATTCAAGTATGCATAGATGAAGACCATCCTGAAAGATGTGTCGGCATCAGAGCCAACCTATTGAACTCAATCAAGAATGACTCGGTAACCTTCCTCAAACAGAACGTCGATTCATTCCCATGGTCTTCGACCGCTATTAAAGGAATCAATATTGACGTAACAATTAATGATTTAAACGTTGACCCGACTTATAAAATAATCAGACAAAAACGTCGCAAACTTGGCCTAGAATGATCTCATGCTGTCAACGACAAATAAGGATCATTCTGAGATCGCTATAATGAGTGGATCGTTGTGAGATCGCTATAGTAGGACCATTTTGAGGTCACAAAGAGACGGATTGTTTTGAGATCGTAGAAATGGGGATCATTTTGAGATCGTAATGAAATGGACCGTTTTCAGATCGTAAAAATGAGATGACATTGAAAATATATTAGATAAGTAAAATCAAATGATGTTGGGAAAACGGAATAGATTTGCGAACTCGGTCGTGAGTTGAGCTCGTTAGGCTTTGAGTGATGTCTTCTCTTCGTGCTTCAGGCTGCGAGTACTGCGTAGGTTAGATATTTTGGGTGGCTGCGCTCGGTGTCAAGCTGCCTACGTACCCTTTCGTGGGATCAAGCCTTAACATAGTTCGATTTTTTTTGAGTATTCCTAATGGAAATACTTTTTGAGATTGATGATATTCCATGGTCGTAGTTCGGGTTTCTGGGTATCTAAGGACTTGAGTCCGTAGACTCCTTCCCCAACAATGTCAAGGTTGATGATATTCTTTATGTCCTATCATATTAACGCCAAACAACCTTCCTCCAGAAATGTGCATGCAACGAGAATTTGTGTTCCTGAGTATTCTAGTGCCTGGTCCTAACCATCCGAAGCGATCTTTTGATGTGTTTCTGCAACCTTTGATTCATGAATTGAAACAGTTGTGGTATACAGGTGTTCGAACGTTTGACTATTCACAGCAACGGAACTTCAATATGTGTGCAGTCTAATGTGGACCATTAGTGACTTACCAGCATATGGAATGTTGTCGGAGTGGACTACGCATGGAAGGTTATCTTGTCCATAATTTTTGGATCAATCAGAAGCCTTTCAGATGAAGCATGGAAGGAAACCATGTTGGTTAGATTATCATCTTCGGTTTCTTCCTTTGAATCATTCGTATAGAAGGAATAAGAAGATGTTCAAGAAGAACAAAGTTGTGCGTGTTCCTCAACCAGTTTATGTTTCGGGGAATGATTTGATTAAGCAGATCGATTATTACATAGCTTAGGAAACATGTAAAAAGGGGGTAATTGGCATACTAAGGCAAACATGCCTAATGGATATGGTGACTGCCACAATTGGCACAAGCATAGTTTCTTTTAGGACTTACCATATTGAAAGGATTATCTTCTACGCCACAACCTTGATGTGATGCACATCGAAAAGATTTTTTTATAACATTATGAATACATTATTGAATGTGAAGGTAAAGGGAAAAGACAATTTGAAATCAAGGTTGGACTTGGTCGAAAAATGCGTAAGACCCGAATTGCATATCACAAGGGACATGAAGATGCCGATTCCGAACTTTTGATTACTGGGGCATCACACATGCATTGTTTGAATGGGTTGCTTTAGAAGTAAAGTTTCCTGATGGATATGTTTCAAATTTATCAAGATTTGTAAAAGAAAGCCAAAATTTTGGCAAAAGTAGAGGATTCTATTGTTGCGGGAAGTTTTACTGAGGAAACCTATCACTTCACGTCATATTACTTTGGCCCAACTGTCAGAACAAAAAACCACTTATCATTACAAGAAAATTGAGTATTAATAGCAATTGCATATAGCGTTTTTAGTGTTTTTGCTATTGTTGACAAAATGTTGAACTTTAGATAGCGGTTGGTTAATTTTAAACGCTTTATCATTTTTAACCAACTTATTTTTTGGTTTGACGCTTTCTATTCGATAGCAGATACACATTTTTAACGCTATTATAATGATGAGCGGGGACAAAATTACCGCCTTTATTAAAAATAATAGTAAAATAGAAAAGCATTGACCAAAAAGAAGTATAAAAGAAAAGAAAAAAAAGAAAAAAAAAATTGGTCTAATTTTCTAAAGCAAACTCTCAGATCTTAAAGAGTTTCTCTCTCATCGCTCTCGGGGCGATTTTTCTAGCGACGCACGTGTCTCTTCCTCCTTTCAATTACACCTTCCGACGCATGACTCATCGTCTTTAGCTGGCGGTGATATTATCACTTCATCGTCTCCGATGATTACTCACCCTACCCCTATGATTCTCGATCTCGCTCTCCCACCCCTGATGGATCGTGAAGTCTGGTTTGCGATGCAACAGCTGAACCTGGGGTTCGAAAGAGCTCCTCTCCGTCTTTCTGTCGAAGCTTCCCGGAACCGAGAAGCCCAACATCGCCTCAGCCTTGTTGTCCAACCACTGCATCCCCTGCACCAAAATCTTGCCGGTCTTTGTGTGGTCCTCCCTCACGCTTGGCGTCTCGTTGGTAGAGTTCATAGTCGGGTTAATGAGGATGGCACAGTCCAATTCTTCTTCCACCAAGAACATCACCTCTTAACTGTGCTTGACAATGAACCCTGGAGCTATCGCGGTTGGATGGTGACTATCGATCGTCGGTCTCGCCGTCACGCTCCCGACTTTCTGCAAAACATCTCCTTCTGGGTTAAGATTGATCATATCCCGGATGATTCCCGTGATGACCGCTCGATTCGCGAGGTTGGTAGTGTTCTGGGTCATGTTGATGAGGTGCGTATTACTCAGCCAAATCGTGATCAACCCGGCTCTGTTTGGATTCGCGTTGTTATGAACGCTTATCGTCGCCTGATCTTTGTACGTTTTATCCGCTTTGATCCTTATGGTGATCCGGTTCTGGTTCGTTTTACGTACGACCGTCTCCGCCGTTTCTGTGCTGCGTGTGGAAGCCTTACTCACGATATCGATGACTGTGATGTGCCCGCTGTTGGATTATAGGTGTTTTCCATGGTTTAAATTCTCAATTACAACCTAACACAAATCCTTAAACAGATCTAGATTCTCGTCAAATGAATCATAAACCAAACCTGATCACTACCTTTCAGATTGCAGCGGATGATGGATGGTAATGGTGAGATCAGCTAGAACAGATGGCAACACCTATTCCTCCTCGAGTATCCACACTCTTACAAGCACGGGACGGCTGCTAGACCAAAGAGTTGGAAGAATCAGAGAGAGAGATTTCTGAGAGAGAGAGGGCGCGGCCAAGCTCAGAAAAATCGCAGGGAAGCTTGCTTCCTTTAGGGTTTTTCTGATTCTCTTATATCTCATTAATGGGCCCAAGTCATTAGACTAATGGCTCATTAATCTTTTGGGCCCAAAATACAAATCAGACAAAAGCCTGTGTTTGTCTGGCCCAAAACTCTGATCCAATACAGTAAATGCCATTGCATCTTACCGTATTAATTCCATTTAACTTTCCCGTTAGCTATGGTGTGTGACCCTTCGGGATCATACAATACTGGTAATAGGTCCTAAACTTATAGATCATGAGCGGACTCTAGCAAGCCATCATGATCACCCAGTATTTATGACTTATGTCTGATCTCGACACTTATCATACTTTCTAGAGATAGTACGGTAGATTTCAGGACATTCCCAACAATCTCCCACTTGTACTGGAATCCTACAAAGGACATTCCCAACAATCTTCCGATTGTACTGGAATCCTACATTCCCTAATCCTTTTGTCTTAATATCTCGATCTGGCATAAGGCAAGATGTGTGTCATCCTTATATAGCCAGACCATGTTTATCGGACCAGATTTGATACTGACAATGCAAACGACTTGGGCAAGTCCGTTTGGGAATGGCCATTCTCTTACCAGCTATCAAATCTCCGATTGGCCTAGAGATATTACCTCCGTTAAACGGCAGGGACAAATCCCGTCTTGTTCCACCACTATGAACTACACAATTCATAATACACCCAACCAAGGTCCGTATAGCTCCCAGTTACGAAACAGCGTTAGACAATGATCAAAGCGCATTACTCCATGTGCAGCCACATGCATGCGAACTCAGGTCTAAGGACTATACTCTATAGTCGTATATGAGAACTTCTTATGACACAGATATTAATATCTTGCAGAGTTCTCATCAGCGGGCCATGTCCGGTCATATGCTCCCCTACATATACCTATGTGTCGACTTTGATGCCGCGCATCTATGACCCCTCGAAACCTGGTCATAAGTCTCAACACAATCTAGTCTCAACAGGTTGTTGTTGTTCCAATTTCAACAACCTTCGACTATGGACACTATAATTTATGTCACTTCGTTAAATATGGGGTTTCAGGATCAAATCTACTCATGTACTTCGATGGCCCATATATAATGACATGAATTATTTTGGAACGATTATTTTATATCACAGTTAAAAATAATCCAGAAATAAAAATTTCATTAACATTTAAAAATGTTTACAAGAACCAATCAAAATAACTAAAACAAAAGCCCTCACAACTCCCACTCAAAAAGAGATTACATTTGAATATCTCTAATTCCTACAGCAGCAGTATGCAACTCATGCTTAGGTCTCGGGAGTGGCTTTGTCAACGGATCAGCTACGTTCTCATCAGTGGGAACCCTGCTGACCTTCACTTCTCCTCTATTAACTATATCACGAATCAGGTGATACCTTCTCATAATGTGTTTGGATTTCTGATGATGTCTCGGTTCCTTGGCTTGAGCAATTGCACCATTGTTGTCACAATACAGTGCCAAAGGCTCAGTGGCATTAGGGAATACACCGAGTTCAATCAAGAAGTTCCTAATCCAAACTCCTTCCTTCGCAGCTTCTGAAGCAGCGATGTATTCAGCTTCAGTTGTGGAATCTGCCACGGTGCACTGCTTGGAACTCTTCCAACTTACTGCACCGCCATTCAGACAGAAGATGTAGCCAGACTGTGACCGGAAATCATCCTTATCTGTCTGAAAACTTGCATCTGTAAATCCACTGATTTCAAGCACTTCACTTCCTCCGTAAACCAAGAACTTATCCTTAGTATTCCTCAAATACTTCAGGATATTCTTTACGGCAATCCAGTGACTCTCACCTGGATTAGACTGGTACCTACTCGTCATGCTTAGTGCGTAAGCGACATCAGGACGAGTACAGATCATGGCATACATGATAGATCCTATAGCCGAAGCATAAGGAATCCTACTCATGCGCTTAAGCTCATCAGGTGTTTTAGGACACTGATCCTTGCTTAGTGCAGCACCATGTATCATTGGCGTGAATCCCTTCTTGGAATTTTCCATTCCGAATCGATGCAGAACTTTGTCTATGTAGGAATCTTGACAAAGTCCAATCAGCTTTTTAGATCTATCTCTAAAGATTCGGATTCCAAGAATATACGCGGCTTCACCCATGTCCTTCATGGAAAAACAACTTCCCAGCCAGTCTTTTACAGACTTCAGCATTGGAATATCATTTCCAAGAAGCAATATGTCATCGACATATAGGATAAGAAACGCCACTTTGCTCCCACTAGTTTTCTTATACACACATTGTTCCTCTTGGTTTCTGATGAAGTCAAAGTTCTTTATTGCTTCATCAAAACGAAGATTCCAACTCCTCGATGCTTGCTTCAATCCATAAATGGATTTGTGAAGTTTGCATACTTTCCCAGCATTCTTAGGATCAATGTAACCGTCAGGCTGTGTCATGTACACATCCTCTTCCAAGATTCCATTCAGGAAGGCGGTTTTTACATCCATCTGCCAAATCTCATAGTCATAATGAGCTGCAGTTGCTAGGAGAATCCGAATTGATTTCATCATTGCCACTGGTGAATAGGTTTCATCATAGTCTATGCCATGAATTTGCTTGAAACCTTTTGCCACCAACCTGGCCTTGTAAATCTGGACATTTCCATCCATGTCAATCTTCTTCTTGAAGATCCATTTACACTCGATGGCTTTTGCACCAGCAGGTAAATCAACCAGTGAAAACACTCGGTTAGCAGACATGGAGTCCATCTCGGATTCTGTGGCTTCACGCCACTTTAAGGAGTCAGGGCCCATCATGGCTTCTGCAAAGTTCGAGGGTTCATCACCGTCAATGATCAAAAGATCATGGCAATTAGTCACGAGGAATCCCTGATATCTATCAGGTTCGTGACGGATCCTTCCGGATCTTCGAACTTCAGGTACTGCAGGTTCAGGTTCTATTACAACTTCATGTAATTCATCCTGCTGTTCTTCCTCATTAGGTTGAACAGGTTCCTGTCCTTCTTGAATTTCATCAAGTTGTACCTTACTCCCACTATCTTTTCTAGAGAGAAACTCCCTTTCAAGAAAAGTACAATCCCGAGCAACAAAGATTTTGTTCTCGGATCGCAGATAGAAGTAATAAGCCTTGGTATCCCTAGGATAACCAATGAAGTAGCATTTGTCAGATTTTGGTGTAAGCTTGTCTGAGATTAATCTTTTGAGTCCATATCTCATATGGTGTCTTTGCTACTGCCTTTGATGGCACTCTGTTCAGTGTGAACGTTGCGGTGAGCAAAGCATATCCCCAAAGGGATATAGGAAGGTCTGTGTGACTCATCATGGATCGGACCATATCTAACAATGTCCGATTCCTTCTCTCAGACACACCATTCCACTGAGGTGTTCCAGGAGGTGTGAGTTGGGAGATGATCCCACACTCACTCAGATGATCACGGAATTCCTGGCTCAAGTATTCTCCTCCTCGGTCCGACCGAAGAGCTTTAATACTTTTACCAAGCTGGTTCTGTACTTCATTCTGGAATTCTTTGAACTTTTCAAAGGTTTCAGACTTATGTTTCATCAAGTAGACATATCCATATCTACTGAAATCATCAGTGAATGTAATGAAGTACTGAAAGTTTCCTCTAGCACTTGTGGACATTGGGCCACACACGTCAGTATGTATCAGGCCCAATAGTTCACTGGCCCTTTCTGTGGGTTTATTGAAAGGCGCCCTTGTCATTTTGCCCATTAGGCAAGATTCGCATTGCTCACAAGACTCAAAGTCAAATGAACCCAAGAGTCCATTTGAATGGAGCCTCTTGACGCGTTTCTCACTAATGTGCCCCAAACGACAATGCCAGAGAAACGTTTCATTTTCTTCGTTAGATTTGAACCGTTTTGTATTTATGTTATATACTGGAGCAGATTGATCCAGCATGTACAGCCCATTTACCAGAGGGGCACAGCCATAGAACATATCATTGAGATTAAAGGAACACAATTTATTCTTAATAGAAAAATCAAATCCTTGCAAATCCAACAATGAAACTGAAATGATATTTCTGCTTATAGCAGGTACAAAATAACAATTCTCAAGTTCTAAAATCAATCCAGAAGGTAAAGACAACAAGTAAGTGCCAACGGCCAGTGCTGGAACCTTCGCTCCATTGCCAACCCGCAACTCTACTTGCCCTTGCTTCAACCTTCTACTGTTGCTGAGCGCCTGCATATTAGTACAAATATGAGCCCCACATCCAGTATCTAATACCCAAGTGGTATTATCAGAAGTAGTAGTATTTACTTCAATAACAAAAATACCTGAAGATTTAGTCTCGAAAGACTTCTTCTTCTTCAGACTTTCCTGGTATTTCTTACAGTCCCTGCGGTAATGCCCTGCCTCTTTACAAAAGTGACAGATATCAGAAGGCCCAGCTTTAGACACGGGCTTGGGCTTGGCCTTTTCATTGCTGACTACCTTGCCCTTTCCCTTGTCTGCAGCGGATTTCTTAAAACCCTTGCCCTTCTGAACCATGAGTACAGACGACTCCTTGGTCTTCTTTAGATTCGGTTCTGCAGTCTTGAGCATACCATGTAGCTCAGGCAACGTCTTTATCAACCCATGCATATTATAGTTCAAGATGAACTGGTCATATGCAGGAGTAAGAGACTGCAGAACGATATCACAAGCAAGCTCTTGGCTTATAGGACAGTCGAGCCTAGTCAAATGATCGAGATAACCCATCATTTTCAGAACATGTGGACTCACTGCTGCATCCTTAGCCATTTTACAGTCCAAGAGATTCTTAACAGTTTGGAATCTCTCTGTACGAGCCTGCTCCTGAAACAACGCTTTCAGATTTGCCATCAGCTCCATGGGACAAGTCAGGCCTTCCCACTGCATCTGCAGTTCGGGAGCCATTGTCGCCAACATCAGGCAAATCACGTCATTAGCATCTGAAGAATGCGTATCCCAAGCATTCTTCACAGCTTGTGCGGCATTATTCGCAGGTCTAGGAGAGAGAGCTCTTTCAATGACATAAGCCTTCTTCTCCTGCCTGAGCACAAGTCTCAGGTTCCTGGACCAGTTCAGGAAGTTTGATCCGTTCAGTTTGTCCTTCTCAAGGGCAGACCGGATCGAGAAAGTGTTTTGTGTTGTTGTGCTTGACATAGCTGAAAAATGAGACATTAGAGATTTTAGTTATTAAGTTCATAAAAGAGTAATCTTAACAACTTATAAGAAAACTCGCATTGTATTCAAAATTTCTTTGTTTAACCTCATAAGAATACAATGATTCCGAGACCCATGTTTAGCTAAATCCAAAGTGGGCCACTGGCCGTCACCCAGAATTAGCTATACTTGGTAAGCATACACACAGCTAGTTATAACCAATAACTCTCGGTTGTGAATTGGACCCGAGGCCCAAATTCACCAGATGTCTCAAGGCCCGGGACTCCCGATGGCCCAGTCAAGGAAACCAATCTCTTACAGCCAAATAATCACTGAAATCTGGGACTCCCAATGAAATTAGTGACTATATACTACTTTACTTACGCGAAAACAGACACCTCACACTGTAAGCCATATCTGTAATCAAGTAAGCGTTAAGTAGCTGACAAGATTGGAAAGACATCCAAGCTTGATATTGTTTTTGAGGATTTTTAAGTTTTATTTCCAAAAATAGAAGATTACTATTTTGGGAAACTTTCTTATTTTAGAAACTTTCTAAATTTAGTAACTTACTAAAATAGAAATTTCTAATTTTAATATTTATAAAAATATTTTGGGTTGGGTCACAAATTATAGGCCCAATTCTTGGCCCAAGACCATAGAATTCTAGCTGGCCCAATAATTTGACATAACCGATCCGGTTTATTAATTCTGGTCCAAGACCAAATTAACTATCAAAACCATCGGTTATTTACTAAACCAGACCAGCTCTAAATTATTTGGTCCAACCAAATCAAACTTAGACCAGCCTTCGGTTTAGGTTAAAATTCAATTTTATGAATTTAAATCCGGTTTAACCAGAAATAAAATTATTTCCAGCAAACCGCGATTTGGGTTAACCGCTTGAACCACCAATTAAATTGGATCGGTTCAGTTAAATCCAAAACCGGGAAGAAACACCTAGTGTTTTAGCCAATTTGATTTAACTTGCGGTTTTAGGCTTTAAACACACAATTAACCGCCAATTTAATGGACCGGTTTAATCGGTGTGGTATTGGGCAACGAACCGCGAAGCTCGGTTTAACCGATTGACTATTCGCGGGACGTAAAATTTTAATGGGCCAAACAATCGGATCCTAGATCCAACTCGGCCCATTAACGCAATTGTGGGCCCATAATGCATCCGAGGCCCAATGATCCAACGGCGCATATTGCGCATGCTCACGATCGCAAGATCGATCATCGCATGTGATCATCCTCGGAACAATGCACCATGGCCCACGCATCACTCTCGATCCATCTTGCCTCACGATCGATAACGCTCGATCTCGGCTTAGGTATCGATCATGCATCACGAGCGATCGGCTTCACTCGGCATTTAGCTAACCGAGACCAAAAACATGTGAGGCATGTTAGGGTTTTATATAATGGAATGAGCAATTCAATTATTAATGATCGACATAAAAAAAACTTGCCGAGACCAAATATTTTAGCCGATATAGGGTTTAACAATTGGCTCAATTACAAGCGATTATTCAACACTCGGCAATAATAAAACCTTTTCAATCAGCCGATTAGGGTTTTATCATAACATTATTAACAATGTTCAATCGATTATGACAAAACTTATTAGCAGCCGATTATAAACATACAAAATCAATTAAACAATTAATCAATTTTCATATGATCCAATTTCACAAGAAACCTAATGCCTAGGCTCTGATACCACTGTTTGATTATAGGTGTTTTCCATGGTTTAAATTCTCAATTACAACCTAACACAAATCCTTAAACAGATCTAGATTCTCGTCAAATGAATCATAAACCAAACCTGATCACTACCTTTCAGATTGCAGCGGATGATGGATGGTAATGGTGAGATCAGCTAGAACAGATGGCAACACCTATTCCTCCTCGAGTATCCACACTCTTACAAGCACGGGACGGCTGCTAGACCAAAGAGTTGGAAGAATCAGAGAGAGAGATTTCTGAGAGAGAGAGGGCGCGGCCAAGCTCAGAAAAATCGCAGGGAAGCTTGCTTCCTTTAGGGTTTTTCTGATTCTCTTATATCTCATTAATGGGCCCAAGTCATTAGACTAATGGCTCATTAATCTTTTGGGCCCAAAATACAAATCAGACAAAAGCCTGTGTTTGTCTGGCCCAAAACTCTGATCCAATACAGTAAATGCCATTGCATCTTACCGTATTAATTCCATTTAACTTTCCCGTTAGCTATGGTGTGTGACCCTTCGGGATCATACAATACTGGTAATAGGTCCGAAACTTATAGATCATGAGCGGACTCTAGCAAGCCATCATGATCACCCAGTATTTATGACTTATGTCTGATCTCGACACTTATCATACTTTCTAGAGATAGTACGGTAGATTTCAGGACATTCCCAACACCCGCTCCCCCTATCCCAGCTATCTTTCCACTCCAAGCCATTCCTCCATCCCCGCCTCATCCTCCTCCATCACCAATGCATCAAGAAGCCTCTCCTGCTCCTGTTCAACGTCCAGGGGAGGCGCTTCACGACGACACAGCTGGTTCTATTACCACTCTCCCTGAGTATTCAGGTCATCGGATCCTCGCGGGTTCTGATCTTCTTCAACTCCTTCCGGAGGAAATCGTTTCTCCTCTCGCTGACAATCCTCCAGTGCTCTTTGAAGTTGGCTCTTCGTCGCGTCCAGCCCAAGGTACCAAGCGTAAAGCCGAGCAGGAAGCGGAAGCCGAGTCCTCCACCTCTCGCCAGAAGACTTCTGGTGATGACCCAGGTGTGGTGGCGCCTCCTCAGCCACCAATGGCTCCATGAGGCTCCTACATTGGAATTGCCAAGGCCTGGGGAGTGCCTTGACAATTCCCTTTTTGAAAGATATCCACCGTAAATATAAACCGGATGTATTACTCCTCATAGAAACTAAGAATGTTGATAGTGTTGTATATAGTTTAGGACATGATCTCGGTTACCCTCATCAGTTTGTTGTGTCAGTAGAGGGTCTAAGTGGGGGCTTGGCAATTTTTTGGGAAAGCTTGGTGAAGTGTACTTTTGTGTCTCAACCTACGCTTCACTTTACTAATATACTAGTTGAATATGGCTCTTGTACTTTTTCGCTTTTCTATGTTTACGGTCATCCGCGCCGTCATTTACGTAATCGTCAATGGGAGCATCTTACATCTCTCTTTCAATCTGCTCATGTGCAGTATTCGCCGCTCTTACTCCTTGGGGATCTTAATGATACTCGGTCCAATGATGAGCAACTTGGTGGAGTTACTAAGCCGGAGTGGTTCTTCTCTCGCTTTCGGCGTATGATTAACATTGGAGACCTCCATGAACTACGTACGGTTGGGGGTAAATTTACATGGATGGGTAACCGTTCCGCTGGTCCCATACGCTCCAAGCTGGACCGAGCTATGGCCACTCCCGCCTGGCACTCTCTCTTCCCGAAAGCTTGGGCCCAACTTTTGCATTGGGTCGGCTCCGATCACCGTCCCCTTCTTCTCCATACGGATGATTCCCCGTGGAAGGGTCATCGCACCTTCCGTTATGACAACCGCTGGCGGCATATTGCTGACGTTTTCAAGCTTGTGGAATCAACTTGGACTTCTCGTTGTCTTCATTTACCTCCATCCCACTTTGCGGAGGCACTCAAACGCTGCCGCACTAGTCTTGCTCATTGGAAGCATCAGCATGCCACCAATTCACGCCGGACTATTCACGACCTCCAGACAGCATTGCATCAAGCCTATACTGCTTCATCTCCCGACCCCCAGTTAATCTCGGACCTTAAGCAGCAGCTACGCTCAGAGTACCATCTTGAGGAAGAATATTGGCGCCTTAAAAGTCGCATTACATGGCTCCAATCAGGTGACAAAAACACTAAATTCTTTCACTCGGTTACACAACAGCGTCGGTGTTATAATCGAATCACAGCCTTAGAGACTGACAATGGCTTGGTATGCACACGGGAGACTGATATTCATCAATAGCTTCATAATTATTTTTCTAATCTCTACGCTCCCTTGGCTCCGCCACCCTTGGCTCCCCTTCTTATGCACATCCAGCCTAAAGTAACGGATGCCATGAATGCCTCTCTCACCCGACCAGTTACGGAAGCAGAAAATTTCCAGGCTCTCTCCTTAATGAATGTAGGTAAAGCCTCAGGTCCCGATGGTTTCAATGCCGACTTCTACAGGTTCCATTGGGAAGCTATCAAGCCTAGTGTGGTTCAGTTTATCCAACACTTCTTCGCCACTGGCTTACTTGACCCGGAGATTAATCGTACTCAGGTTTGTCTGATCCCTAAAATCAAGTCGCCCTCTCAGGTTCGGGATTATCGACCAATTAGTCTCTGTAACGTGGCCTACAAGCTTCTTTCTAAGGTTCTCGCTGAACGTCTGAAACCATTTCTCCATGATATCATCTCTGAATTTCAGTCGGCTTTCATTCTGGGTCGACTTATCACAGACAACGTCCTCATTGGCCATGAACTCCTCCACTCCCTCAAAACAAAACGACTCAAATCTCCTTATCTGGCTCTCAAGCTCGATATCACAAAGGCTTTTGATAAGGTCGACTGGTCCTACCTTGATGCAGTGATGCGGAAACTCGGTTTCTCTACTCAGTGGTGCTCCTGGATCATGACTTGTGTCACCTCGGTATCCTACTCGGTTTTACTTAATGGTTCGCCTGGCCACCCTGTTTCCCCTTCTTGTGGTATCCGTCAAGGGGATCCCCTTTCGCCTTACATGTACCTCCTCTGCACTCATGGACTCTCTACCCTTCTCTCTTATGCTGCTCAGGACAAGTTTATCCATGCATTCAAGGCAAGCCGGTCAGGTCCATCTTTCTCCCACTTACTCTTCGCCGATGACTCGCTCCTTTTCTGTCAAGCCACTCTTACCGACTGTCAGCATTTACTTCATCTCCTCCGTCTTTACTCCGAGGCCTCTGGGCAATATGTCAACTTCTCTAAATCAGCTATTCTGTTTGGGAAACGGGTTCCCTTAGCATTACAGGACTCCATTGTCTCACTTACAGGTATCTCCAAGATCGGTGGCTTTGGGCGTTATTTAGGCCTCCCTGAAACGATTGGGCATAATAAAATGGATACTTTCGCCTACATTGAGCAGCGCATTCAGCGTAAGTTGGACAGCTGGACTTCTCGCTTCCTCTCTCCTGCGGGTAGTGAAGTCTTGCTTAAGTCCGTAATCACAGCTTTACCAACATACTGTATGTCCTGCTTTCTTCTTCCACAAAAGCTCACTCGACGTCTCACTAGTCTTATGCGGCAGTTTTGGTGGTCTCACTCCCCCTCTCATCATAATATTAATTGGGTGTCTTGGGACCGTTTAACTCAGCTTAAGCAATATGGCGGTTTGGGTTTTAAGGACCTGCATAAGTTCAATATTGCTCTCTTGGCAAAACAGAGTTGGTGTCTTATCTCCCAGCCCTCCTCTCTTCTTGCCAAGGTTTATGCTGCAAAATATTATGGCCAACACTCACTTTTGGAGGCCCGCCTTGGTTCCCGACCAAGCCACGCTTGGCGTAGTATTGTTCAGGGCACCTCTCTGCTCCAGCAGGGTCTCCGTTGGCGCATTGGCACAGGTACATCCGTCCGTATCTGGCAGGATCCCTGGCTTAACCAGCCTCCTCGCCCGGCCCACAAATGGCCCCATACCTTCCCCTCTGACCTGCCGGTGTCTGCCCTCTGTCATCCTGGCACAGGTTCTTGGGACTCCCAGGCCCTAAATACATTCCTAGTTCCTGAGGACCAGGCTCTTGCCCTCCGTATCCACCCTTCTCTCACTTCGGTACCGGATACACCTATTTGGATCTATACATCATCCGGCGAATATTCAGTCAAATCAGGTTACCATCAGCTTGTTAAACCTATGGTGCCGCAGGATGCAGCGTCCCGTTTTCGCTCGGATCTCAGTAAAGCTCTCTGGCGCATGGACATACCTCCTAAGATCCATCATTTTTGGTGGAAGCTACTTCATCATGCTCTACCTGTGGCGGATGCACTTGCTCGAAGGAATCTATGTATCCATAATGAGTGTTTACTTTGTGGTGATTCCCCTGAGACTCTGCCTCATCTCTTTGCTCAGTGTCGTGTTGCTCGCGAGGTTTGGGAGCTCTCCTCGATGTCTATATCGAGTCATTGGCTCAATCCAGACCCATCCATCAGTTCCATCTTTCAGGCTCTTTTGGCGGCTGATCCCTCGGCCTCTACTCACCGTTTCCTATTCCCTTTCCTTGGCTAGAAGCTTTGGAAGGCTCGAAACGATCTCCTCTTTCGTAACATCCGATGCCATATCGTCAACATCATTCACTCAGCCATCGCTGATTTCAAACTGTGGCATGAAGCTAAGCTAGCTTCTCCCCACAATACTTCGCAACATGCTCTGGCCCCTCCTTCTCCGTCTACCTTTCACGAAGCTTTGCAGGTCTCTCAATCCTTCTGCTGTTGTGTTGATGCATCCTGGCTTGACAGTAATTCACCTGGTGGTATTGCATGGACCCTCCACACGGCCTTAGGTGCGCTCCTTCTCCGAGCCTCGGCTGTAACCAGCCCGCTCTCATCCAGCCTTGAAGCCGAAGCATATGCTTTGCGGGAAGCCGTTTTCCACGTTAAACGTCTCGGCTATCGCCACGTTACCTTCTGTGGGGACGCCTCTCTAGTCTACTATCCGCTTATGCGTCAGTCACTGACGTCCTCCCATGCTCATATCCACCATTCCATCGCTCTCTACCTCACGGACATTCTCCGGCTCACTGATCCCTCATTCGCTTACCATCACATCAAGCGTCCGGCGAATGTTTTACAGGATCAGCTTGCTCGGACTGCTCGTCTCTCTTCCTCACCTCTTGTAATTTCATGGATTGTGTAACACGTTTCCTTCTTAATCTTAGTAATGGTCGACCAAAAAAAAAAAAAAAAACTCTCAGATCTTTCACTCTCACAAAGACGTCGTCTCCCTACTCGGATTCTCACTCCTCGCTGTTCAGCCCGAAACCCTAATCTTGTTTTCGGTACTGATGGAGTCTCGTCAATTGGTAAGATGGAAACTCACCGACTCCGTGATATCGTCACTCCTTGATTTCGCTTTGGATCCTAGATCCGAGTCCCACACTCGTCTTTCCTTGATTTAGCTCCTTTAACTTTCTCTTGTTTTTGACTCAAATCTATGAA
Source organism: Orychophragmus violaceus (assembly GCA_030180135.1). Taxonomy (NCBI): domain Eukaryota; kingdom Viridiplantae; phylum Streptophyta; class Magnoliopsida; order Brassicales; family Brassicaceae; genus Orychophragmus; species Orychophragmus violaceus. The sequence goes on from CM058240.1 coordinate 40,832,765, forward strand.
TCTGTGTTTCTTTTCTTCTTGATACATTAGAAGAACACACATTGGATTTCGTTTTACTGATTCGCTTAGGATTTTCAGGGTTTGTTTGATTCCGGTAAACAGAAGATTATAGATGGAATCCAGAAATTTGGTCTCTAATCTCATATTTTTATGATTGTTCACAGTTTATGTCAGGGATCCGATTTGTTTTCGGAGCCTCCAAAAGCAGCGACGGAAGCAAGCTACAATGGTGATGTCAGAAGGGTAAGTGAAGATTTTGGGAGAGGTTAGGTATATTTCATTTCTCTGCTTCGTTGTTTATTTCTTTATCTCTTTAACAGCGTGAGACCTATTAAAATCGGCAGAGTCTGCTGATTCTTCATTGTCTTTATCTTATATATGTCTATCATGCTCTTATTTTTGCAGGTATTGAGTTGATTCTGGGTATGGAGATTGTGGAAGCAGATCTTGCTCTTGCTACAGAGACTCTTGTTAGTGTGCTTTCTCCAGCCTAGAACTATGGAGCAGATGCATCTCTTATGTCCATAGATAAAATACAGGGTATGTTCTTTCAAGTGTTGAATAATTCTCAAAATGTCCTTTCTCCGTTCTAACACTTTGAATCTTCTCACGCCATGTGCAGAGACAGTCGTATTGTTCCCGGTGCTGCAGCCACTGATTGAGTGCGTTGAGATTTCTCAAAAGGAGACCTCAACGGTGAGGTAAATGGTCAGGCTGAAAAGTATTTGTCTAGCTGGAATGTGCTTGACCTCGGTACCGGAAATGACTTACTCCTTCATCAACTTGATAAGGAGGGGTAAGCTTCTAAACATTTATATTCATGCTCTAGCCTTTAAAAGCAATTCTTAGGATTCTCTGATGGGTTGCTTTTGATCCGTGTCATGAAATTGGGTTTCTAGAAAATGGGATACTTGTTAATCTCTCAATGTCATGCTTTTGGCTTCACTGATAAGACAGCTTGGTTTTGGGCATTTGATCATAAGATTTTTCCAAACATGTCATTCTCTACTCATTAATTAAGTTTAGAACATGCAACAAAAATAGCTCTCCCGTTTTGTTTTGTTCAAACTCTATTCAAAATCTTTAAATGTGTTGGTTAATACGCAGGGATCATTCACCAGCAGTGGCTTGGTTGTATCTTCAAAGCTGCCCAAATTCTCTGATCAGTACACTCTCACCGTCGATAGTTGTGATCCAAAATCAATCTCAGCTGGGAAGTCAGTCAAACTCACCAAAAGTGTCACCCAATGGTCTCTCTATGTCCATTTTTTCTTACACGCTCTATCTATCTGCTCATCTTAAACTCAAGCTTAATGTTTTAATGTTTTTTGTGTATTCTTAGGTTCACGAAAGATGGAGTTCTTGTTGAGGGTTTGTGAAGTTGGCGCCACTACTTGTAGCCAACGATTCTGCAGTGGGGTTGGATTTTGCTGCTTGTAAAATCCCTTATAAGTTAGATACAATATCTGACTTAAAACATAATACAAAGAAAGAAATGAGACTTTTTGTGTGTGTGCATGATGTTGTTTCACGTCTAAAGTGTTATCAGACTTTTCACATGGATTTGTATGTGTTTTTATTTACAATGGAAAGATCAACCTTAAAAAGATTAATATAATATTGTCATTTCTTGTACGGAATGTGATACAAAAGATATAATATTGAATACTAAATTAAACAAACAAATTAACTAAATTGCTTTTATAAGATAAAATTAGAAACAAACGAATTATTCAGTTTTAGTTTAGGGTATATATAGAGTTTAGAGTATGAATTCTTGTAATTTTGTAACGAAAAACAAAATATAAAAGTTATTATCTCATTATATTAAGTCTTGAAGATTTTTAGAGTTTAATGTTTAGGGTATTGCAAGATTAGAGTTAAGATATTGGAGAGTAAGGGTTTGATTAGTTTATGATATAGGGTTTAAGTTTTTGATTAGTTTAGGGTATAAGTTTTAAAGTTTAAGGTATAAAAATATAATTGTATAAAGTTTAAGATATAAGTGTAAATGTTTAGGGTATTGCAGGGTTATAACACATAAATAATTTTTGATTTCGTACACAAAAAATATATGGTAATTAAATTTTTATGTTCGATTAAGGATGTAGGATTTTGAAACATAATTCCATTTATTTTTCCAATTATCAACGAAATATATAATTCATTATTATGTCATATAACACCATCTATATAATATTTATATACATATATATATATATTTAAAATAGAAGTTTTGAAATATTTTATTTAACATTTACAACATTGTAGTATAGGTCTAGGGTTTATGGTTTTGAAATATTTTCACTAACTTTACATAAACCCTATATTCCAATACCGTAAAACCTAAACATAAATTACAATGTCTTAAACCCTAATCCCTAAACCTATATTCCAATACCCAAACCCTAAACCTATATTCCAATATCCCAAACACCTAAACATTTTTTTATTTCTCATTTAACATTAGAAAATACAAAAAGTTAGACTTTATGTTTTTATAATGAATATATGTTTGTTCTATAGATTCTCATAATATTTTTTTCTTATAATTTGTGGTTCTAACCGTAATCTTAAAAATTGATGTTTAATTTTGTCTAAACAAAATAAATTTAATGTCTAACCAAAATTTTAGGATTAATATGATTAAAAATAGGATTAAATAATTTTAGATTAGATAAATTATTTTATGATTTTGGTTTAAGAATTTAAGATTAGATAAACAACCGCCAAAAAAATAAATAAACATGAACCGCTCAAATTTTCATTTTTACTTGGTTAACCGCCGATTGGTAAACAGTTATGGTCCGTCGTCTTCTGGATTCGATCTGCATACGGCCTGCTCGTGGCTCCTAGCGGTGGAGCAATATAATGAGTGCCGGTGGATCCTCCTCAATAATCTCGGCTTCAGGTGTTACGCTCCTTCTCTCTCCCGATGATCGGTGCTCGCTGCTTCTTTGTTGCCTCCTCTTCTAGCTCTCGATCTGACCCGTGCGGCTTTGTAGTTGTTGTTAGCTTCTTGCCTAGTGGCTTTTGGTATCTTCCTTTTAGTTTGTTTTTCTTTGGCTCCCTTTTGTGGGCTTTTGGCTCCGGTATCATGTTTGATAGCCGGCTATGTCTGCATTAAAAACGTATCCGATCCCTGTATTCGAACTCGTATTTCACCTTGTATAATCAATGGAAAATCTTCTAGTGAAAAAAAAAAGCAAGTGGCATCTATGGATAATACCACTCACAAAAGCTGTCTCCACAAAGCTCCAAGATGTGTGATAAGGTGGACCTTGATGATAATGACTACATCAAATTGTACTTATTATTGAATGGAAGATTTTGTCGGATATCGTAACACGAGATCGTTTGTCGAGATTCGTAATTGTGTAACTGCACTCGCGAGATTCATAACAATGTATTTTGTCGAGATTTGTATTTTGTGGTGAGAAATCATGCTCCACTATTGCCGAATATTTCTTCATCGATTTCCAGGACGTTTGACTCTCATTTGCTTCCCGAAGTGTGAGACAGTTAATCTGGTATCGAAGGTAGAAACTGTAAGGAGATCGCCTTAATTTCTTCTTCGGATTTTGCTCCTGCAACATTGAAAGCATTCTAGATTTTTGGGCCAAGAAAGTGGTTTTTTTCCGGTGTTTGGTTTAGTGTTTGGTAATGTGCTTTTGAATTTTGTTCTTTTATCCAGGTGAGGATATTTGAAGGATATTGATTTGAAGGAATTTTGTATTTATCCCACCATTTGACTCTAAATTTTCTTCGGATAATAGAAATTGTGTCGAATGAAAATTCAAGTGTCCATGAAAAGACCCAAGGGAAATGAAAATTTGAATAGAATAGGGCTAATGGAAGAAATTTCTTTTCTTCTTGGGATGGAACGAAATTTGCTTTGAAGATTTGTAATGATTTTTGGATATTAGGTTTAAATATTTCTGTGACAGAACCAAAATAGTTCCACCACAGCATGAACCAATATGGAGATTTGGAAAGGTCACAAGCGGTGTCGAAAAAGATCAACCACGTGTGTTTGTGTTTCGGAGATTGGGTCAAAAATGAATTATACCAAGCTTGGCAATAATCCCAGTAATTGAATGGGACTGCGTAACAAGGGAGATTTTTCAAAATTTCTAAAAATTTAGATTATCATTAAGATCATATTCCCAATCACTTGGTGCAATGATCTTATGAATTTTGAAAGTGGAATAAGCAGCATCAGTGTGGTTTTCGTTGAGATAAAATGTTTTAAGGACACTGATTCTGTTAATTCCAAAATGGTTTGAAAAAATAACACAGTTTTATCCGTATTATGTGGTTTGAAAAATTATTTTCCCAAAATATTTTTCAGTTGTTAAAAACGGATCATTGTTGACAAGAAATCCTTTTTCGACATTTATAATGTTTTGATAAATATATTTTTCAAAATTCTCCGAGGGAGTGTTTTGTGAAAACTCCTTCAAAATAAATTGTGAATTATTTGAAGGTTTTGAAACAACTTTTGAGGTCTGGTTTTCTTTTAAAATCAGTTTTGAAGGGACCTCGTTAAATTTTGAAATAGGTTGAGAAGGTATTTTCTTAGAAGATTCCCCGTCTCTTGTTTAGACATCCTTCGCTCGAAAGCTTTATGCAATTGCAAGATTTGATCCATAATTTGCTCTGGAGATTGAGAATGTTTTGGTATATCTTCTTTTTAGACACTTTTTTGTGACTGAGATCCAGAGTTCTGTTTGTGGGATTGTATTTATAGGTTCGAGTTTTTCTGAGATTGTTTCCAGGGTTCTGCATTTTCCTTTATCAATCTTCTTCGGAGGCATTGTACCTGTTTTGAAGAAATTCTCGTGTCAAGAAGTTTGGGACAAAGTTTGAATCTCCTTTAATAAATTCAATCTCAAAATAAAAAATATTTAAAATTGTTTTCCATCGCGCAAAAATCTGTTTTGAAGCAAGATTTTTCACATCTTTTTGTAAAACATCTTTAGCACTTTTGTAATCAATTCGTAAAAGAAATTTTTTACTTAAGAGATCACTTTTGAAATTTTTGAATACATAATACAGTACTTAAAATTTCCTTTTTAATAGTAGAATAATTCTTTTGGGTACAATCCAATGTGATGATGTAAATTGCACAATGCTCTCACGACCATCTAAATTCTTTTGTTTAAGGGTACCCCCATATCCCACACGCATCTGTTTCTATGATTTTATTTAAATCTGGATCTGCTATGTGCAAACATGGGATTTCTAGGACATGTTTTTTAATTTTTTGAACTAATGCAATATGCTCTTTAGTCCATGAAGTAGGATTTTTCTTAAGACGATTATGAAATGGTTTAGAAATTCTATTTATATTATGACAAAAATATAGCACATAATTGAGACTTCCAAGGAACCTTTGTAACTGGGTTTTTTTCTAAGATTTTGTCTGGAAATTTATTTGCAAACTCCAAAGATATTCTATAGGAGTTATCATACCTTGCGATATGTAATGTCCTAGAAATATGATCTTAGTTTGAAATAAGGACATTTTTGTTTTGGAAACAACAAGACAATTTTTTCTTTCTACATAGTAAAATGTCTTTAAATTTTTAAAATGTTCATCAATAGAGTGTGAAAATATTAGTATATCATCAATATAGACAATGCAAAATTTTGAATATTCAGAAAATATGTCGTTCATGATTCTTTGAAATTCTAAAGGTGCATTTTTCAAACCGAAAGGCATTACGTTCCATTGATATTGACCAAAATGTACAGTAAACGCAGCTTTATAACGATTGGCTTGGGATATTTGATTTGCCAAAGTCCTGATTTTAAATTTTGAAAATTTGTGAGCCGAGTAAAGATTTTGAAGCAAATATTTTTTATTTGGTATTGGATATCTAATCCATTTTAATGCAATGTTTAAAGGTTTGTAATTAATTACCAATCTAGGAGTGCCCCTTTTGATTTCAGAATTTTTATTTACATAAAAAGCAGCACAAGACCAAGGTGATCTTGATTTTGAAATTAATCCTTTATCAAGAAGATCATAAATCTCTTTTCTACAATGTTTTCTAATTATGAATTCATTTGAATTGGACGGGCCTTTGTTGGAATTTCTTTTTCAATAAATTTTTCATCGTAAGGTAAGTCACAATATGTTGTTTTCTATTCCAAAAAGCAGTTGGTAAATCTGAAGAAATTTCTTTTTCAGAAAGTTTATTTAGATTAGAAAATTTCTCTTGTATTTCTTTCGAATTTAGAGCTTCTATGGTTTTTTGAATTAAAACTTCTGATTTTAAGTTTTCTAAATGAAATGTTTTGCTCTGAATCAAAGAGTTTATAAATTTTCTTGTATTGAACAAGCTTTTATTAAATTCAGGCTTCGCCTCTTTGGTGTTTCAAGAAAATTAAAAGATAATTTTATATTTTGGTTTTTAAAAGAAATAGAATCATCCATCACTTTGATGAGGATATTATCTTTTAAAATCGAAGCTTCTGCTTTAGATGTTATACGAAGTTTGGAATTGTTTGCAGAAGATAATTTTTCTCGGGTTTCTAAATTAAAGCATTTTGGGACAAGCCCAGACTTGATGCAATTAAGATCAGCACCCGTATCAAATAGAGCAATTGTATCAATTTGTAATTTTCAGAAAAAACAATGGCCATATCTAGAGATTGTATTTGTTCATTTAGATCTTCTTATGTATTATCTAAGCGATCATTTTATTGTTCATCAGAACTAGAATCATGATGTCCTTTGATAGAAGATAGAACCGAGTGAAAATATTCAGAATCACGTTTATGCTTTTCTTTGAGGATTTAAGATCGTTTTTTACCTCTTTAATTTCAATCCTAAGATCTTGTACTGATGTTTTGGAATTATCTTTCTTTCTTTTGTTAAGAATGGTAGTTAGATCGTAAGAGGATTTGGAAGAATTATGATTATGATATTTTGAAGAATTTTCTGAGGTTTTGTTTAAAGAAAGAAGAATTGTTTCTAGAATTTTTTTGTTTTAGGCTTGGATCTGATATGGAATATAGGATTTCAAGCTGAAGTTCTTGATCTTTTGTAAGGACATGGATATTCTTTCTATCAGATTCCGAGCTTGATGATGAATTATTTAGTTCATCAACTTGCATGGCATCTTCAGAAGAAATTGATGAATAAGAATCATAAGATGATGAAGAATGGTCTAGTAAAAGATTTGATATTTTACTTGAAAGTTCTTCTCCAAGGTCGAGTTCTTGGATTTTTCTATTAAAACGACAGAATTTAGAAGTGTGGTGTTTCTTTTCACATTTTGAAGCATATAAGATTTTTATAGAAAGGTTTATTTGGTAGATTTTCTTTTAGAGGAAATTTGTTGCGAGGTTTTTCCCATGAATTTTCTCGAGATTTATGGTTTCTATAGTTTTTAGGGTATTTTCTAGGCTTATTTTTGGAGTAGTAGCTTTTGCTACAATCTCCTACACAAGATTTGCTACCTCGATTGGGGTCTATTTCAAATTGTTTACAAAAGAAACCTAATTCAATTTTTGTCCTTTTGAGTTCCCATTTAAGATGCTTTTGGAGTCTTAGATCTTGACAGATCTTAAGACCTTCTTGTTGAACAATACTGATCAACTCTCCATATGTGAAATCATCGTAATCTATAATTTGTGTTCCCATGGAATCTCTAATTTTGTTTCTGACTTTATCTCCTAGGAGGGTAGGAAGTCCTGCTAGAAATTTTTCTTTACAAAAGGGTTGGCTTGAATCTTGTCGGAGTAAAACCCTAAGGAATGTGTTTTTGAACCATTGAAAATCACTTAATTTTTTTGCATTTAAGATTTGAAAGAATTGCAGCGTTATTATCTCTAAGTACTGAGGGATATCATATAAAGTGCAAAGTTATGGCTATGACTAATGTAGAGACATCATCTTGTTGAGGGTTTCCAAGATTATCTAAAATTGGTATGTTATCTTCATCCATTTTAACCTCATCTAGAATTTCGGTGTGTTGCTGATTGGTTAGATAATTATCCCACCATCCTTTAAGCTGTCCCGAAAAACCAGCTATAAGGAGTTCAATTACAGTCTTATCCTCATTTCTAATTTGGGTTATATAGGCATTTGTGGCCATGGTCATTTTTTTGAGGAAACTTAAGATGTTATACTCAGATATACTGTCAATATTCCAGTCATATACTGAGGAGGAATTGAACCTAGATTGCTCTATTGGCTGGATTTGTCCTAAAACATGAGCATAGAATTTTTGACGTTCTTGATGGTTATGCCAATCAAGGCGGTTTATCTTTAAGACATGAGCTTGAAATTGTTTAGAGTTTTCACTAATATCTGAATCATGATCTATGGTATTTATTCCCATTTTAGAAGTAGGAGTATCAGGGATATCAGAATTATGTGATACACTACTTTCTCCTATTAAAAACTTTTTGAAAAATAGAACTCATATTCAAGAAGAGTTTTACCATTATCTTCAAAAATATAAAGTACAAATCCTATTTTTCAACTGTTTTGAAGATTACGCATCCGAAAATAAAATCTATTATCCATTTTCAAAAACAGGAAATCCTATTACAAATCGTAACAAAACCCCTGAATGGGAAACACTTGCTAACAGTAAAATTATTTGCTCAAACCATCCTCCTCCCCAAGGAATAAGGCTCGAATGATTAGGCACACCAATTGAAGCCATTCCTTTCAAATGCCCCCAAGAAGATGATAAGGCTAATGTCAAAAATATCATCGCCCAAAACAATTTTTAAAATACAAATCTAGGTACGATCAACAAACAACTTGATAGAATTCATAAATCAATTCTAAATAAATAAAAACTATTCCAACATAATCTTCTTCGGAAAAGAAAAGCAAAAGTCCCATGTTCAAACCTTTCCAAATTACCAATTCAATTGTCAAAACTTATCAGGACACATATTTAGAATTCATTCGTGCTCTTCAAAGTATAGGAGAAAATAGTGTACCACATAATTCTAAAATGGGAATAAATACCCTAGATTATGATTCAGATATTAGTGAAAACTCTAAACAATTTCAGGCTTTTGTCTCAAAGATAAACCGCCTTGATTGGCATAACCATCAAGAATGTCAATTAGTCTCTGCTACTGATTTAGGACAAATCCAGCCAATAGAGAAATCTAGGTTCAATTCCTCCTCAGTATATGACTGGAATATTGACGGTATATCTGAGTATAACATCTTAAGTTTCCTCCAAAAAATGACCATGGCCACAAATGCCTATAGAACCCAAATCGGAAATGAGGATAAGACCGTAGCTGAACTCCTTATAGCTAGTTTTTCGGGGCAGCTTAAAGGATGGTGGGATAATTATCTAACCAATCAGCAACGCACCAAAATTCTAGATGCAGTTAAAATGGATGAAGATAACATACCAATTTTAGATAATCTTGGAAACCCTCAATAAGATACTGTCGCTATTTTAGTCATAGCCATAACTTTGCACTTTATAGGAGATCCCTCAGTACTTAGAGATAAGAACGCTGAACTTCTTTCAAATCTTAAATGAAAAAATTAAGTGATTTTCAATGGTACAAAAACACATTCCTTACTAGGTTTTACTCCGCCAAGATTTAAACCAACCCTTTTGGAAAGAAAAAATCATAGCAGGACTTCCTACCCTCCTAGGAGATAAAGTTATAAACCCAATTAGAGATTCCATGGGAACACAAATTATAGATTACGATGATTTCACATATGGAGAGTTGATCAGTATTGTTCAACAAGAAGGTCTTAAATCTGTCAAGATCTAAAACTCCAGAATACACTTAAATGAGAACTCAAAAGGACAAAAATTGAATTAGGTTCCTTTTGTAAACAATTTGAAATTGATCCCAATCGAGGTATCAAATCTTGTGTAGGAGATTGTAGCAAAACCTACTACAAAAATAAACCTAGAAAATACCCTAAAAACATAGAAACCATAAATCTCGAGAAAATTCTTGGGAAAAACCTCGCAACAAATTTCCTCCAAAAGAAAATCTACCAAAGAAGCCTTTCTATAAAAATCTTACATGCTTCAAATGTAAAAAGAAAGGCCACACTTCTATATTCTGCCGTTTTAATATTAAAATCCAAGAACTCGACCTTGGAGAAGAACTTTCATGTAAAATATCAAATCTTTTACTAAACCATTCTTCATCAAGTCTGGGCTTGTCCCGAAATGCTTTCATTTAGAAACCCAAGAAAAATTATCTGCTGCAAACAATTCCAAACTTCATATAATATCTAAACCATAAGCTTCGATTTTTAAAGATAATATCCTCATCAAAACTGCATGTGTCCACACAGATGATATATATCAAAACGTTATTTTAGGTACCCCATTTATAAGTCTAATTACACCATACAAAGTGATGGATGATTCTATTTCTTTTAAAAACCAAAATATAAAATTATCTTTTAATTTTCTTGAAACACCAAAGAGGCGCAGCCTGAATTTAATAAAAGCTTGTTCAAGACAAGAAAATTTTATAAACTCTTTGATTTAAAGCGAAACATTTAATTTTGAAAACTTAAAATCAGAAGTTTAAATTCAAAAAACCATAGAAGCTTTAAATTCGAAAGAAATACAAAAGAAAATTTCAAATCTAAATAAAAATTTTGAAAAAGAAATTTGTTCGGATTTACCAACTGCTTTTTGGAATCGAAAACAACGTATTGCTGACTTACCTTATGCTGAAAATTTTATTGAAAAAGAAATTCCAAAAAAGGCCCGTCCAATTCAAATGAATTCAGAATTAGAAAACATTGTAGAAAAGAGATTTCTGATCTTCTTGATAAATGATTAATTTCAAAATCAAGATCACCTTGGTCTTGTGCTACTTTTTATGTAAATAAAAATTCTGAAATCGAAAGGAGCACTCCTAGGTTGGTACTTAATTACAAACCTTTAAACACTGCATTTAAATGGATTAGATATCCAATACCAAATCAGGATTTAAAATCAGGATTTTTGCAAATTCAAATATCCGAATCCGATCATTATAAAACTGCGTTTACGATACCTTTTGGTCAATATCAATGGAACGTAATGCCTTTCGATTTGAAAATACCTTCTCAACCTATTTCAAAATTTAACGAGGTCCCTTCAAAACTGATTTTAAAAGAAAACCAGACCTCAAAAGTTGTTTCAAAACCTTCAAATAATTCACAATTTATTTTGAAGGAGTTTTCACAAAACACTCCCTCGGAGAATTTTGAAAAATATATTTATCAAAAAATTATAAATGTCAAAAAGGATTTCTTGTCAACAATGATCCGTTTTTAACAACTGAAAAATATTTTGGGAAAAGTAGTTTTTCAAACCACATAATACGGTTGTTGCATGAACATTTTGGAATTAACAGAATCAGTGTCCTTCAAACATTTTTATCTCAACGAAAACCACAATGATGCTTCTTATTCCACTTTCAAAATTCATAAGATCATTGTGAAGGAATGTTTTGTTGTTAATCCTGATTCAGTTCTTCAGATTAAACAGTCCTAAACATACGGATCTAGGTTCTCTTGATTAGAAACTTTATGTAGATCTCACCTTTTACCTGTTTATGCAGCGGAAGAGATAGAACAGGTCAGAGATCAGCAGAACCACCGAGAGATGGATCCTCCAAAGGCTCACACACGCACACCGTCAGGAAGAGGCTGCTAGACCACGAGGAGGGAGGCGCAGAGAGAGAGGAGATTCGCGGCTAGGGCTTAGGGTTAGGTGGAAAAATCAGACTCAAGTTTTAATTATAAAACTTGTCTATTTCCTTTTGGGCTTTTGGGCTTTTGGACCCATTAATCTCTCTAAGTACGACAAATGCCTGGCACTTTTACCGTACTTCTGCTAAGCCGTTCCTACACATTTTCCTGTTAGCTTAGGCGTGTGACCCATATGGGATCATATAATAAAGGCAATAAGTCCAAGACTTATAGATCATGAGCGGACTCTAGCAAGCCATCATGACCCCCAGTATTATATGACTTATGTCTGATCATTGACATACTCTTACTTTCTAGAGACAGTACCGAGATTACTGGACACAATTCCAACAATCTCCCACTTGTACTGGAATCTCTGTATTCATAATCCTTTTGTCACAATATCTCGATTAGTCATAAGGCAAGATTAGTGTCATCCTTATAAAGCCTAATCTTGTTCATCGGACTCTGATTTGATACTGACAATCCAAACGACTCGGGACAGTCCGTTTGAGCATGGCCATGCATTTTCCAGTATTCAAATCTCCGATTGGCCTAGAGATATTCACTCCATTTATATTGGAGGGACAAATTCCGTCTTGTTCCATCACTGTAAACTACTCATTTCATAATGTACCCAAACAAGGTCCTTATAACTATCGCAGAACGACAGCGTTAGACAATGATCAAAGTGCATCAGTCCATGTGCAGTCACATGCATGCGAACTCAGGTCTAAGGACTATACTCTATAGTCGTAGTGAGAATCTCTTATGACACAGATATAAATATCCTGAAGAGTTCTCATAAGCGGGTCTAGTCCGGTCGTATGTTCCCCACATACACCTATGTACTGACTTTGATGCCGCGCATCTATGACACACTGAGACTTTGTCATAAGTCACATACCAATCTAGTCTCACACGGTTGTTGGTGTTCCAATTTCAACAACCTTCGACTAGGGACTGAATGATATAAGCCATCTATCAAATATAGGGTCTCATGATCAAGCTAAATGACTTTGATGACTCAAGATCAAGTCACTTACTTCGATGACCTATAAAATGGTTTATATCACTTTGGAACGATTATTTCATCACAGTTAAAATAATCTTGAAATAATAATTTCATTAAACATAAGAATGTTTTACAAGAACATATCAAATAACTAGATAAAGCCTTTAAACTCCCACTCAAATTTAGATTACATTTCAATGTCTCTAATGCCTACAGCTTCAGTCAGGAACTCGAGCTTAGGCCTTGGGAGTGGCTTTGTCAACGGATCAGCGACGTTATCATCTGTCTGAACTCGGCTGATCTTGACTTCCTTTCTATTAATGATGTCACGTATCAAGTGAAATCTTCTTAGAACATGCTTGGATTTCTGGTGTGATCTTGGTTCCTTTGCCTGAGCAATAGCACCATTGTTATCACAAAACAGTGCTAGAGGCTCAGCCGCATCTGGTATCACACCTAGTTCAATAATGAACTTTCGTATCCAAACAGCTTCCTTCGCAGCTTCTGAGGCGGCGATATATTCAGCTTCTGTAGTGGAATCAGCAACGGTGTCTTGCTTGGAGCTTCTCCAACTGATTGCACCGCCATTCAGACAAAAGATATAACCGGACTGTGACCGGAAATCATCTTGGTCTGTCTGGAAACTTGCGTCCGTGAATCCACTGACTTTAAGCACATCACTTCCACCGTACACCAAGAACTTATCCTTAGTATGTCTTAGATACTTCAAGATATTCTTTACGGCAATCCAATGGTTTTCACCTGGATTTGACTGGTATCTACTCGTCATGCTCAATGCATAAGCAACATCAGGACGAGTACAGATCATGGCATACATGACAGATCCTATTGCAGATGCATAAAGAATATTCTTCATGCGCTCAAGCTCAGCAGCCGTCGTAGGGCTCTGCTTCTTGCTTAGCGTTGTGCCATGTACCATTGGCGTGAAGCCCTTCTTGGAATCTTTCATGCTGAATCTTTGCAGGACTTTGTCAATGTATGAATCTTGACACAAACCTATCAGCCTTTTAGATCTATCCCGGTAGATCCTAATTCCAAGAACGTATGCGGCTTCACCCATGTCTTTCATGGAAAAACAACTTCCAAGCCAGTCCTTTACCGACTTCAGCATTGGAACGTCGTTTCCGAGAAGCAGTATGTCATCGACATACAGAATAAGAAATACTATCTTGCTCCCACTAGTTTTCTTATACACGCATTGTTCTTCTTCGTTTCTGATGAAGTCAAATTGCTTGATCGCTTCATCAAAACGGAGATTCCAGCTCCTCGATGCTTGCTTCAATCCATAAATGGATTTATGAAGCTTGCATACTTTCCCAGCATTCTTTGGATCTATGTAACCGTCAGGTTGTGTCATATACACATCCTCTTCCAGAATACCATTCAGGAAGGCGGTTTTCACGTCCATCTGCCAAATTTCATAATCATGAAAAGCTGCAGTTGCTAGTAGAATCCGAATAGATTTCATCATTGCCACTGGGGAATAGGTTTCATCGTAATCCACACCGTGAACTTGTCTGAAACCTTTTGCCACCAACCTGGCTTTATAAATCTGGACATTTCCATCCACGTCAATCTTCTTCTTGAAGATCCATTTGCACTCGATGGCTTTTACACCAGCGGGTAAGTCAACCAACGAAAACACTTGGTTGACCGACATGGAGTCCATTTCGGAATCAGTGGCCTTGCGCCACTTCGAGGAATCTGGGCCCATCATGGCTTGATTGAAGTTCGATGGTTCATCACCATCAATGATCAGAAGATCATGACAGTCAGTCACGAGGAATCCTTGATATCTCTCGGGTTCGTGACGGATCCTCCCGGATCTTCGAACTTCAGGTACTACAGGTTCAGGCTCTACAATTTCTTGTAGGTCCTCCTGAAGGATTGTTTTAGTTGATCCTGATTCAATTCTTAGATTCATATCAACCTAAACATGCGATCTAGGTTCTTCTCAGAATAGAAACAAATGATGATCTCACCTTATACCTGTTTGCAGCGGAAAGAGATGGTATGTCTGAGATCAGAGAAACACCGAGGGATGAATCCTCCAAAGGTTCACACACGCGATCACAGAAAACGGCTGCTAGACCACTAGGAGCTCGGCGCAGAGAGAGAGAGAGTTTTCGGCTGTGGGATTAGGGTTTATTGCTCAGAAACTCGAGTTTTACCTTATAAAACTTGTCTGATCCCGTTTGGGCCATTTGGCCCAAACACCAATTAACTAGACGTCATTCGCGCACTGTGTCGACCGATACCCCTTGTGTATCGATCGACACACAGTGCCTAAACCGTTTTATTCTCTCTAAGTACAGTAAATGCCTAGCACTTTTACCGTACTTCTGCTAAACCGTTCCTACACATTTTCCTGTTAGCTTAGGCGTGTGACCCATATGGGATCATATAATAAAGGCAATAAGTCCAAGACTTATAGATCATGAGCGGACTCTAGCAAGCCATCATGACCCCCAGTATTATATGACTTATGTCTGATCATTGACATACTCTTACTTTCTAGAGACAGTACCGAGATTACTGGACACAATTCCAACAATCTCCCACTTGTACTGGAATCTCTGTATTCATAATCCTTTTGTCACAATATCTCGATTAGTCATAAGGCAAGATTGGTGTCATCCTTATAAAGCCTAATCTTGTTCATCGGACTCTGATTTGATACTGACAATCCAAACGACTCGGGACAGTCCGTTTGAGCATGGCCATGCATTTTCCAGTATTCAAATCTCCGATTGGCCTAGAGATATTCACTCCATTTATATTGGAGGGACAAATTCCGTCTTGTTCCATCACTGTAAACTATTCATTTCATAATGTACCCAAACAAGGTCCTTATAACTATCGCAGAACGATAGCGTTAGACAATGATCAAAGTGCATCAGTCCATGTGCAGTCACATGCATGCGAACTCAGGTCTAAGGACTATACTCTATAGTCGTAGTAAGAATCTCTTATGACACAGATATAAATATCCTGAAGAGTTCTTATAAGCGGGTCTTGTCCGGTCGTATGTTCCCAAACATACACCTATGTACTGACTTTGATGCCGCGCATCTATGACACACTGAGACTTTGTCATAAGTCACGTACCAATCCAGTCTCACACGGTTGTTGGTGTTCCAATTTCAACAACCTTCGACTAGGGACGGGATGATATAAACATCTATCAAATATAGGGTCTCATGATCAAGCTAAATGACTTCGATAACTCAAGATCAAGTCATTTACTTCGATGACCTATAAAATGGTTCATATCACTTTGGAACGATTATTTCATCACAGTTAAAATAATCTTGAAATAATAATTTCATTAAACATAAGAATGTTTTACAAGAACATATCAAATAACTAAATAAAAGCCCTCAAAACTCCCACTCAAATTTAGATTACATTTCTATGTCTCTAATGCCTACAGCTTCAGTCAGAAACTCGAGCTTAGGCCTTGGGAGTGGCTTTGTCAACGGATCAGCGACGTTATCATCTGTCTGAACTCGGCTGATCTTGACTTCCTTTCTATTAATGATGTCACGTATCAAGTGAAATCTTCTTAGAACATGCTTGGATTTCTGGTGTGATCTTGGTTCCTTTGCCTGAGCTATAGCACCATTGTTGTCACAAAACAGTGCCAGAGGCTCAGCCGCATCTGGTATCACACCTAGTTCAATAATGAACTTTCGTATCCAAACAGCTTCCTTCGCAGCTTCTGAGGCGGCGATATATTCAGCTTCTGTAGTGGAATCAGCAACGGTGTCTTGCTTGGAGCTTCTCCAACTGATTGCACCGCCATTCAGACAAAAGATATAACCGGACTGTGACCGGAAATCATCTTGGTCTGTCTGGAAACTTGCGTCCGTGAATCCACTGACTTTAAGCACATCACTTCCACCGTACACTAAGAACTTATCCTTAGTATGTCTTAGATACTTCAAGATATTCTTTACGGCAATCCAATGGTTTTCACCTGGATTTGACTGGTATCTACTCGTCATGCTCAATGCATAAGCAACATCAGGACGAGTACATATCATGGCATACATGACAGATCCTATTGCAGATGCATAAGGAATATTCTTCATGCGCTCAAGCTCAGCAGCCGTCGTAGGGCTCTGCTTCTTGCTTAGCGTTGTGCCATGTACCATTGGCGTGAAGCCCTTCTTGGAATCCTTCATGCTGAATCTTTGTAGGACTTTGTCAATGTATGAATCTTGACACAAGCCTATCAGCCTTCTAGATCTATCCCGGTAGATCCTGATTCCAAGAACGTATGCGGCTTCACCCATGTCTTTCATGGAAAAACAACTTCCAAGCCAGTCCTTTACCGACTTTAGCATTGGAACGTCGTTTCCGAGAAGCAGTATGTCATCGACATACAGAATAAGAAATACAATCTTGCTCCCACTAGATTTCTTATACACGCATTGTTCTTCTTCGTTTCTGATGAAGTCAAATTGCTTGATCGCTTCATCAAAACGAAGATTCCAGCTCCTCGATGCTTGCTTCAATCCATAAATGGATTTATGAAGCTTGCATACTTTTCCAGCATTCTTTGGATCTATGTAACCGTCAGGTTGTGTCATATACACATCCTCTTCCAGAATACCATTCAGGAAGGCGGTTTTCACGTCCATCTGCCAAATTTCATAATCATGAAAAGCTGCAGTTGCTAGTAGAATCCGAATAGATTTCATCATAGCCACTGGTGAATAGGTTTCATCGTAATCCACACCGTGAACTTGTCTGAAACCTTTTGCCACCAACCTGGCTTTATAAATCTGGACATTTCCATCCACGTCAATCTTCTTCTTGAAGATCCATTTGCACTCGATGGCTTTTACACCAGCGGGTAAGTCAACCAACGAAAACACTTGGTTGACCGACATGGAGTCCATTTCGGAATCAGTGGCCTTGCGCCACTTAGAGGAATCTGGGCCCATCATGGCTTGATTGAAGTTCGATGGTTCATCACCATCAATGATCAAAAGATCATGACAGTCAGTCACGAGAAATCCTTGATATCTCTCGGGTTCGTGACGGATCCTCCCGGATCTTCGAACTTCAGGTACTACAGGTTCAGGCTCTACAATTTCTTGTAGGTCCTCCTGCTGCTCTTCCTCATTAGGTTGAGCAGTATCCTGTTCATCTTGAATTTCTTCAAGCAGTACCTTACTCCCACTGTCTTTCTTAGAGAGAAACTCTCTCTCAAGAAAGTTACAATCCCGGGCAACAAAGATCTTGTTCTCGGAACGTAGATAGAAGTAATAAGCCTTGGTTTCCCGTGGATAACCAATGAAGTAGCATTTGTCAGATTTTGGTGTAAGCTTGTCTGAGATCAATCTCTTGACATAGGCTTCACAACCCCAAATTCTGAGATAAGACAGCACTGGAGCTTCTCCAGTCCATAATTCATATGGTGTCTTTGCTACTGCTTTCAATGGCGCTCTATTTAGAGTGAACACTGCTGTTAGCAGAGCATATCCCCAAAGGGATATTGGAAGGTCTGTGTGACTCATCATAGATCGAACCATATCCAATAAGGTCCGATTTCTCCTTTCAGACACACCATTCCATTGAGGTGTTCCAGGAGGAGTGAGTTGGGATACGATCCCACACTCTCTCAGATGATCACTGAATTCTTGGCTTAAGTATTCTCCTCCTCGGTCGGACCGAAGAGCCTTAATGCTTTTGCCAAGTTGGTTCTGTACTTCATTTTGGAATTCTCTGAACTTCTCAAAAGATTCAGACTTATGTTTCATTAAATAAACATATCCATACCTACTGAAATCATCAGTAAAGGTAATGAAGTACTGATAGTTTCCTCTTGCATTTGTGGACATTGGGCCACACACATCAGTGTGTATCAGGCCCAATACGTCACTGGCCCTCTCGTTAGGTTTATTAAAGGGGGCCCGTGTCATTTTGCCCATCATGCAGGATTCGCATTTCTCACATGACTCAAAGTCAAATGAGCCAAGAAGTCCATTCGAATGGAGCCTCTTGATGCGTTTCTCGCTGATGTGCCCTAAACGACAATGCCATAGAAACGTTCGGTTCTCCTCATTAGGTTTGAACCGTTTGGTATTAATGTTATAAATTGGCGCGGATTGATCGAGTATGTAAAGCCCATTCATAAGAGGGGCAGAACCATAGAACAAATTGTTGCGATTGAAGGAACATAATTTATTCTTAACTGAAAAATCATAACCTTCCAAATCCAACAAAGAAATTGAAATAATATTTCTGCTTATAGCAGGTACAAAATAACAATTATTCAGTTCTAAAATCAATCCCGAAGGTAAAGACAACAAGTAAGTGCCTACAGCTAGTGCTGGAACTTTCGCTCCATTCCCAACTCGTAGCTCCACTTGTCCTTGCTTCAGCCTTCTACTGTTGCTGAGTGCCTGCATATTAGTACAAATATGAGCCCCACAACCAGTATCCATAACCCATGAGGTATTATCAGAAGTAGTTGTATTAACTTCTATAACAAAAATACCTGTTGAAGAAGTCTCAAAAGTCTTCTTCTTCAATTCCTTTAGACCTTCCTGGAATTTCTTACATTCCCTCCTCCAATGCCCTGGTTCTTTACAGAACCTGCATATGTCAGTTGGCCCAGCCTTGGACTTGGGCTTGGGCTTTGGCGTGTCCTTGTCCGCGACTTGGACAGCCTTGGCCTTTCCCTTATCCTTAGCAGAGGATTTCTTAAACCCCTTGCCCTTCTGCACCATAAGCACATTTGGGTCCTTGGCGGTTTTCCTCAAATTGGGCTCCGCAGTCTTGAGCATTCCGTGAAGCTCAGGCAATGTCTTACTCAAGCCATGCATGTTAAAGTTCAGAATGAACTGATCATAGCTTGCAGGTAATGACTGCAGAATGATGTCGCAGGCAAGTTCCTGGCTGATTGGGCAGTCGAGTTTCTGAAGATGATCGAGATAACCCATCATCTTCAAGACATGAGGACTCACTGCCGCATTCGCAGCCAACTTGCAGTCCAAGAGGTTCTTAACTGTTTGAAACCTCTCAGTCCTAGCCTGCTCCTGAAAAAGCGATTTCAGGCTTGCCATTATCTCGATGGGTGACAATACACTCTCGAACTGTTTTTGTAGCTCAGGAGTCATTGTCACCAACATCAGGCAATAAGCATCATTTTCATCTGACGAATGCTTTTCCCAAGCATTATGCAGAGTCCTGGCGGCATTGGCAGGAGGCCTCTCGGGGAGAGGATCACGAAGGACATAATCCTTCTTCTCCTGCTTGAGGACTAGCCTCAAGTTCCTTGACCACGTCAGGAAGTTCGTTCCAGTCAGCTTCTCCTTTTCGAGAACAGACCGGATCGAGAATGAGTTTTGTGTGCTTGTAGTAGTCATAGCTGAAATATATAGATAAAAAGGTTATTAGTTAAAATGTTCAATATGATTAATCTCGTATTAAATTTAATATGATTAATCACGCATTATATTCAATAACATAAGTTACCCTCAATAGAATATAATGATTCCAAGATCCACATATAACTAAGATTAAAGTGGGCCACTGGCCGTCACCAAACCTTAGCTTATATCGGTAAGCCCTATATCGGCTAATTATATCCGTGATATAACTCTTGGTTGTGAATCTGGGCCCGAGGCCCAATTCACTCTGATGTCTCAAGGCCCGGGACTCCCGATGGCCCAGTCAAGAAAACCAGACTATACAGTCATGTAATCATTAATGTCTGGGACTCCCAATGACATTTATGAATCACAAACCGTCTTATCCACGCAAAAGCAGACACCCTCACACTGTAAGGCCATGAATACAATTGAATGGGCTTCGACAGCTGACATAGAATGGACAAGACATCCAACGCTTGATATTGTTTGAGGTTCGTAGGTTTATTTAAAAATTCATTCCCAAAATAGAAGATTACTATTTCGGGAAACTTTCTATTTTTGGAAACCTACTATTTTTGGAAACTTTCTAAAATTGGAAACTTTCTAAAACCGGAAACTTTCTAACTTTAGAAATTTCTTAAAATCCGAATCATGCAAATCTAGAAACTTCTATAAATTAAGAAACTTTCTAATTTCAAAATATCGGAAACTTTAATTTAAAATCGATTTATATTCTTTATAAAAAAAATTTTAAATTAATCTGAAGAAAGACTCAAATAATTGGCCCAATTGTTTTAACTTCTTGGCCCGAGGCCCAAGAATTGGTCCATGTCCAAGACATGACCCAATTGTCCAATTAAATGACATAACCGGTCTGGTTCATTAAAATTGGTCTAACCAAATTTTAATTACTACGATGACCACAATTGTCAACCGGTTATTTACTAAACCGGATTTTCTCAATTTATTTGGTCCAACCAAATCAAATTAGAAAATCCTGGTTTAGGCACTAAATCCAATAATTCTTTCGACATTGGATTTCTTGTCCCGGTTTAACCAGACTTAATAAAATTATTAAATCTGTTTATTAAACCAGGACGAATTAATTTTAATCAAAATTAAACCGAGCCTTAAACCAACCATGTCGATCGATGGACCAACCGTGTCGATCGATCCATCAACCACATCGGTCGATGCTCTCAGCATCGATCCTGCATCGATCGTGCATCGATCCTGTATCGATCGATGCTCTTACGCATGCACGGATCCGAGCCAAAACCCTAACCGTGTCGATCGATGTGCACCAACCGTGTCGGTCGACGCACCAATATCGAACCTGCATCGATCCTGTATCGATCGATGCTTTCACGCGTTAACAGGGTTAGCCGATAGACTGTATCGACCGATCCATGCGATCGTATCGATCGATCCATGCGATCGCAGTCGATACAGACCTCTTGAAATCGCATTCTACCAAATCATATAGCTTGGTTTCTGCAATTTTATGTGTGTTTAGATTTCAATTCTTGTTGCTTAAATGGTTTCTCTTATCAGTAGTTGATTCAAAACACTTTTAAACAAGAAAACAATCCTAAACATTGAATCTAAACAAGAAAAACTAGAACCATTGGCTCTGATACCACTGAAGGATTGTTTTAGTTGATCCTGATTCAATTCTTAGATTCATATCAACCTAAACATGCGATCTAGGTTCTTCTCAGAATAGAAACAAATGATGATCTCACCTTATACCTGTTTGCAGCGGAAAGAGATGGTATGTCTGAGATCAGAGAAACACCGAGGGATGAATCCTCCAAAGGTTCACACACGCGATCACAGAAAACGGCTGCTAGACCACTAGGAGCTCGGCACAGAGAGAGAGAGAGTTTTCGGCTGTGGGATTAGGGTTTATTGCTCAGAAACTCGAGTTTTACCTTATAAAACTTGTCTGATCCCGTTTGGGCCATTTGGCCCAAACACCAATTAACTAGACGGCATTCGCGCACTGTGTCGACCGATACCCCTTGTGTATCGATCGACACACAGTGCCTAAACCGTTTTATTCTCTCTAAGTACAGTAAATGCCTAGCACTTTTACCGTACTTCTGCTAAACCGTTCCTACACATTTTCCTGTTAGCTTAGGCGTGTGACCCATATGGGATCATATAATAAAGGCAATAAGTCCAAGACTTATAGATCATGAGCGGACTCTAGCAAGCCATCATGACCCCCTGTATTATATGACTTATGTCTGATCATTGACATACTCTTACTTTCTAGAGACAGTACCGAGATTACTGGACACAATTCCAACACCTCCTGCTGCTCTTCCTCATTAGGTTGAGCAGTATCCTGTTCATCTTGAATTTCTTCAAGCAGTACCTTACTCCCACTGTCTTTCTTAGAGAGAAACTCTCTCTCAAGAAAGTTACAATCCCGGGCAACAAAAATCTTGTTCTCGGAACGTAGATAGAAGTAATAAGCCTTGGTTTCCTTCGGATAACCAATGAAGTAGCATTTATCAGACTTTGGTGTAAGCTTGTCTGAGATTAATCTCTTGACATAGGCTTCACAACCCCGAATTCTTAGATAAGACAGCACTGGAGCCACTCCAGTCCATAATTCATATGGTGTCTTTGCTACTGCTTTCGATGGCGCTCTATTTAGAGTGAACACTGCTGTTAGCAGAGCATATCCCCAAAGGGATATTGGAAGGTCTGTGTGACTCATCATAGATCGAACCATATCCAATAAGGTCCGATTTCTCCTCTCAGACACACCATTCCATTGAGGTGTTCCAGGAGGAGTGAGTTGGGATACGATCCCACACTCTCTTAGATGATCACTGAATTCTTGGCTTAAGTATTCTCCTCCTCGGTCGGACCGAAGAGCCTTAATGCTTTTGCCAAGTTGGTTCTGTACTTCATTTTGGAATTCTCTGAACTTCTCAAAAGATTCAGACTTATGTTTCATCAAATAAACATATCCATACCTACTGAAATCATCAGTGAAGGTAATGAAGTACTGATAGTTTCCTCTTGCATTTGTGGACATTGGGCCACACACATCAGTGTGTATCAGGCCCAATAAGTCACTGGCCCTCTCGTTAGGTTTATTAAAGGGGGCCCGTGTCATTTTGCCCATCATGCAGGATTCACATTTCTCACATGACTCAAAGTCAAATGAGCCAAGAAGTCCATTCGAATGGAGCCTCTTGATGCGTTTCTCGCTGATGTGCCCTAAACGACAATGCCATAGAAACGTTCGGTTCTCCTCATTAGGTTTGAACCGTTTGGTATTAATGTTATAAATTGGCGCGGATTGATCGAGTATGTAAAGCCCATTCGTAAGAGGGGCACAACCATAGAACAAATTGTTGCGATTGAAGGAACATAATTTATTCTTAACTGAAAAATCATAACCTTCCAAATCCAACAAAAAAATTGAAATAATATTCCTGCTTATAGCAGGTACAAAATAACAATTATTGAGTTCTAAAACCAATCCCGAAGGTAAAGACAACAAGTATGTGCCTACAGCTAGTGCTGGAACTTTCGCTCCATTCCCAACTCGTAGCTCCACTTGTCCTTGCTTCAGCCTTCTACTGTTGCTGAGTGCCTGCATATTAGTACAAATATGAGCCCCACAACCAGTATCCATAACCCATGAGGTATTATCAGAAGTAGTTGTATTAACTTCTATAACAAAAATACCTGTTGAAGAAGTCTCGAGAGTCTTCTTCTTCAATTCCTTTAGACCTTCTTGGAATTTCTTACATTCTCTCCTCCAATGCCCTGGTTCTTTACAGAACCTGCATATGTCAGTTGGCCCAGCCTTGGACTTGGGCTTGGGCTTTGGCGTGTCCTTGTCCGCGACTTGGACAGCCTTGGCCTTTCCCTTATCCTTAGCAGAGGATTTCTTAAACCCCTTGCCCTTTTGCACCATAAGCACATTGGGGTCCTTGGCGGTTTTCCTCAAGTTGGGCTCTGCAGTCTTGAGCATTCCGTGAAGCTCAGGCAATGTCTTACTCAAGCCATGCATGTTAAAGTTCAGAATGAACTGATCATAGCTTGCAGGTAATGACTGCAGAATGATGTCGCAGGCAAGTTCCTGGCTGATAGGGCAGTCGAGTTTCTGAAGATGATCGAGATAACCCATCATCTTCAAGACATGAGGACTCACTGCCGCATTTGCAGCCAACTTACAGTCTAAGAGGTTCTTAACTGTCTGAAACCTCTCAGTCCTTGCTTGCTCCTGAAAAAGCGATTTCAGGCTTGCCATTATCTCGATGGGTGACAACACACTCTCGAACTGCATTTGCAGCTCAGCAGTCATTGTCGCCAACATCAGGCAATAGACATCATTTTCATCTGACGAATGCTTTTCCCAAGCATTATGCAGAGTCCTGGCGGCATTGTTAGCAGGCCTCTCGGGGAGAGGATCACGAAGGACATAATCCTTCTTCTCCTGCTTGAGGACCAGCCTCAAGTTCCTTGACCACGTCAGGAAGTTCGTTCCAGTCAGCTTCTCCTTCTCGAGAACAGACCGGATTGAGAATGTGTTTTGTGTGCTTGTAGTAGTCATAGCTGAAATATAATATAAAAAGGTTATTAGTTAATATGTTCAATATGATTAATCTCGTATTAAATTTTAATATGATTAATCACTCATTATATTCAATAACATAAGTTACCCTCAATAGAATATAATGATTCCAAGATCCACATATAACTAAGATCAAAGTGGGCCACTGGCCATCACCCAACCTTAGCTTATATCGGTAAGCCCTATGTCGGCTAATTATATCCGTGATATAACTCTTGGTTGTGAATCTGGGCCCGAGGCCCAATCCACTCTGATGTCTCAAGGCCCGGGACTCCCGATGGCCCAGTCAAGAAAACCAGACTATACAGTCATGTAATCATTAATGTCTGGGACTCCCAATGACATTTATGAATCACAAACCGTCTTATCCACGCAAAAGTAGACACCCTCACACTGTAAGGCCATGAATACAATTGAATGGGCTTCGACAGCTGACATAGCCTGGACAAGACATCCAACGCTTGATATTATTTGAGGTTCGTAGGTTTATTAAAATCTTATCCCAAAATAGAAGATTACTATTTTGGGAAACTTTCCATTTTGGGAAACCTACTAATTTTGGAAACTTTCTAAAATTGGAAACTTTCTAAAACCGGAAACTTTCTAACTTTAGAAATTTCTTAAAATCCAAAACATGCAAATCTAGAAACTTCTATTTTAAGAAACTTTCTAATTTCAAAATTTCGGAAACTTTAATTTAAAATCGATTTATATAACTTTATAAAATAAATTTTAAATTAATCTGAAGAAAAGATTCAAATAATTGGCCCAATTGTTTTAACTTCTTGGCCCGAGGCCCAAGAATTGGTCCATGTCCAAGACATAACCCAATTGTCCAATTAAATGACATAACCGGTCTGGTTCATTAAAATTGGTCTTAACCAAAATTAATTACTACGATGACCACAATTGTCAACCGGTTATTTACTAAACCGGATTTTCTCAATTTATTTGGTCCAACCAAATCAAATTAGAAAATCCTGGTTTAGGCACAAAATTCAATTTTTCGACTTTGGATTTCTTATCCCGGTTTAACCAGAACTTAATAAAATTATTAAATCTGTTTATTAAACCGTGACGTTTAGATTTTAATCAAATTTTAAACCGAACCGAACCGAATTGGTCACGAACCAATCATGGTTGTGACCTAGCTCCACGATCACCATGCCCAGCCGCAAGCCGCACGCAAACGATCCGAGACCGAGACGGCAGCTGGACGGGACGGGACGGGACGGGACGATGCCGAGAGATCACGGACGTGATCGCCATGCGATCGTGGTCGATCTCTCTCGCGCGTCATAACCGATCGGGACGAGCCGGACGAGACGTGATCGGGACGAGATGCGATCGATCCGATCGATCAGCCCATCTCTCGCGATCGGACGCAAGACGTGATCCATGCGATGCCTTGCGGATCCATGCGATCCATGCGCTTCTCGGTCGATC
Source organism: Orychophragmus violaceus (assembly GCA_030180135.1). Lineage (NCBI taxonomy): Eukaryota > Viridiplantae > Streptophyta > Magnoliopsida > Brassicales > Brassicaceae > Orychophragmus > Orychophragmus violaceus. The sequence continues at coordinate 40,858,951 of CM058240.1, forward strand.
GCAATCCAAGTCATATAGCTTGGTTTTTGCGATTTCATATATGTTTAGGTTTCAATTCCTTGTTGCTTAAGTGATTTTTCTTATCAGTATATTGATTCAAAACACTTCTTAAACAAGAAAAACAATCCTAAACAAGAATCTAAACAAGAAAAACCAGAACCAATAGCTCTGATACCACTGAAGGAATGTTTTGTTGTTAATCCTGATTCAGTTCTTCAGATTAAACAGTCCTAAACATACGGATCTAGGTTCTCTTGATTAGAAACTTTATGTAGATCTCACCTTTTACCTGTTTATGCAGCGGAAGAGATAGAACAGGTCAGAGATCAGCAGAACCACCGAGAGATGGATCCTCCAAAGGCTCACACACGCACACCGTCAGGAAGAGGCTGCTAGACCACGAGGAGGGAGGCGCAGAGAGAGAGGAGATTCGCGGCTAGGGCTTAGGGTTAGGTGGAAAAATCAGACTCAAGTTTTAATTATAAAACTTGTCTATTTCCTTTTGGGCTTTTGGATTTAATCAGACCCATTAATCTCTCTCTAAGTACGACAAATGCCTGGCACTTTTACCGTACTTCTGCTAAGCCGTTCCTACACATTTTCCTGTTAGCTTAGGCGTGTGACCCATATGGGATCATATAATAAAGGCAATAAGTCCAAGACTTATAGATCATGAGCGGACTCTAGCAAGCCATCATGACCCCCAGTATTATATGACTTATGTCTGATCATTGACATACTCTTACTTTCTAGAGACAGTACCGAGATTACTGGACACAATTCCAACACATTGTACCAAGTGATTGGGAGTATGATCTTAATGATAATCTAAATTTTCAAGAAAAATTGAAAAATCTCCCTTGTTACGTAGTCCCATTCAACTACTAGGATTATTGCCAAGCTTGTATAATTCCTTTTTGATCCAATATCTGAAATACAAACACACGTGGTTGATCTTTTTTGACACCACTTGTGATCTTTCCAAATCTCCTTATTGGGTCATGTCGTGGTGGAACTATTTTGGTTCTCTCACATAAATTATTAAACCTAATATCCAAAATCATTCCAAATCTTCAAAGCAAATTTCGTTCCATCCCAAGAAGAAAAGAAATTTCCTCCATTAGCCCTATTCCATTCAAAATTCATTTCCCTTGGGTCTTTTCATGGACACTTGAATTTTCATTAGACACAATTCCTATTATCCGAAGAAATTTTAGAGTCAAATGGTGGGATAAATACAAAATTCCTTCAAATCTTCTTCCTTTAAATATCCTCACCTGGATAAAAGAACAAAATTCAAAAGCACATTACCAAACACTTAACCAAACACCAGAAACAAACTCTTTCTTGGAAAAAATCCAGAATGCTTTCAATGTTGGCAGGAGCAAAATCTGAAGAAGAAATTAAGGCGATCTGCTTACAGTTTCTACCTTCGATATAAGATTAAATTTCTCACACTTCGGGAAGCGAATAAGAGTCAAACATCCCGGAAATCGATGAAGAAATATTTGGCAATAGTGGAGCATGATTTCTCTTCACAAAATACAAATCTCGACAAAACACATGTTACGAATCTCATGAGTGCGGTTACACAATTACAAATCTCGACAAACGATCTCGTGTTACGATATACGACAAAAATCTTCTGATAACAACATAAGATTTTGAAATTAATTAATGTTTGATCTTTGCCTAAAAAAATAGTTCATGTTTGATCCTCCGCTTCTGATCTGTCATAGCCCGTTCAACATTGTGGATGCTAAAATCCACACTCGAGATTTATAGTGTTCAATTCAAACTTTTTAAGAAATGTGGGCAAGATTCTCGATCGAACCACAAGAATAACAAAGCTAAATCAGACGAATTCGGAGTTACATTGAATGAATGAGAATGATTACGTAGACTTAAGCTTTAAAGAGTGATTACAAGTGAAAAGTATCAAAGTGTGTATGCTCGGTTTCGGATAGATCCAATGAAGACAAATGCTCCTCCTTTATAGTTCTCTTTCGTGTCAATTGTCTTCACTCTTCTTCGGACGTCGTCTTCAACGTTCTTCATGATATTCGGGATCTTCGTGGACCTGATCCTCTCAGCAGATATCTTGATCGTGAGTTGATCGTCCACCTCTTGTGGAACTGTCGTCCATGTATTCTATGAATCAAGTAACACATGCGTTTGATAGATTGGGCCTTCGGTCTGGAGCATGTCTCTGGATTTGCTGTAAGTTGTTCAGCCTGTACAGCAATTAAGCAGAAGTCGGCCCAGCATGCCCAAAATTTAGTCTTAGTGAGCGGCTAGTCAGTGTTGGGGATATTCGCCTCGAAGATTTCCGGAAATCTTCCACTTACCGCATATTACATTTCCGTTGGGATTTACTTTTCTTCACAGATTTTCCTCTTCTTGCTCGGAATTATCTTCTTCTTTTTTATTCTTCGAGTTTATGTTTCCCTTTTTTGTAATTATACTTCCGCGGTTTAAATTTATCTACCGAATGGGCCGAAAAGGACAATCTGAGTCTGTTTGAGTGTAAGTCTTTTTAATCCAGCCAAAAGTCTATGAAATACGAATCTTGTGGGTTTTGCCCAAGTTCGTATTTCGTATAACTAATTCGACAACTAGTCTAAGCAAGTATCCCTTTGGAAAATTCGGGAAATACGTTCTACTTGGAACATCTTAGGAAGTGTGTTATGCTCGAAATTTCTGAGGAAATGCATTCTGTTTGGAAATTCAGAGGGAGTGTGTTCTGCTCGGATAATCCGAAGGAATGTGCCCGGACATTCAGAGGGCTGTTTGGATTGTCGGAACAGCCTTGCATACTAAGAAATTCTGCAAAGTTTGGTTCGAGCGTTTGAGGTTGTCCATGGAATTTTTCGGGTGATAGGCTTCTCAGAGCGACTCAAACGAGAAGTTTTCATTGCTCGAGAGATCGGCAAAATGGTTTCGTATGTTTTTCATAAAATGTTATCCATACGAAATATTATCCATATGAAGTGTTGTCTATGCGGAAAATGGCTATTTCGGATTGCTTAACCGGTTTTCAACTACTGATTTCTTCGAGGAGGATTTTGGCCTCAACAATTAGCACACTCATCAAGCTTTATTATGGTGATTGCGTGCTTTAGATATTCGAGGCGAAAAAATTGTTTGAAAGTTTTTGTCAAGCCGTTCTTCTCTTCAATGTTTGTTTAGTCGCAATGGAAGCTTCTTTTAATATCTTAATCGTAGATCATGGAGGGTCAGCACACCGAGCAAGATCGGTGGCGTCAGTGATGAGCAAGATGTATCAACAAGATATGAAAATGTTCAGAGCTGGATTCTTCATGATATCCGACCATGACGAATCAAGCTGGTCATCACGCGTGCAGAAGATTTTTCGCTGAAAAGAAAGTATGTCGGTCATCCGATGGGAAAATACCCGCCGAGCGGGGCGTATGACATAAATATCAATTTGCGGGATGATTGTACACTCTGCTCAGCTTTTGTATATGATCGGATGGATTAGTGTCAAACTGGTTTATAAGCGTTCTAGAAAAGCTAACATGCCAATGCTTGCCGTGTATACTGTGAGATTGTCTGAACGTTTACAGTTAGATTTTTGTGGTTTTACAAAAGTATAATTTCCTAGATATGAAAAAATGATCATCTTAGAATTAAGAGTTTGTTTTCCGGAGAAGAAATTTCCCATGGAAAATTGTCGAGAATTTCTTGCGATGTCAGCGAATCGTTTTAGCCGTGAAAGGCTATTTTGGCATTTTTGATGAATTTCTAGTTCTGTCGAGCTGTAAGAAGTTGTTTAGGTGAGATTATCGTCGTTGTCGAGCCGGTTAGCTTTGAGAAGCTTTTTATTCGTTTTTATTGGCAAGTTGATGAGTGTGAGATGAACACTTTGATGCAGAGATGCATATATATTTACGACTGAGTTTAAAAAATTGTGTGAGGGGTGGTGCTCGAGTTTTTCCATGAAATAAAAGGAATGGTTGCGAGGATTATATATGCTCAGCTTATCTGTCGTAAGTTACTGAATTTCTATAGAGTAGGTTTTCGTGGACGAGATGTTATGCTGGTTCCTTCTCGGAGATTATTGAAGCTAGTTTCTCCTTGTCAAAGGCATTCTTGTTTTCGAGTTGTTCAGACGAAATTTTGTCGAGAACTTTTCGCAAGAAGTTGTCGAAATATTTTTTGTTGCTCTATGGAGACTGATTGGACGCCGAGTGTGTTGATGGGGGGGGGAATGAACCGAGCAGACCATCCGAGCAGTATGTCCGAGTAGTCTGTCCGAGTGGATCTGCACACGAACATCGAGTAGGATGATCACGCGGTTTGCCAAACATATATCACTAAGCCGAGCGGGATGTTTTTTCAATTAGACCATCACTTCATAGCACCAATCAGGATGGACTGGTCAGAAATACCGAGTCTTCTAAGAAGATCCATACTTCCCATAAACCAAGCAGTCGTGTTGACTTTACGTTGATTAATACGAAAAAGTCGAGCAGATTTTTTTGAAAGAAAATCTCCCTTATCGGCTCGGTATAGACTGTTTGAGTTGGTTTTATATTGCTCTAGGATTTTCTGAATAGCTTCGCATAGTTCCCGGAGGAGGTGTGATTTCGTCTTTGCGTTTGATTCTTGGTGCTTCTGGAGCGTTGCGCTCGGAATCATATTAGGTTGTATTCCGAGATTGAAGGGTAGCGAGATATACTCGTCTTATGGACCTATTTTGGCAGTGATCCTTAAAATCTGTGTGCTTAAGAGCATCTTTGCGAGTTCTTAGTTAAGTTTTTAGTTTGAAGTTTGCCGAGATATACCCGAATTAGAAACCTTTGATGATCGAGACCACCATGTTCAGAAGCGTCTAACTGGGTTTTGAGTTAATTTCGAAGGTTTGGCGCGGTAGACTCGACTTAAGGACCAATGATGAATGAGAACAACGTGCCTGGAAGCGTTAAACTAGGTTTCAAGTTAACTTTGAAGGTTGGCTTACGGACCTATAATGATTGAGACCAGTGTACTCGGATGCGTTTAACTGGGTTTCGAGTTAATTTCGAAGGTTAACGAGATGTACCCGACTTACGGACCTATGATGATTAAGACCAAGGTGCTTGGAAGCGTCTTACTGGGTTTCAAGTTAAGTTTGAAAGTTAGTAAGATGTACTCGAATTAGGGACCTATGATGATTAAGATCAATGTGCTTGGAAGCGTCTAACTGGGTTTCAAAGTTTACTTCGAATTCGGTACTATTGCAAGACATCTCGAATTATATTCTCGTTTTCGATAGTAAATTGGTATCAGCGGATACCATGCCAAGGTGTACTTGGCCAGGACGTCGTTTAGACCAGTGTGCTAAGCATCGTTTACTGCGTTTAGATGTTTACTTTGAACTTGGTACTTTTGGGACACACCTCGACTTACATTTTCGTCGTCGGTAGTATGTTTATACAGTGTAGGATATACCAAACGGATACCAGACCAAGGTATACTTTGTTAAGACATCATATACCAGTGTGCTAAGCAGAATCTACTTGGTTTTGGGGGTTACTTAGAATTCGGTTCTGGTGCAACACATCTCGACTTATATTCCCATCATCGATTAGAAAACATACCTAGCAAGTATTAGGAATTTGTATAGCGCGCTTTTATCTATTTGTTGGATGAATAAAACTTTAATCCGCATAGGATATGTTGGTTAGGATCCGTAAATGATGCGTTTGTTTGTCTGATGTGGCCAACAACAGACGAGATGAGAATGCTGAGAAATTGTGAAAATGTACTAGACTTGACTCGGGATAATACGACAGTTAATGAATTGGACTAGTTTCCTAAATTTTATTTTAAAACAAGTACATCAAATGAAAGTGAAAAGAAAATTAGTTATCGTTGACCGGATAATTCCAAGCCTACGATTGAGGAGTTGAGCCTTTGCGGAGGCGTCGAGCTGTGTGATCTTGATCTTATGTGTCGAGTGTGTTGATGGAGTATTGAGTGAAATGTTTTGCTAGTTGAATGCACGGAGTAGACAGTCCAAGTAAGTCTTGAAACTACACAACAAAAAAATGATTGCATATTACGATAGCACATTTTCTCAAAGTGCTATTAAATTTGAGTTTTTATTTTGGATCCTAAACGATAGCATTTTCTTAATGTTAAGTATGAATTTCAATAGCTGGGAACCTAAATTCACTTAAACCGCCAAAGACTTAGGAAAAAAAAACAGCGATGTTTCCATTATTCTTCTTATTTCCCTCTTCTCCTAAAACCCTTAGTCAGAAAAGCTACCCTCTCTCTCGATTTCTCTCACAAACCGGGAAAACCCAGAAAGTTGAGCTCGCCTCCGCCGCCGTTGAAGGTCGACGCGGCCACAGACACCTTCGCCGGCCCTAATTTTCCCATTCTCCATCGCGATTGAGCAAGTCTCGAAGGCATGCAAGTCTTTCCTTCTATGATTTCTCTCTTTCTTTTATGCATACCTCATTCTTTCCTTTGAACTATGTTGAATCTAGACGACATTTAGTAGGTTTTTTGTTTTATAAGTTCCGATTATAGGGTTTAACTGATTCGATTCCTCAAAGTGTGGCTCTTTATGCATGCCTTTGTTCTTTGCTGATTTCGAATAAATAATTCATATTAATGTTTGTGGGATCTGATTTAGGCGTAGCTGGATAATCATCTAGTTTCTAAATCATACATAAGTTATATATGCTCTTTATTTGCATTCGTTAGTTGTGAGCTATGTTGTGCTTCTATTGCCAAGTATACTTAGATTCTCTGTATATTTTTGAACCTATTTTCATCTATTATCAATTATATTCTTGTTTTTGTATTCAATCTTGATCAGTTAACTGAAACTTAAAAACATCTCTTATAAAAGATGAGTTAATTTGTTTAAGTTCTGAAACTATTATAAGGCTTCACTTTTGTTTGTAGAACCGTGTCTTTTCCAATGCATCGTTTGGAGCTTCAATTCGTGATGAATATCATTTTAATCATTTCGTTTTTTTTATTTGCAAGTGATTTTGAGTGCAATTGCGAGAAATCTGAAGCTTTTCTTTGGCTCTTACAAGAAAACAGGTTAGTGCCATCTTTCCATATCCTTAAAGCTTATGTGACTGTTGTTTTGATCAATTTAAATGTTCTTTGTTTGATATCTGTGGAAGCTTGATTTATTGTGCTTATATGGAGATATAATCTGTTGAATAATTTGAAAGAAAATTGAAATTACAAAACCAATATCTTGTAACTTCTACATCTGTTTAAACTTGTTTTTTTGTATATAACTTAAATGATCTCTGTTTTTTTGTTCACTTGCGTGTTACAGTAGAACGAGTTTTTGTATCTGGATACTACTAAGTCTGAAATGTCGCCATTGATTTGCTGTCTCTTGTATGTGATTACAATCTTTATATTTTCCGATATTTGTACAATGGTCATGATACATTGTTTGTGTCTGTTCTTCATTATGACTGTGTCCTCTTGGTGGTTGTGATTGTTTCACTGGTAATTATAAATGTTTTGGTTAAATTGTTAGATTGTATCTTATGGGTTATGGGTTTGAATTGTTTCTGTTTTGGTCTTCATTTTGCTTATGGGTTTGAATTGTTTATCAAAGATATAAATTAAACTAGAACATAAAATGGTGGAGAAGGCATGGTTCACCTTTGCAGGTATTAAATTACATCAAGAAAAGTTAGGATTTCAATGGGAGTTTGTAAACTTTAAGTTTTTTTTTTCCTTTACTTTCCCTTGAAGTGCTGATCTTGCATACGAAAGAGAGGCTTTAAATTTTGTATAGCTTGTGGCTGCTGCGTTAGGAGACTGCAATCATATCATATGTCCCTTCATTGACTGTCGAGATATACTTCGGCAGTCAGCTACTGTTGTAGTTGAGCATCTTGTAACCAGGGGAATGGATGAGGGTTACAAGATGTCTATGGACTGTTATCATCATGGGGAAGTTAACTCAGGGCCTGAAAGTGAAAGCAAAGTAAACCATCAATGGAATGATGAGATTTTGGATTGTATAAAGTTGCTGAATTTTTGTATGAAGAGTTTACTAGTAATGAAGGCTTAAGTGAGATTGCAGAGTGTGAGGACAAGAAAGAAGACGAGTTCCTTTCGAAGCTAGCAGATTCTGAAACACCACTATACCCAAGTTGTGTAACCCATAGCAAGTTGTCAGCTATTGTCAAGCTGTTTAGACTGAAGACACAAAGGGATGGTCTGACAAGAGCTTTAACGATCTGCTAGAGACATTGACAGGGATGTTACCTGAAGATAATGTTCTTCACACATCATTGTAAGATGTAAAGAAGTTATTGAAATCGTTTGACATGGGTTATCAAAAGATACATGCGTGTGTTAATGACTGCTGCCTATATAGGAAGAAGTACAAGACTTCACGATGGAAGACTAATATGCATACTGGTGAGGAGAAGAAAAGAGTACCTCAGAAAGTACTAAGGTACTTCCCGATAATCCCACGACTGAAAAGGATGTTCAGGTATGAGGACATGGCTAAGGAAATGAGGTGGCATTTTACTAAAAAAAGTAGCGATAGAAAGCTGCGTCACCTGGTAGATTATGTGACTTTGGATCAAATGAATCATAAGTACCCTTCGTTTGCAGAAGAAGAGAGGAATCTTCGTTTTGGACTTTCTACTGACGGATTCAATCCCTTTGACATAAAGAATACTAGGTATAGTTGCTGGCCTGTGCTGATGGTAAACTATAATTTTGCCTCCAAATCTATGCATGAAAGAGAAGAACATCATTCTTACATTGCTTATTCATGGTCCCCAACAACCTGGTAACAATATTGATTTGTACTTAGAGCCCCTCATAGAGGACCTGAACCATTTGTTGAACAATGGAGAGTTAGCATACGACGCATTAAGTAAAACTACCTTTACACTTAAGGATATGCTTCTTTGGACAATTAGTGATTTTCCTTCCTATGGGACTATGGCTGGCTGCAAAGTAAAAGGTAAAATGGGCTGTCTTTTATGTGAGAAAAACACAGACTGCATTTGGTTAAAGTTCAGCAGGAAACATGTGTATATGAGCCATACAAAGGGTCTGCCATCGACACACAATTATCGGGGAAAGAAGACAAAGTTTGATGGAACGCAGAATATGAAAGAAAAGGAAAAATCTTAAATGGTCGTGATATTTTACGAAACCTAAAAAATTTCAAAAATGATTTTGGAAATCTGAAAGAATCTGCAAGGAAAAGGAAGAAAAAGGAGATAAGTGGATTAAAATCTGATAGTGAGGATCTATAAAGTTTGAGGAGGAGGAAGTCAATATTCTTCAAACTGGAATACTGGGAGGTAGGTTAGTTTTCATTTCTTCACCTCAGTTCTTTCTCAGAATCAATGGTGTATTTTGTATGAATTGGTTTTGATTAATATTTTCTATTTTATGCTAGGAACTTCCGGTACGTCGTAACTTAGATGTAATGCATGTTGAGAGAAATGTGTCTGCAAGTATAATCGCTACTTTGTTGCATTGTGGGAAATCGAAAAATGGCCTTCATGCTCGCAAAGACCTGGCGTATCTTGGTATTAGGAAAGATTTACACCCAAATACCGAAGGTAAAAGAACATACCTACCACCAGCACCATGGTCTTTGTCCAAGTCAGAGAAGAAATTTTTTTGTAAGCTGCTCTTTGACTTTAAAGGTCCATATGGGTGCAGCTCGAATATATCAAGGGCTGTATCATTAGAGATTGTACGGTAAGAAGATTGAAATCACACGACTATCATGTGTTGATGCAACAACTTCTTACGGTAGCACTTAGAGGATTGTTGCCTAGAGGACCTAGAATAGCTATCTTACGCTTATGCGCATTCTTCAACCACTTGTGTCAGCGAGTTGTGGATTTGGACCAGATTTTGGTTATGGAAGCTGAGATTGTTGAGAGTTTATGCATGTTTGAAAGATTGTTCCCTCCTAGTTTCTTTGATATCATGGTCCACATAACAGTACACCTAGGAAGGGAAACAAGGCTAGGTGGACCAGTCCATTTTCGATGGATGTACCCATTTGAAAGGTACAATTCATATTGCTTCATTAAGTTTTTTCATTTACTTCATTATCTGTTTTTATAGCTGATGATCTTTGGTTACTGTCTAGGTATATGAAGGTTTTGAAAGACTATGTGAGGAAACCTGCAAGACCAGAGGGCTGCATAACTGAGTCTTACCTTGCAGAAGAATGCATCAGATTCTATAATGAGTTCTTGAAAAAGACAACAAATGTGGAGGAAAAGTTAGAGAGAAATACTGAGTATGAGAATAATTCTATTCTTGAGGGCTGTCCTATATCTGCAGGAAAAACAATTACCCTTACCGAAATGGAAAAGAAAATAGCCCACCTTGCTGTCATTCAAAATATAGCTGTCGTGGATCCATATGTTGAGTAAGTTCAAACAGTTTTCCATTTCTTTGACCATTTCCAATAAAACCTTAGCTGACTGAATCTTTTATGTTGAACAAGCATTCATCTGCAGTATTTACAAGACTCAAATTAAGGGTGCATTGATGCATCAGTTTTATGGAGGATGCATACTCAAAACTTTGCTGATTGTCTAAAAGAACAAGCAATCTTAGCATACCTCTGCAATTAAGTTAGTGAAGTATGTTTGTATTGATTGCTCGGCTGATTTTATTTTCTATATTTGGTAGATACCTGTGAACTCAGTCGCTTTTGACGAAACTCTCAAATGGTTAAGATATGGTCCTCGTAGTAGTGCAAGATCCTACACAGGATATATAGTGAATGGACAACGTTTTCACACCAGCTCAGTGCATAGGCAAAGTCAGAATAGTTGGGTCTATCCCGAGGAAACTGCAATATGTATATCTAGTGCGAAAGACACATCACAAGTCTTTGATTTGGTGAAATACTACGGGAGAGTCACTAACATCATATTGATGGATTATAATATCTTCCATGTTCCTTTATTCCAGTGTCAATGGGCAGTAAGAGGTAATGGAGTGAAGGTTGAAGATGGCTTTCCTCTAGTTAATCTTAATCAAAATCAAATATCCTTTTTGAGAGATCCGTATATATTAGCTTCACAAGCAAAACATGTATTTTATTCAAGGGAGGATGATACATCAAATTGGTATGTTGTTATGAGAGGTCCTTCAAGGCGATATAGTAAGGAGGATGTTGCAGACGAAAATGCAGATATTGGGCCACTACCTTCAAACGTCGACATGGATGAATCTGGAAATTCTCGAACTGATTGTGAAGGCATCTATGTTTGAAATGTAGTTTGTTATCATTGTATTGTTATCTATGCATTGTCTTATTTCTGTGTGTTACTTATTGTTATATATTTTTTGTCTTATGTTTGAATGGTCATTGTGTGATTGTTTTATATGTTCGTCTGAAGACTGATCAGTCATTTTGTGATTGATAATGTTATATATGTGTTTGAATTATTTCTGATTGGTTACCATTTGGTCATTTCAGGTGAAATAAGATGGGACGAAATAATAATAAGCGTGGTAAAAGATAGAATAATACTCCCGCATGCAACAATCAGGTGGAGTCATATCAGCATTTTCAAGAGGCAATGGATTTGAAAGATGTTATGGATTTGGAAGAACCAATTGACTTGGAAGGGCCAACTAATATGGAAGATACACAGCCTTGAAATACACCTGCTGCAAATGGAGATGCTGATGAGGAGCCTCAAGGTGAATTAGAACTTTCTGAAGACAGTGATCACCTGAATGAACCTAAACGGAAGAGACAGAGAGGCCCAACAACAATGAAAAACATCGCAAAGAATCCTAATATCAGAGAACGGGTTGACTTCACAATCATCGTAAGGGTTTGATTAGTTTATGATATAGGGTTTAAGTTTTGGATTAGTTTAGGGTATAAGGTTTAAAGTTTAAGGTATAAGAATATAATTGTATAAAGTTTAAGATATAACTGTAAATGTTTAGGGTATTGCAAGGTTATAACACATAAATAATTTTTGATTTCGTACACAAAACATATGCGATAATTAAATTTTTATGTTCGATTAAGGATGTAGGATTTTAAAATATAATTCCATTTCATTTCCCAATTATCAACGAAATATATAATTCATTATATATATTAAAAATAGAAGTTTTGAAATATTTTATTTAACGTTTACAACAATGTAGTATAGGTTTAGGGTTTAGGGTTTTGGAATCTTTTCACTAACTTTACATAAACCCTATATTCCAATACCTTAAAACCTAAACATATATTACAATGTCTTAAACCCTAAACCCTAAACCTATATTCAGATACCCAAACCCTAAACCTATATTCCAATATCCCAAACACCTGAATATATTTTATTTGTCATTTAACATTAGAAAATACAAAAAATTAGACTTTATGTTTTTATAATGAATGTATGTTTGTTCTATAGATTCTCATAATATATTTTTTTTTATAATTTGTTGTTCTAACCGTAATCTTAAAAATAGATGTTTAATTTTGTCCAAACAAAATAAATTTAATGTCTAACCAAAATTTTAGGATTAATATGATTAAAAATAGGATTAAATAATTTTAGATTAGATAAATTATTTTATGATTTTTGTTTAAGAATTTAGGATTAGATAAACAACCGAAAAACATAAACCGCTAAAATTTTCATTTTTACTTGGTTAACCGCCAATTAATTTTCATTTTGGTGGTTCAATTATTAGTCTCTAGGTTTTGAGTCTTCGACCTCAATCCATTTATGTTCTTAAAGTTTAGACTCCTCCTCTCCTAACCACTGTCTTGCTCTCGTCAAGAAATGCGGCCATTTCCGGCTTGCTCTAGTCAAACCGATCCTTCAATCGATCTCTCTGATGTCTCTCAAACCATTTATGTTCTTCAATCTGAAACTCCTCTCTTAATCTCTTTCTCTCTCTAATCTGGGATTCTTCACCCTCGGGTCAGATTCGAGGAAGACGATGAGGTCTGAAGTCCTTGTAGTATGGGTTTGTTTCGATAAGTAGTTTTGAAGTCGATTTGAAGTTTTATTGATTTTCCTGCTTAATGGAACAAATTCCTTGAATTTGTATATGAGATTAGAAATAATGGGTCTTGTGATTGTGCAGCTAGGGAGAATCTATGGGCATCAAAAAAGGAATTCAACAAAACTGAGGATGATTTGAAGTCTCTTCAAAGCTTTGGCCACATCTGTAATTTCATCATTCTCTTCTCTCAATTCCTCTTAGTTTTCATTGTTTCTAACTGATAAAATTTTTGCATTTCATAGTTGCGGGTTTCTTCATTGGCTCGCCGGGAAACAAGAAGGCGGAGGTTGTGGTAGAAGAAGAACTCGACGGTGGAGGTGGTAGTTGCAAAAGAATATGACGGCGTAGATGGTTATGGTGGAAGTAGAACACGTAAGTGGTGGTGCAGACCTGATGACGGCTCACTGCGGAGACACTAAATAATTAGATTAGGTTTTTTTTTGGTTTGATTGAACCGGTATTCGTTTTAAATCAGATTATGGTTTTTGGGATTTGGTTTTTGCTTTGGTCTTGTTTAACAAATTGTAATAGTATCCAATATTCATTTTTAGTTAATTCATTATATTTATAATTTTATAATAAATTGTGCAATTTGGTTTTTTATTATAAATTTTATATATATTCATAAAATATTGACAAAAACTTTATTCATAAAATAAAAGCTCATTAATCAAAAATCAGTGAATTGAAAGACAAAAACAAATAACAAAAATACAAATGTTATTTTAAAATAATATATAACATATTGGTTATGCTGTAACATATTAATAAATAACATTAAATAATTTCTATTGTATATTTAAATATCGCACATAGAAAAATGTTATTGTATATACAACAACCATAACATACATAAAAACGTTATCTTAAGTGTCCGATCTATTATCGCGGTCGATGATAGAACGCTTTTTAAAACGCTATATATTTATTAAATAGCGTTTTACAGGCGCTAACAATACACAATTTTCTTGTAGTGTATGCACGATATGACGATGGTGGCACTATAAAAAGTGCATATTGCAACATATTTTTGCAATACTTGTTTTTGTTACAATATTTATACATATTTTGCAATATATGTGCAAGAATTGACACACGTTGTAAGTTTATCATAAACTCAGTGCAAAAACACAACAACAAGAATCATTGGAAATTTTTGTTGCCAGTTACCAACTATTTTACAGCGATATTATTTTTTTGCAATATTTGCAAGAAACAATTACAATAATGAATTATCGCTATTTTACAAAAAGTTATACTGTATGATTTTCTTGTAATTTTATTTGCAAGAATTTTAATAACTTTTTTTTTCCAAGAATATGTTAATCTCCACGATGTTACTCATGAAGAATTAGATTCAGAATAAAATGATCTCCCATAATTCCAAAATAACAGGAGATGATTCGTCGTGATATTTTTCAAAGATTATGTTGAAATATTTTTGTTTGATTATGGATTAAATCATAGTTTGATACATTTTATTTATTTTAGAGTTACGCATAAATTATATACAAAATATTTATAAATCATATAAACATTTATAACGATATACATGCAAAGTTCCAATGATCAAGATATCTCAGAATTTAATCAAATAATTGAAAAGCTAAAGACTCTATTTACCAAAGTTTAACAAGTATAATTATAATAATTGTTAAATCTTCAACACTTTGACAAAAATATCAACCTCTTATCAATTTGACACGTCTACTCTTATTGAATCATACAACACTGATTAAAAAAACATACAGCTCGTGATTTAAGAGTAGGAAAAATCTATATCTGTGATTCCCGCTGCAACATTTCCCGCCGCATTTGCTTTGTTTTTTCTATTTTAATTTCCCGCTATATCTGTGATTCCCGCTGCTCATAACTACGAATATATTATACTAACAGTTAGATGTTGTTGTTTGTAAATATATATATATATATAAATATATATAAATATAGTTAAAATAAGATGATAATATTAAACAGATATAAAAACATAAATTAAAACAAATAAAGTAAATGGACGGTTAAACCAATCACTTAAACATAAATATAAACATAAATTAAATCATATAAGTAATTTGGACGGTTAAACCAGCCATTTAAATGGTAATTAAAATGAAAAGTACTTAAATAAGAACAACAAGATAAAACACTTATTTATTAAAACTTACTTAAAGGAGATAGAACAATGGCTAAGATTACAAAAAGGAAAATATGGGAGAAAAGGGGTGTATTAGAAAGAAGGAAAATGAGAGAATGAAAACTTGGTTTACAAGTGAAACTAAGACTCTTTTATATAGGAGTTTACAAGGGGTGCAATCATACATGTTTTTAAAATAAAAATACAATCAAAATAAAAATAAACTTAAAGATAAGCAAGTGGCATCTATGGATAATACCACTCACAAAAGCTGTCTCCACAAAGCTCCAAGATGTCTGTGATAAGGTGGACCTTGATGATAATGGCTACAACAAATTGCACTTATTATTCAATGGAAGATTTTGTCGGATATCGTAACACGAGATCGTTTGTCGAGATTTGTAACTGTGTAACCGCACTCACGAGATTCGTTACAATGTGTTTTGTCGAGATTTGTATTTTGTGGATAGAAGTCATGCTCCACTATTGCGGAATATTTCTTCATCGATTTTCGGGACGTTTGACTCTGATTCGCTTCCCGAAGTGTGAGAAAGTTGATCTGATATAGAAGGTAGAAACTGTAAGGAGATCGCCTTAATTTCTTCTTCAGATTTTGCTCCTGCCAACATTGAAAGCATTCTGGATTTTTGGGCAAAGAAAGAGGTTGTTTCCGGTGTTTGGTTAAGTGTTTGGTAATGTGCTTTTGAATTTTGTTCTTTTATCCGGGTGAGGATATTTGAAGGAATTTTTTATTTATCCCACCATTTGACTCTAAATTTTCTTCGGATAATATGTTTTGTGTCTAATAAAAATTCAAGTGTCCATGAAAAGACCCAAGGGAAATGAAATTTTGAATGGAATAGGGCTAATGGAGGAAATTTCTTTTCTTCTTGGGATGGAACGAAATTTGCTTTGAAGATTTGTAATGATTTTTGGATA
This sequence comes from Orychophragmus violaceus, assembly GCA_030180135.1. Classification (NCBI taxonomy): domain Eukaryota; kingdom Viridiplantae; phylum Streptophyta; class Magnoliopsida; order Brassicales; family Brassicaceae; genus Orychophragmus; species Orychophragmus violaceus. Next base: position 40,875,047 of record CM058240.1, read on the forward strand.
TTAGGTTTAAAAATTTCTGTGACATAACCAAAATAGTTCCACCACGGCATGAACCAGTAAGGAGATTTGGAAAGGTCACAAGCGGTGTCGAAAAAGATCAACCACGTGTGTTTGTGTTTGGAGATTGGATCAAAAAAGGAATTATACCAAGCTTGGCAATAATCCCAGTAATTTAATGGGACTGCGTAACAAGGGAGATTTTTCAAATTTTCTAAAAATTTAGATTATCATTAAAATCATATTCCCAATTACTTGGTGCAATTATCTAATGAATTTTGAAAGTGGAATAAGCAGCATCAGTGTGATTTTTGTTGAGATAAAAATGTTTGAAGGACACTGATTTTGTTAATTCCAAAATGGTTTGAAAAAATAACACAGTTTTATCCGTATTATGTGGTTTGAAAAAATTATTTTTTCCCAAAATACTTTTTCAGTTGTGAAAAACGGATCACTGTTGACAAGAAATCCTTTTTCGACATTTATAATGTTTTGATAAATATATTTTCTTTTAAAATCAGTTTTTAAGGGACCTCGTTAAATTTTGAAATAGCTTGAGAAGTTATTTTCTTAGAAGATTCCCCAGTCTCTTGTTTAGACATACTTCGCTCAAAAGCTTTCTGCAATTGCAAGATTTGATCCATAATTTGCTCTGGAGATTGAGAAGGTTTTGGTATATCTTCTTTTTAGACACTCTTTTTTGTGACTGAGATCCAGAGTTCTGTTTGTGGGATTGTATTTATAGGTTCAGGTTTTTCTGAGATTGTTTCCAGGGTTATGCCTTTTCCTTTATCAATCTTCTTCGGAGGCATTGTACCTACTTCGTGCTCTCATGACAATCTAAATTCTTTTGTTTAAGAATTCCCCCATATCCTACATCTGACGCATATGTTTTTACGATTTTATCTAAATCAGGATCTGCTATGGGCAAACGTGGGGTTTCTAGGACCTGTTTTTTAATTTTCTGAACTAATGTAGTATGCTCTTTAGTCCACGGATTAGGATTTTTCTTTAGAGGATTATGCAATGGTTTAGCAATTCTATTTATATTAGGACAACAATCTAGCACATAATTGAGACTTCCAAGGAACTTTTTTAATTGGGTTTTTTTCTAAGATTTTGTCTGGAAATTTATTTGCAAACTCCAAAGATCTTTCTATAGGAGTTATCATACCTTGCGATATGTAATGTCCTAGAAATCTGATCTTAGTTTGAAATAAGGACATTTTTGTTTTGGAAACAACAAGACCATTTTTTCTTGCTACATAGTAAAATGTCTTTAAATTTTTAAAATGTTCGTCAATAGAGTGTGAAAATATTAGTATATCATCAATATAGACAATGCAAAATTTTGAATATTCAGAAAATATGTCGTTCATGATTCTTTGAAATTCTGAAGGTGCGTTTTTCAAACCGAAAGGCATTACGTTCCATTGATATTGACCAAAAGGTACCGTAAACGCAGTTTTATAACGATCGGATTCGGATATTTGAATTTGCCAAAATCCTGATTTTAAATCAAATTTTGAAAATATGTGAGCCGAGTAAAGCTTTTGAAGCAAATCCTTTTTATTTGGTATTGGATATCTAATCCCTTTTAATGCAGTGTTTAAAGGTTTGTAATTAAGTACCAACCTAGGAGTGCTCCTTTCGATTTCAGAATTTTATTTACATAAGAAGCAGCACAAGACCAAGGTGATCTTGATTTTGAAATTAATCATTTATCAAGAAGATCAGAAATGTCTTTTCTACAATGTTTTTCTAATTCTGAATTCATTTGAATTGAACGGGCCTTTGTTGGAATTTCTTTTTCAATAAAATTTTCATCATAAGGTAAGTCAACAATACGTTGTTTTCGATTCCAAAAAGCAGTTGGTAAATCCAAACAAATTTCTTCTTCAAAAATTTTATTTAGATTTCAAATTTTCTCTTGTATTTCTTTCGAATTTAGAGCTTCTATGGTTTTTTGAATTAAAACTTCTGATTTTAAGTTTTCTAAATGAAATGTTTTTCTTTGAATCAAAGAGTTTATAAAATTTTCTTGTATTGAACAAGCTTTTATTAAATTCAGACTTCGCCTCTTTGGTGTTTCAAGAAATTTAAAAGATAATTTTATATTTGTGAAAATTATTCATGGTAGCACAAATTTTAAGTTTAATTACTAGAGTAGCATTAAGGTGTGTTTTTTTACTATAGTAACATTCTATAATGGTTTAAAATACTATATTGTCCTTTCCTTAACTTCTCTTTAAAAAAAAAAATAATCTATATAATCTAAAGTAAAATAATTAATATAACTTTCAAAAAAAAATCAATAACTAATATAAAATTCGTTATTAAAAATAAATAATTAATATAAATTCGTTTTTAAAAAATAAACAATTAACATAAATTCGATTAAAAAATAATAGTAAGAAACTAATAAAAATAATTTTATAAAAAATAATTTAAATGCAAAATACAAATATTATTTTTTGATGGTTAATTTTTGTTTTTCCAAAAAAATACAAAATATATTTTATAAATAAACCAATTAAAAATAATAAATTAACATAAATTATTTTTATGGCTAATTGTTTTTAAAAAAAAATTGTTTTCAAAAATAAGAAATAAATACAACATAATGTTTTAATAAATCAAAAATTTAAATAAAAATTGATAAAAAAAATTTTGGTGCTTATTTTTATTATTTTAATTTTGAAAACCAGAATTTAATATAAAAATAATAAATAAATCATTTAAATGAGAAATTAATAGAAACAAATTTCGTTTGTTATTTTTATTATTATATTTATTTTGTAAAAAAGTTTAAAACAAAAATAATAAATAAATTATTTAAATAAGAAATTAATTGAAAAAAATTGTTGGTTATTTTTTTGTGTGCCAAATATTGAATTTATTTAGTGAATATTTAGTTACCATAAACGGTTCCTAAAAATCAGGGGAAGATCATGCAACAATTATTCGAATTATGTACATCTTCAATAAATCCGCAACACTATATTGAAGAGGTTATTAAAGCTTTCAAAAATCCGCAACACTATATTGGAACCTAAATTTAAAACAAATCCGCAACAAAAGGAACAAATCTGCAACATTAAGCATAACTCTGTAACAAAGGGTGCTAACACAGTAATTTTCAAAATCAATTTTATGTGTTGTAGATTTATTTAAATCCGAAACACATAAAACAAATCTGGAGTACTAATATCCCGATTTATAAAAAATATGGAAAACAAATCCGGAGTGACTCAAAAATCTGTAACACATGAAATGACACGTCAGCAAAATAGCGAAAAATCTGGAACATTAAGGAATAAATCTGCAACAAATATGAAAATCTGCAACACTATGTGCTAATATAGTAATTTTTAAAACGTTTTTTTTGCGTGTTACAGATTTATTAAATCCGTAACGAAGAAAATAAACCCACAACAAGATGATGCGGATTTGTTTAAAGCAGATATAAATCTGGAAAAAAAATAAATCCTAAACAAGGATTGCGGATTTGTTCAAAAATACTTGCGGGTTTATTTTAAAAACGCGGTGGCATTTTTGTAAATAAGTGGATTTCGGTCTGGCGTGGAAAAAAAAATAATGGCAATTCTGTAATATGTTTTTTCCTAACAAGGACTAATAAGGGTATTATTGTCCAAAAATTAAACATTTTCCTAACAAAAAAACAGATGTTACTATAATAATTTTCCTATGTTTTTGTGCTAGTATAGTTAATTTCCCTTTATATTTTGGTTTTTTAAAGAAAAAGAATCATCCATCACTTTGTATGGTGTAATCAGACTTATAAATGGAGTACCTAAAATAACATTTTGATATATATCATCCGTGAGGACACATGCAGTTTTGATGAGGATATTATCTTTTTAAATCGAAGCTTCTGCTTTAGATGTTTTACGAAGTTTGGAATTGTTTGCAGCAGATAATTTTTCTCGGGTTTCTAAATTAAAGCATTTTGGGACAAGCCCAGACTTGATGAAATTAAGATCAGCACCCGTATCAAATAGAGCAATTGTATCAATTTCGTAATTTTCAGAAAAACAATCGTGACTCGTATCTTAAATTTTCGAGAGGTAATTTCTCTAAGGACACATTGGAAATCATTAAAGGCCATGTCTAGAGATTGTATCTTTTCATTTAGATATTCTTCTGTATTATCTAAGCGATCATTTTCTTGTTCATCAGAACTAGAATCATGATGTCCTTTGATAGAAGATAGAACCGAGTAAAAATATTCGGAATCACGTTTCTGCTTTTCTTTGAGGATTTTAAGATCGTTTTTTGCTTCTCTAATTTCAATTCTAAGATCTTGTATTGATGTTTTGGAATTATCTTTCTTTCTTTTGTTAAGAACTAGAAATTTTTGTTTTAGGCTTGGATCTGATATGGAATTTAGGATTTCAAGCTGAAGTTCTTGATCTTTTGTAAGGACATGGATATTCTTTCTATCAGATTCCGGGCTTGATGATGAATTATTTAGTTCATCAACTTGCATGGCATCTTCAGAAGGAATTGATGAATAGGAATCATAAGATGATGAATAATGGTCTAGTAAAAGATCTGATATTTTACTTGAAAGTTCTTCTCCAAGGTCAAGGTCTTGGATTTTTCTATTAAAACGACCGAATTTAGAAGTGTGGCCTTTCTTTTTACATTTGAAGCATATAAGATTTTTATAGAAAGGTTTCTTTTGGAGGAAATTTGTTGCGAGGTTTTTCGCATGAATTTTCTCGAGATGTATGGTATCTATAGTTTTTAGGGTATTTTCTAGGCTTATTTTTGGAGTAGTAGGTTTTGCTACAATCTCCTACACATGATTTGCTACCTCGATTGGGGTCTATTTCAAATTGTTTACAAAAGGAACCTAATTCAATTTTTGTCCTTTTGAGTTCTAAATTCTGTCGTTTGGTTTTTATATTGATAAAAAATTGTTTACAAAAGGAACCTATTTCAAATTGTTTACAAAAGGAGCCTACACAAGATTTTTATATTGATAAAAAAAAATTTAAGAGAAGATTTTTACTCTAATAATAATAGTCCCAAAAGACTTTGGTTTTTTAATTTTTTTTTTGAAAAATAGAAATCATATTCAAGAAGAGTTTTACCATTATCTTCAAAACATAAAGACAAATCCTATTTTTCAACTGGTTTGAAGATTATGCATCCGAAAATAAAATCTATTATTCATTTTATAAAACAGCAAATCCAAACAATTTGAAATAGGTTCCTTTTGTAAACAATTTTGTAAACAGTTTGAAATAGGTTCCTTTTGTAAACAAAATTTTTATCAATATAAAAACCAAACGACAGAATTTAGAACTCTAAAGGACAAAAATTGAATTAGGTTCCTTTTGTAAACAATTTGAAATAGACCCCAATCGAGGTATCAAATCTTGTGTAGGAGATTGTAGCAAAACCTACTACTCCAAAAATAAGCCTAATTGTTTACTAGACCATTCTTCATCATCTTATGATTCTGATTCATCAATGTTTTTCTGAAGATGCCATACAAGTTGATGAACTAAATAGTTCATCATCAAGCTTGGAATCTGATCGAAAGAATATCCATGTCCTTACAAAAGATCAAGAACTTCAGCTTGAAATCCTAAATTCCATATCAGATCCAAGCCTAAAACAAAAATTTCTAGAGACAATTCTTCTTTCTTTAAACAAAACCTCAAAAAATTCTTCAAAATCTCATAATAATAATAGTTCCAAATCCTCTTATGATCTAACTACCATTCTTAACAAAAGAAATAAAGATAATTCCAAAACATCAATACAAGATCTTAGGCTTGAAATTAAAGAGGTAAAAAAAATCTTAAAATCCTCAAAGAAAAGCAGAAACGTGATTCCGAATATTTTCACTCGGTTCTATCTTCTATCCAAGGACATCATGATTCTAGTTCTGATGAACAATAAAATGATCGCTTTAGATAATACAGAAGAAGATCTAAATGAACAGATACAATCTCTGGACATGGCCACTAATGATTTCCTATGTGTACTTAGAGAAATTACCTCTCGAAAATATAAGATACGAGTCACAATTGTTTTTTTATGAAAATTACCAAATTGATACAATTGCTCTATTTGATATGGGTGCTAATCTTAATTGCATCAAGTCTGGGCTTGTCCCGAAATGCTTTCATTTAGAAACCCGAGAAAAATTATCTGCTGCAAACAATTCCAAACTTCGTAAAACATCTAAAGCTGAAGCTTCGATTTAAAAAGATAATATCCTCATCAAAACTGCATGTGTCCTCACGGATGATATATATCAAAAAGTTATTTTAGGTACTCCATTTATTAGTCTGATTACACCATACAAAGTGATGGATGATTCTTTTTCTTTTAAAAACCAAAATTTAAAATTATCTTTTAAATTTCTTGAAACACCAAAGAGGCGAAGTCTGAATTTAATAAAAGCTTGTTCAATACAAGAAAATTTTATAAACTCTTTGATTCAAAGAAAAACATTTCATTTAGAAAACTTAAAATCAGAATTAATTCAAAAAACCATAGAAGCTCTAAATTCGAAAGAAATACAAGAGAAAATTTGAAATCTAAATAAACTTTTTGAAGAAGAAATTTGTTTGGATTTACCAACTGCTTTTTGGAATCGAAAACAACGTTATGTTGACTTACCTTATGATGAAAATTTTATTGAAAAAGAAATTCCAACAAAGGCCCGTCCAATTCAAATGAATTCAGAATTAGAAAAATATTGTAGAAAAGACATTTCTGATCTTCTTGATAAAGGATTAATTTCAAAATCAAGATCACCTTGGTCTTGTGCTGCTTCTTATGTAAATAAAATTCTGCAATCGAAAGGAGCACTCCTAGGTTGGTACTTAATTACAAACCTTTAAACACTGCATTAAAATGGATTAGATATCCAATACCAAATAAAAAGGATTTGCTTCAAAAGCTTTACTCGGCTCACATATTTTCAAAATTTGATTTAAAATCAGGATTTTGGCAAATTCAAATATCCGAATCCGATCGTTAAAAAACTGCGTTTACGGTACATTTTGGTCAATATCAATGGGACGTAATGCCTTTCGGTTTGAAAAACGCACCTTCAGAATTTCAAAGAATCATGAACGACATATTTTCTGAATATTCAAAATTTTGCATTGTCTATATTGATGATATACTAATATTTTCACACTCTATTGACGAACATTTTAAAAATTTAAAGACATTTTACTATGTAGCAAGAAAAAATGGTCTTGTTGTTTCCAAAAAAAAAATGTCCTTATTTCAAACTGATTTCTAGGACATTACATATCGCAAGGTATGATAACTCCTATAGAAAGATCTTTGGAGTTTGCAAATAAATTTCCAGACAAAATCTTAGAAAAAACCCAATTACAAAAGTTCCTTGGAAGTCTCAATTATGTGCTCGATTTTTGTCCTAATATAAATAGAATTGCTAAACCATTGCATAATCCTCTACAGAAAAATCCTACTCCGTGGACTAAAGAGCATACTACATTAGTTCAGAAAATTAAAAAGCAGGTCCTAGAAACCCCACGTTTGCACATAGTAGATCCTGATTTAGATAAAATCGTAAAAACAGATGCGTCAGATGTAGGATATGGGGGAATTCTTAAACAAAAGAATTTAGATTGTTGTGAGAGCATTGTACAATTTACGTCATCACATTGGAATGATACCCAAAAGAATTATTCTACTATTAAAAAGGAAGTTTTAAGTATTTTATTATGTATTCAAAAGTTTCAAAGTGATCTCTTAAATAAAAAATTTCTTTTACGAATTGATTGCAAAAGTGCTAAAGATGATTTACAAAAAGATGTGTAAAATCTTGCTTCAAAACAGATTTTTGCGCGATGGCAAGCAATTTTAAGTATTTTTGATTTCGAGATTGGATTTATTAAAGGAGATTCAAACTTTGTCCCAGACTTCTTGACACAAGAATTTCTTCAAACCCTGGAAACAATCTCAGAAAAACCTGAACCTATAAATACAATCCCACAAACAGAACCCTGGATCTTAGTCACAAAAAAGAGTGTAAAAAAGAAGATGTACCAAAACCTTCTCAATCTCCACAGAAAATTATGGATCGAATCTTGCAATTGCAGAAAGCTTTCGAGCAAAACATGTCTAAACAAGAGACAGGGGAATCTTCTAAGAATATCCCTTCTCAAGCTATTTCAAAATTTAACGAGTTTCCTTCAAAACTGATTTTAAAAGAAAACCAGACCTCAAAAGTTGTTTCAAAATCTTCAATTAATTCACAAATTATTTTAAAGGAGTTTTCACAAAAAACTCCCTTGGAAAATTTTGAAAAATCTATTTATCAAACAATTATAAATGTCGAAAAAGGATTTCTTGTCAACAATGATCCGTTTTTAACAACTGAAAAATATTTTGGGAAAAATATTTTTTCAAACAACATAATACGGATAAAACTGTGTATTGATGCATGACCATTTTGGAATTAACAGAATCAGTGTCCTTCAAACATTTTTATCTCAACGAAAACCACACTGATGCTGCTTATTCCACATTCAAAATTCATAAGATAATTGCACCAAGTAATTGGAAATATGATTTTAATGATAATCTAAATTTTAAGAAAATTTGAAAAATCTCCCTTGTTACGCAGTCCCATTCAACTATTGGGATTATTGCCAAGCTTGGTATAATTCCTCTTTGATCCAATCTCCGAAATATAAACACATGTGGTTGATCTTTTTCGACACCGCCCGTGACCTTTCCAAATCTCCTTATTGGTTCATGTCGTGGTGGAACTATTTTGGTTCTCTCACATAATTTTTTAAATCTAATATCCAAAAATCATTCCAAATCTTCAAAGCAAATTTCGTTCCATCCCAAGAAAAAAAGAAATTTCCTCCATACGCCCTATTCCATTCAAAATCCATTTCCCTTGGGTCTTTTCATGGACACTTGAATTTTCATCAGACACACTTCCTATTATCCGAAGAAATTTTAGAGTCAAATGGTGGGATAAATACAAAATTCCTTCAAATATCTATGCTTCAAATATCCTCACCTGGATAAAAGAACAAAATTCAAAAGAACATTACCAAACACCGGAAACAACCTCTTTCTTGGCAAAAATCCAGAATGCTTTCAATGTTGGTAGGAGCAAAATCTGAAGAAGAATTAAGGCGATTTCTTTACAGTTTCTACCTTCGATATCAGATCAACTATCTCACATTTTGGGAAGCGAATCAGAGTCAAACGTCCCGGAAATCAATGGAGAAATATTAGGCAATAGTGGAGCATTATTTCTCCCCACAAAATACAAATCTCGACAAAACACATTGTTACGAATCTCGTGAGTGCGGTTACACAATTACAAATCTCGACAAACGATCTCGTGTTACGATATCCGAAAAAATCTTCCGTTGAATAATAAGTGCAATTTGCTGTAGCCATTATCATCAAGGTCCACCTTATCACAGACATCTTGGAGCTTTGTGGAGACATCTTTTGTGAGTGGTATTATCCATAGATTCCACTTGCTTATCATTAAGTTTTTTTTATTTTGATTGTATTTTTATTTTAAAAACTTGCATGATTGCACTCCTTGTAAACTCCTGTATAAAGGAGTCTTAGTTTCACTTGTTAAACAAGTTTTCAATATCTCATTTTCCTTCTTTCTCATACACCCCTTCTCTCCCATATTCTCCCTCTTGTAATCTCAGCCATTGTTCGATCTCCTTTAAGTAAGTTTTAATAAATAAGCTTTTTATCTTGTTTTTCTTATTTAAGTACTTTTTTATTTAATATAATTACCGTTTAAGTGGCTGGTTTAACCGTAAAATTTACTTATATGCTTTAATTTATGTTTATATTTAAGTGGCTGGTTTAGCTGCCCATTTACTTTATTTGTTTTAATTTCTGTTTATATATCGGGAAAAATGCCAAAAAATCATGAACTTTGCAAAACTGGCCAAAAAATATCTGAATTACGGAGCTCACCAAAAAATACCTAAACTTTTTGTTGACTTTCCAAATAAACACCAAACTTTACGTTGACCTCGCCAAATTAGCACCCTGTTAACTAATCTAACAGAACAATAGATGACGTTAAATGTGTCGTTTACTTTTCTGTTAAAACCGAAACGACGTCGTTTCATTTAAAAAAATAAAAATAAAAATCTAGCATTCAATTATGAATAAGGAACGCTTTAACTAACATTTTGTGTTATTATTATTAATGAAACGCCATTAGTTCAGTGGCAATAAACCCTTTCTCACATGTCACTACACCCGAGTTCAAACCTAGTTGAATGCTAGATTTTTAATTTTTTTTTTAAAACATAATGGTAAAAATTCAAAAGAAGATTTTTACTCTAAAAATAATAGTCCCAAAAGACTTTGTTTTTTTTTTTAATTTTCTTTGAAAAATAGAACTCATATTCAAGAAGAGTTTTACCATTATCTTTTAAAAACATAAAGTACAAATCCTATTTTTCAACTGGTTTGAAGATTATGCATCCGAGAATAAAATCTATTATCCATTTTCTAAAACAGCAAATCCTATTACAAATCGTAACAAAACCCCTGAATGGGAAACAACACTTGCTAACGGTAAAATTATTCGCTAAAACCATCCTCCTCCCCAAGGAATAAAGCTCGAATGGTTAGGCACACCAATTGAAGCCATTCCTTTCAAACAACCCCAAGAATATGATAAGGCTTATGTCAAAAATATCATCGCCCAAAACAATTTTTGTCAAATACAAATCTAGGAACGATCAACAAACAAATTGATAGAATTGAGAAATCAATTTTAAATCAAACAACAATTCCAACATAATTTCATGCTGTCTTTATCCGTCGTTGGCTGATATTTTAACTCTTTCTTCTGTTTTCCTATTTTTGCAGCAAAGGATCTCTGTCTACGGAGTACTTCGAATTTTATCGATCTCATCGGGAAGTTACAAGACGAGAATACGAACTGGAATAGAAGTTTCTTCGTTGAACGTGTCATTCAAGCGAGACGAATGGATATGGCCCGTCAAGCGACGAGGACCGATGATGATGATGAGCGTTACGACGATGTATTACTACAAGAAGATGATTCAATCACTTTGTGGCTTAAGAGCCGAGCGGTGCTCCCCAATTTCGACTACTTTGGACCTGACGAATGGGCTTGTCAAGATCCCACACTCGGCGAGGATATCTCTGTTGCTTATGCTAATGTTGGTGGCGGTGAAGAGTCAGTCGTTCCTCAAGGACCATCCTATGATTTGATGGATCAAATCGTCTCGTACAAGTCCAAACAGCGACGAAAAAAGTGGCATGGCAAAGATGTTGAAGTCCCATAAGATCGGGTTTGATCGTGGTGAAGGTACCTTTATGTATACTAAAGTTTCTGAGGTTTCCCACTTCTGCATGGGTGTGTGTCATCCCGGAGATTATCGCGCAAAGTACGAGGATATGATCTGTGGCGGTTCTCTTGTCGAAGCAGGAAAATATTTTCTAAAGTTTATTCTTTCTCTTTCGCATAGAATTATCTTTCTTCCTAGCAACTTGATTGACTAGATTTTCTAATGATCATAAAAATTTCGTCCCAGGCGTGGGATTCAATAAATCGGCAAGCCGTCGAATCCGACATAAGAATTCAAGGGATCCAGGGTCGCCTCGCCGGGAATTTCGTTGATAATGCAAATTTGGAGAATTCTGCCGCCGCTTAAAAGACGTCTATTGAAAGGAAAGTTGAGTTCGATGCGGCGAGACTTTCGCTTGATACTGAAAAAGCTAGGGCTCTTGCCGATGCCAAAAGATTGAAGACTTAACTCGCAGAAAGGAAATTTTCCTGTGATTCGGCTCTAAAAGAAGCGGTCCAGATAGGAAGGAAGGAAATTTTCAAGAATATTGTATCGACGAGAGACCTTTTAGAAGGGAGTGATGTCTTCAAGTATGGCCGATTGATAACCAAAGTTTAGAACTGCCTCGACCCATCTCTGCTTTCGGGCGGTGATACCAGCTCGTCCCAAGGGGATGTGTCATTCTGAGATATGAATTTAGTGGTGTTAGTCGTACGTAGTAGCTTCATTTTCAGGAACCGTTGGTTGTTCCGATCTATGAACTAACTACCATGTATGTTTTAATAAAGTCGCTTGCATTAAGCCATTAGAATTATTGTTGGATGTTTCTAAATCTGCTATGGTGTTCCTCTATTCTTTTTAAGATTTCATGTTGAGCAAAACATTCTCAAATGCATTGAATCATTCACTAACTGAGATAGGCTTGTGACAGCCATCCGAGCCATTCAGCCATGTTTGCTTAGAGTCTCTGAGATGCTCAAAAAATTTACCCGGAAAACAAGATGAAATGAGCTCGGAAAATCCGAGCTGGTTGGCTCAGAAAATCCGAGCTGGTTAGCTCGGAATTTCCGAGCATGTCTGGTCCGTTGTAAAAATTGTACTTCCGACAAGTGGTGTTTTCATTGTATCGAGTAGTACTAGAGAGTTGAACGTGTTTCATCCGAGGGGGAACTTTCCCTTACGCCTTTGCTTGGATGGTTTTGGTTATGGCTTTGTATAGTTCTTACAAGGTATAGCCTTTATTCTTGGTGCAATGCAATCAGACGCGTATTTGGTTGCATTCCAAATTTAGGGATTGATGAGTTAGTCCTTACATTCAGCGTGCACTGACGCGTACTTCTGTATTCAGGCTAAGCCATTGGTCGAGTCGCGGCGGGATGCACTTCGGCTTTCGACTTGTGATGACAGTCAATCTTTGGAAACATTTGATTGGATTTTGAGCTAAATTCGAAGTTTAGTGAAATTTATTCAAAATTTTATTTATGATGACTGAGACCAATGTGTTAGGATGCGTCTAATTGGGTTTTGGGTCAAGTTCGAAGGTTAGCGATATGTACTCTACTTGCGAACCAGAGATGATTGAGACCAGTGTACTTTGGAAGCGTCTGACTGGGTTTCGTAGTTAAGTTTGAAGGTTAGAGAGATATACTCTACTTGCGAACATGTGATGATTTAGACCAGTGTGCTCGTAAGCGTCTAACTGGGTTTCAGAGTTTACTTTGATCTTGGTACTGGTGCGGAGGATTTCGACTTATATTCCGTGGTCGATAGTAGGTTGATATCAGTAGATATCATACAAAAATGTACTTGACCAAGCCATCATTTAGACTAGCGTGCTAAACAGCGTTTACTGGGTTCACATGGGTACTTCGAGTTTTGCTTTTTTTTGCGGGACTTCTTGTCTCACATTTCCGTCGTCGATAGGAAGTTGATATCTCGCAGGACATGCCTAACGGATACCAGAAAAAGGTATACTTGGTTTGGACATCATTTACCAGTGTGCTAAGCAGCGTTTTACTAGGTTATGGTTTACTTCGAATCCAGTACTGGTGCGGGACTTCCTCGACTTATGTTCCCTTCATCGATAGTAATAGTACTTAGCAGGTATTTGAATTTATATAGAGTGCTTTATCCGTTTGTTGGATGCATATAAACTCAATCCGTATAGGACATGTTGGTTAAGATTCGTAAATAATGTATTTGTTTGTCCACTGTGGCCAGCAACAGACACGATAAATAAATCCTAAGAAGGAACGCAAACGTACTAGATTGAATCCTAACTTTGATTCTACGACAAGTAAATTAAGTGCAAGTGAAAAGAAAGTTATTTATCATTTACCGAAAAATTCTGAGCGTATGATCAAGGATTTGAACCTTTGCGGAGACGTCAAGCTGGTATGATCGCGGCCAGGCGTCTTGAGTTTTTTTTTCCTGAAAGAGTGTTGATAGAAGTACTTCGTGAGCTGAATGTTTGGAAGAGACTGTCTCAGTAGATCTCAAAATTGGTTGGACAAGTTTGGTTGTTTGGTCGAGAAGAGTGGCTCGCTCGGTTGTGCTCGGATTTTCCGATCTGGTTTTCTCGAAATTTCTGAGCTGGTTTGCTTGGAATTTCCGGGCTGTTTTGTTTGGAATTTCCAAGCTGGTCTATTTAGATTTTTGAGCTAGTTTTCTTGGAATTTTTGAGCTATACTCCGTTCGGATTTTTTGAGCTAGTTTGCTCGGAGTCTCCGAGCTGGTCCATTCGGATTTCCCATCGTCTTTGTGTGGATATCTCCGGGTGTCTGAATGTTCCGAGTAAATTTGTCCGAAAAGTTTCATTTAAAAAGGTTGCATTCGTGTCTGGATTTGTTTTTGAATTTTTTTCAAATTCTCGATGTGTAAGTATTGATATATATGGACCCACTCCTCCCTTTTTTGAGAGGGGGAGACCTGAACCAATTAAAAGTTCGGCATCCCACGTACCCCTTACGGGGATCAATTCATTATGTAGTTCATATTGTCTGTAAGAAAATATTTTTTTTTTTTTGACGTTTCAAAGTCTTAGTTGCGGAATTTCCTGAGATGCATCGCGTTCCAGCCTTTAAGAATCCAAGTGTTATTCATGGTTTCGAGCTTGTATACTTCAGGGAGAATCTCTTTTGTGATTTGGTATGGTCCTTCCAGTCTGATCCCGTGCATTGAAGTGTAAGATTGTGCCATACCCTTCTTAGGACCAAATCTCCTTCAAAGAAACGCTGATCGTGCTTGTTCATCCGATATGATTGGTAATTTCTTTTTAGTCCTTTTGTTTGTCGATCTGGCTTGTCGCTTCGGGGGTGACTCCGATCTAGATGTCCTCAGATTCCCCCAAATGTCCTGACCCCAAAAGGGGTTGGGAACTTCAAACAAAGATGATTAGAAGATGGGACAGATCTCATGGAATTTATCCATGTAATTCCTACGATTGCTCTGTAAATTTCTTGGCGTTCTATTACCAAAAATTGAACGATCTTTGTGATTCCTCCGGCAAGTATCGGCAACTTTATCTTCTCGAAAGTAGTCGTGGTGTCTCCAGCGAATCCTTCTAATGATTACTGGGAAGATGTTACCTTGTTCAAGCTAATGTCCATCCATCTCAAAGTTTCACAGAAGATTACATCCACGGAACTTTCAGTGTCGACTAGGATTCCTGGTACGTGACAGTCCCTGATGATTACCTCAATGATGAGAGGCTCATTGCGTGGCTGATCGATTTCCAAAATCCAAATGTTCTTGAAAGTTATCGCGTTGTTTGGGATCTGATAGGGCACATGCCAATCGGCGCTTTTCCTTGATTTTCTTTGATAGTCGTTACCATCCATGGCTATCTGGGATAAGGATTGATGGAAGACCTTGCGTCTAGGCGGGACTATGGTCCTTCCAAGATCATATTTATCATTATTAAATTTATTGCCTTAGGGTCTTCGTCGTTCCTTCTCCTTTGCATGTTATTGCCGGCTTGAATCTGCCCTTCTCGAGGATTTTCCTCTTGATCTTCTTCATTCGACTCTTGGCCTTTGTTTGCCTTATTCTGGCGGCCTCTGGCTTTGTTTTTGATGAAATCTTTCATGCATATTGTATCAAAAAGTTCCCCAGATACAAATTTTGCTGCGAGTTTACTGCCCAGTCTGCGACAGTCGGCAGTGTGGTGCCCATATCATTGGTGATGTTCGCAGAATGGTTTCTCGTCGTACGAGTTAGAGTTCTTCGTCCATGTGTTCCAAGGACCTTTTCCTCGTTCAGTCTACCCGCTTCAACGCTCATTTTGGCCTATATGATAGCTGTGCGACCCACCCATTTTTTCGTATCACAAGCTGCTATTCGCTCCTGAGCTTCGTTTGTCGCTCCTTGCGTTAGTGGGTAGACGGGCATCTTTGTTTGACTGTTTAGTTGATTTATGCTTTTAGGATAGAACTTTCATTTCTTCCTCGTTGACTATAAAGTCTATCACCCTATGCAAAGCGTTCACTATCGTCTGAGGTCCTATTCGTACCACAACCCCTTCTTTAGTGTGTCGATGCCCACTTTCTTACTTAAACCTTCGATCCTTGTCGCCACTTTTTTGAATCGTTCGATAAACTTCCTTAGGATCATTTCGGGCTTTGTTTCATAGAACATAGATCGACATCGGAAGTATCGTGATCCATGAATATCGAGTAGTGTTTCATGAACTCCTTGGACAGCTGTTGGAAGCTTCCAATGAAATCTTGTTCCAGCCTGGAGAACTACTCAAGTGCTGCCCCTTTCAGATGTTTTACGAACAAGAGGCAGTAACCAGTGTCCTTCTGTTTCTCCCTCAGACTGGCTCTTCCTATCGCTATGCGTAAATCCATCATGTGAGCCTTCAGATTAGTTTTCCCGTCGTAGCTTGGGATCCGGACTTTGCCTGGCTTTGGGATTCATGTTTAAGTGATTTGAGTTGTGAACGACGTTTTTCACGTTTCTTACAGTATGTGATCGATCTCTGGTGCAGGGCTCATTGCCCTGTGAACTTGTGACTGTACGGTTTTGATCTACACAGTTGTTTATGCCAGTTCGACTCTTAGCTCATTGAGTTTGTTTCGTCTTATGATTCGTCATCGTTCAGCCGACTCATTTAGTTGTGTCTGCTGGACGTCTCCTTCTTCCTACAGGAACTCATCTTCGCTCCGTTCGGGGACATATCGATCCGTTTCTATCCTTTCTTCGTCGTCATCTTATTGTGGACCAGCTTGGTTTCCGGGCAAGATTGGATCTTTTTATGTGCAATCCTCCACGTCGGTTGGCACTGCGAGCCTTCGCGGTCAGATTAACGGAGGAGGATTCGTCTTGTTGGGTATAGTTGCTGGAGGAGCACGTTTCCCCGCGGTTTGCAAACGGGGATGCAATGGATTTCTCATCGAGTAGCCGGGCGTCGAGAAGTCAAGTCATCTGCGTTCAATTGGGGCAAAGTTCACCGTTCGAGCGTTTTGTGCTCGGTTCTTGGTTCTAAGTCTTTCGACGTGTTCCGTGAGTGTGAGATTAGCCTTCTCCTATTCCTTAGTCTTCTGCCTTAGAGCAGCCACCATCTCTTTCAACTCGGTCAGTGTTGCATTGACTGTCATATCTGCCGCGGTCGTTCCTGCAACGATGTTGTCTGTCCCAAGATTAATCATAGTGACAGTGGTCGTCGTAGTGTTGCTCGATGCGGTGTTGTTACCCGTTCCATCGATCTCCAGTGGGTGATATGGCTTGTCTTCGTTTCCATCTCCGTCGGTGGCCGTATTTTCGGATCTGCTAGTTGGTGGTTTTTAAGCATGTAAGCAGATAGAAACTTAAATTTCTTATAATTATGCTAACCACTTTACTACTAAGCTTTCACCTTTTGAGATTGTATATAGATTTAAGTGAGATACGAATATAGATCTAAAGCCGTTAGCACCACTGGAGGTGACCAATCAAGATGGAGACCACATGGCAAGACTTATAAAGAAACTAGCCCAAAAGGTCAAGGAAAACTTGGAGAAGAAGACAGATAAGTATAAACCCTAGGCCGACAAGAAGAGAAAAGAGATCATCTTCGAATCAGGAGATTGGGTGTGGTTACACATGCTTCCCGAGAGATTCCCGAACCAGAGGATGTCAAAGCTTTTGCTCCGAGGATATGGCCCGTTCCGAGTTCTGGAGAAGATCAATGACAACGCCTACAAACTCGAACTTCCAGGTGAGTTAAACATTTCGTATCGCTTTAATGTTACTGATATACATCCTTCTTGTGCAGATGATGTTGTTCTAAGGCTAGAACCTTCTCAAAAGGGTGGGAATTATGAGGAAATTTGTTCAACCTAGACAAACCAGAAGTATCAATCCGAGCCGTTCCCGACCATAGTGGAAGCGCCCCAAACCTGGTTCAGCCAAAAGGAGGCCTACAAAGAGATTTAACCTAGCCAAGGAGCATTTATCACCAAGAGAATCATAGACGACATTACATATCACTAGTACCAGCTGGACCATGATCAACCCGTCCTAAACCAATTGGCCCAAAGATGTCCACGACCGATCCAGATCAAGACCACACGTTCACACTAGGACCACCTGTTTGGCCATTCCTTAAGAAGAACGGCATATCATTTATCTTCACCATCACAGCCATTGATCCTTTGACCGTTTCTTCTCTGTGGGCCAAAAGTTATACTCTTTTCCCTTGAATTTTTTTGTCCCAATGGGTTTTCTTTGTGAGGTTTTAACGAGGTAATCTGAGACCCGACACATTAGCAGAGGAGCACGGCCCATCCGGCCTTATTGCAATAGACGGCCATTTAGGCCTTAGTCTTTTATTTTATTTCTTGTAAGGCCTTAAGGCCCATGTTATTTCTCTAATGTCCTTTTCAAAAACCTAGGCTATAAGAGCCATTTTATTTTTTAGTTGGAATTTAAGTTTTAAATCAAAGAGATACCCTAGTGTTCCAAAAGCCTTTCTTGCATGTGCGGGTTCCCCTTGCAGCTCTGAGCCAACCTTTGTTACTTGTTTTGAGTGTGTTTTTGACCTCTTCAATCCATCAAGTAGCATCAGTAGAGAGCGACCTCATTCCGGCTGCTGGTGCACCGCCCATATCGTGCAATGACCCAAGGAGAGAAAGACTTTAGTCCATCTCTTTGTGCCCCGTTCCAGCCCCTTTGTCAGCCTTCCCCAAAGCTTACTCATCTGGTATCAAATCTTAGGCTCTTGAAACAAATCGATTACTTCTTATGCTTACACTTTTTAATTTTTGTTCTTTGCTTGTTTTAGATTTTATATTGAAAATAAAATAAAAACAATGTGCATTATTTATTTCAGCTTGCTTTTTTTCTTATATTCATGCATATTCATATAAAAAAAAAGGGAAGTGTTAGGTTGTTTGCTAGAAACCTGACACATATTGTTATTGTCAGGGTTTGTGAAACGATTGCTTCTCTTGCTTACTGCTGATTTTTTTGAATGCTTCAGACATGGTCTCATCTCTTGCTGCATTAGTATGATAGTTTGCTTGTTTATTTTTCATTAAAAAAACTTGTTGTTGTTGTTGCTTGTTTACGTATCAGACTTGATCTCTCTCTCTCTCTCTTAGAAAGGAAAATCACTTGAAATAAAACCTTGCTTAAGGTAAAAAGAGTGTATTCTATGGTCCAATAGCAATGAACAAAATTTTGGTTTCAGATTGGGATTTAAAAGTCGCCAAGTCTACAAATAAGGCTTAACTTGACCGGTCATGACTTCTCCTGGTTTAGTCTGGTTCTGGTCTTCTTGGCATTGAATTGTAGACTCAATAAGCTTGATTTTCATAGCTGGTTTTCCTACTTAGCTCGTGGGAATTTTTAGATAGCTCGGGTCTTCAATTGGTTGATAATCTGGCCAGTTTAGATCAGTTGGTGTGCCTATTGCTTCAATGCCATTATCAGCACGTCCAAGCTGCTCCAGATGCTCCACAAACATGTTAAACATATGTTGGACATTCCTGGTCTTTCTCCTAGTTATTGGCCCACATGTAACAAATGGTGCATTGATCTCCTTTGAATTGGGCGCATCCGGTTCCATGTCCCCATCAGATGAGGTCAAGGTACTAAAGCTCTCTAGGGATGATTATAGGTGCTAATCAACAATCACGAATTTAAATTATGGTTTAATGACTCCTGAACTAGCTTTTCATGTTCCAAGCCCTATGCTAACCATGCAACAATCCAGTTTCCAATTTCAAAACACAAGTTAGAATACATTCAATCTTAGTCAAACACCATCAAGCAAGCTTGATCCCTTAGTCAAGAAAAACTAACTTAAATTAATCATATTTCTATGCAATAATCCCTGTGATAAATCCATAATCAAGAAAAATATATCAACTGTGATTATGAGAAAATCAAGCATTCTGAAAAGCTCTTATAACCATTAAACATCTTAGACATCGGTTCACATTGGCTAAGCATGCAAAATATCTAGTTAAGTGCATACATGCATTTCATCAACACCTTCAGGGAAAGAAAAAGCATGTGATCTAGATAAAAAATACCTTGCAAATCTAGCCTAGAGATCAACTTAGAGAAGAATTAATATAAATTAAGTACTAAGTACTCTAGATCATCCATACTCTAACCCCAATCTACCTCATCCTATAGACCCAAAGAAGACTACTCACTAATCATAAAGATTCCCACAAGATCTATAGAGATTATATGAGAAATCATGATTAGGAAGATAGAAACAAGATTGGATTAAGAAAACAGAAAGAGTACTTGATTAAAGCAGAAAAGAAATGTTTACATGGTTTTAGACCTAAAACAAGCAAATAAAAACTCAGGAAAAGAGAAGGTGCCAAAAATTAGGTCTCTACCCATATTTATAGGCGCAAGGGCTGAAACAATCTTTTTGCCAAAAAAAAAACTTAGGAAAAGAGAAGGTGGCCAAAAATTAGGTCTCTAAACATATTTATAGGAACAAGGGCCAAAGCTCGTCACCAATCCTCATGAACTCTCCAAAACTCCAAGAAATCACCTAAAAACTCCAAATAGACGCATAACATGCAAAACTCAATCTTATACACACTAAATGCGTAAATGAATGAATTCCTAAGAAAATGCCTAATAATGAATGCAAAATGCAAGAAAACTACGAAAAAGAGGATGCAAAAACATGCTAAAATATGGACTCATCGTGGATCCCAAGCATACTCGCACGGTTGAAGACAAATTCCATACAAAGCCGCAAGACAATACTTTGGAACTGTTAACGAGTGGAATCAACGGTGGGTTATTGGGAAGCGTGCTAAGGGGCATGTCGATGAAGTATGTGAAATGTTGAAGGTTGAAAGATGCACTTTTCATTTTTCCGTTGACTGACAAGTTGATTTGCCAATAATCAATAAAGAACATGACCGTTCGAACTCGTGCAATCAAATGGAAAGGAGCCAAAATCATATTTTGAAACTCCAGATGATCAATATCTAACCCCGTTTTCCTCACTTCGACGACCAAAGGATTTACAACCCCTACAACGTCTGCAAGTTGTGTTTGACCGGACTACTCTAATATCAAAGTTCTCACATTGCAAAAAATGAAATAACTAAATTTTGTTTAGTAAAACCAAATATTTGAAACACATCTAATAAATACAAGTGTGGAATTATGACTCAATCTCAAAATTGAGATACTAAATAAAATAACATGAATACCACTTTACAAAGGCATTCAAATCTACTCCGGTAAGCCTAACTTCCAGCTTCCACTACACGGTCTCCAACTAAAAATACTGCAAAAAAAATAATTGGATGAGTAAGCTAATCTTGCCCGCTGAATTGGCTCCCTCTAAATAGGCTAAACCCAAACTCTTAAAACCCAAAAGTAACACATAATAGCCGAAGTAACATTCAATAAACTCAAACAGTTACATGTTATCTCTCTGTGAAATAAATATAATAGTTTAGCATAGCACAAATAAAAGATTGGCAAACCATTGTCACTACCAAAAATGAGGCCAAATAAATATAATAGGTTAGCTTTTATGGAGTCTAGATATCTAGCCCTGAATTAGTTTGGGTCGAGATTAAAAATCCTACCTACAGATTTATTTTATTTTATTTATTTTATGCAAGTATTTATCATTATTTACATTCGAAAGTCTGAGTAGTTATCGTTTTCGGTTTAAAGATATTTTCAAAGGGGGTAATCATGATAAGACCTTTATAGCCGCTTTTTATATTAGAATTCTAGTATAACCCCTTTTTACACTATTTAAATATCATTTATATACCTTTCTTGGTGTTTTAATGTGTTTTATAATGAGTTTCAAGTGATTTACAATGAATTCTCTGGGAAATTGGGCAAAAAGTAAGAAAATTCATATTGTGACACCAATGCATTCCGTCAAATGTTCCACATCAAATGGAGACATCCACAGCGTCTGATGACGCACAAATTTGGACTCAAGGTAGAGGGACCTACCATAACCCAATATAAACTTGTTTAAAGAAGATCCAAAGTTACATCGAAGGAACCATAAGGAGAGAATTAGCCCAAGCAGTAGTAGCTGAGCAAGCCCTTTGTCCTGACTTAGACACCCCAGGCCGTGGTCGTGCACATTATGTGCCGCCGACTTCATTCATCTGTTTTTTGCTCGTTAGCAATCTAAAACCAACTTGTAATTAATATACTTATCACTCATAGAAATTGATGGGAAACCTAGGGTTTTTCAGCCATCTATATAAGGAAACGTCACCCTCTCCTTTGTAATCATCATCAATTACATCCAGAAATACAATTTAGTTTATTTTATTCTTATTCTTAGCTTAGTTTTAGATAGATTTTGGGGAATCAATATCTATAGCCCTGAGATTGTGGATGCCGAATTATTTCATCATTTTCTCGACCTTATCTTCTCTTGAGAAGTAAACGCACTACAAGAAAAAGGCCTTTCTTAACGCCCGAAAAACGCTATCTAATGATACCATAGCGTTTTTATAAGCGCTGTGACATCGCCCGTCAAAATAGGTCAAGCGCTTTAGATAGCAGTTTTTTCACTGCTATCGTATTGTCGTATACTATAGCGTTTTTTAACTGCAATTAAATATTGTATAATAGCGTTTTATTTTTGTTATTATTTACAGTAATTATATTATAATAGTCCCATTACTGTTATTAGTGTAAATGTTTGTGCAATTGGTTTTGACATTTCATTTCCATTTGTTCTTACGAACCAATTAGTTTAAAATGCAATTTAATCATAGAAACTAAGAAATTAACATTCAAACATTCAATGTAAGTTTACAAAATATATCAACAAACACCTAAGGTTTACAAAAGATAGATCAACAAACATTCAAAGTATCCCATGGAGCGTCTATACTCTACATCTGTGATCTCCTCTACATCACTTCTGGTCCAAAAGGCAAACAAAGATCATAAATGGCACAAAAAGATCAGAATGGTAGAATTAGCACTATGGAACAATGAGAACTAGTTCACAAACAGAAATTAATGATGCAGCAGATGACAAGCTCTAACCAACTGCAATGAATGATAAGAAGTTTAAACCAAATGCAATGAAGCAGTTGAAAAAGCTCTTAACCAAATGCAATGAATGAGAATTAAAGCTGAGAAGCTATGATTAGATGGAAGTCTCGAAGAGTTGCATCTCTTCAGACAAACCATAATTACACCTTCTCTCTGTATTTTCTCTGCAAGTCATTTCAAATCAATTTAATTAGTAAAATAATTAAAAAACAATAGAGACTGTTTGGTTTCTCACGGTTATTTCCCCATAAATAGAGGCAGTTAGGTTTCTTCTTTCTCATCTATTTTTCTCTGCAAAACCACAAAAAAAGAAATCACAAGCCATTCAGTAACATCATGTCGTGGTGCAACAAGCTTTCGGACTTGGAAGTTAACGACAAACTCAGAGCTTGACGTTTTAGAGTGAAGATAATCAGGATCCACTCATATCAAATTTTCCAAGATCCGTTTTGGAGTTACATATTGGCAGACGAGGCTGTAAGTTTAAAATTTAAATCATAGACTGAACACATCATACATGCAATTAACACATCTGACCATTTCTAAATTTGCAGGGAACTAAGACTGAGATGGTAATTTATCCATCAGAAGCAAGCAGATTTAAAGGAATTGAGGAACAAGAGGGCAAGTGGGTCGAGATTTTCAGGGTTCATGTTGAGAAGGCGTTTGCAGAATTCAAGCCTGTAAACTCTCCCTTCAGACTTAGTGTCATTGACGGGACTCACATCAAACGCATCGACCCTCTCAACAACTATCACTACATGGATTTCAAATCGATGGGGCCATAACCCTCACATCAACATCGACACTCCTATAGGTATGATTGCTTAACACTAACCAACACATAATCCTAAATCATGAATAAATATAAGTAACCAGATTTGAGAAACTTATATTGTAGATATAATGGGCGTGCTCTTCAACGTGGAACCCCTTGGAGTCTGTTATGCAGACCGTAAAAGGACACGGCTTGTGTTCTACATAAGGGACAACATGTAAGTCAAGAGAAACTATAATAAAATGTTTACTATATTCACAAGTCTGTTATGACAGAAGGTTTTTTTGCATGACAGAGACCATCAAATTAAATGTGTTGCAAAAGGGGACACTGCTTATGCATTCAGGGATGAGTGGGAAAACACTAGGGGTCTTGGAGTGGTGATTGTGGTGTTAAAGATGTGGAGGATCCATAAGCACTTAATCGGTGATGATGAGGCATGGCTGGAAACCCATAGAGGCTTATCTGATTTCAGATTCAACCCCCGGATAGTAGAGGTTGATGATTTCAGGAGAGAGCTAGCAAATAGTGACCCCTATGTTGCCAGACACGGTGCTATTGTGCCTCTCTAAGACCTGAGTAATATCTGCCCTATGTCTCTTCTCTATCTCTTTAACTTAAAAAAGATGTGTTGTTGAACTTATCTAATTTATTTTCTTGTTTCGGATCTTTACTGATATATGTTTGTTTGTTTTTAATTTATGTTTTGTCTTTAGTTTTCTGTTTCATATAGAACTGTTAGAAAATTTAGATGTATCTAACCTCGATAAGGTTATGCGGATTGGTTTTCTCAGTCCCACTGTTGCAACAAGCTAGACCTGCAAAGCAATAACACAATTATGTGGATTTATAATTCGTAAAAACAACATTCAGGCACATATAATCCACATATAATTACCAGAAACAATCAAGTTTGAGTGATTTTACCTTATAACTTGTCTGTTCTTGTGCTAATAACCGAACTACAAAAGAAAAGTAATGGTATAAATCGATTGAAACCACATAAACCTTTAAGCAGAATCTAATACACAGAAACATCCCAACAAATAACAAGTACCTTTAATCGAAGTAGTTATACAAGATCTGAGATGATATTTTCCTGCAAAAGAGTAAACACGATTATGTGGATTTATAATTGGTAAAAACAACATTCAGTCACATATAATCCAGATATCGAGAATAAAGGTTGGAGATAACCTGAAAATGGTGAAGCAGATTGCTTATCTTCCTTATATTCGTGTTAAGTCATCTTCGAACTCTCTGAAGCTTCGATTCCTTCCCTAGTGAGATGAAATTAAAAGTAATTTAGGGTTCTTACATTCAGATTATAAAACATACCGAGAAATAAACACTGTTTCTAGCTCAAACGAGACTGACCTAGATGCTGGGTTTGACGGGATTGACGGAGCCGCCGAAGCTGAATAGGAGTGTCACCGGATAATGGGTTTTCTAGGCACTGGAAAATGGGTTTTTTGAAGGCTATTAGCGAGAGAAAGGGGAAGAGAGAAGAGAGCAAATGAGAGGATTAGAGTTCGTAGGGTGAGAAATTAGAGCGAAATGGGGAAATAAATTAGGTCGGAGAGAGTGGGAATTGTGTCGACTGTGAGATTCGAGCAAATTTGGAGCCAAAGAGAGAAGAGGGAGGAGAGGGAAGAACACAAAAATTAGGGCTGAAAATTTGGGAATGAAATTTGGAGCCTAAAAATTTCTAAGTGTCGCGGTTTAATTTTCGTTTTTTCCGCCTAAGACTTCCATAGCGTTTTCATTGTGGTTTTGCTATAAAAAGGGGGGTTACGAGACGCGTTTCTCTAATTTTTTAAGTCGAAAATCTATCATAGCGTTTACCCATATACAAGTGCTATCTAAAACTGAGATTAATGTCAACAATAGCATAATCGCAAAAAACGCTATGCTCGTCTGCTATTAAAACCCAGATTTCTTGTAGTGAAGCGTGCTTGTGGAGCAGAAGGTTGCGCGTTGAAAGGCGCAAAATGAGAGCTATAAGGAGCTCTCAATTGAAAGTCACCATTTTATCCAAAGTTTCCATTTTGGTAACAATTTTGGAAAGGTTGTGACTTGGCGTATAACTGATCTCATGGATTTTCTACATTAAGATTGCGATATGAAATATTATTCATGTTCTGGTGGAGGAATCCGGTAGTATGCAGGAATCCGGTTGGTCCTGGTGGTGCTGGAAAGCTCCTAAAAAAAATAATGTGTTCCATACGATGCTCTACTTAGGGACTATGAAATTAGTATTTTTTTTCAGGAATTTCATGGTGTTCGATTTGATCTCATAGTCATTTTTATGGAGTATAGGAACTTGAATGGTTAATCGATTCTCTAAGTTCTGATAAGGGATATCAAAATCAGAGGTAATGCAGTTAGTTGTCTCCTTTCGCGGTTGTTGTGTAGGTAAGACATGGTGAATAAAATCTTCATCCTCTTGGTGTTGGTTACTACCGATTGGCTAAGTTTTTATTATGTCATATTCAGTAAGTACAACTATATGTTCCGCATTTAGCACAGGATGAAGAATAGGTTTACCTTTAGCATCGAACGGTGGTTGTTGGTTTTCTTCTCCAACTTTCTACCTTTCATTGTTGTGAATTCCTTCAAGGTTTTGTTGGTCTTCTGGGAGGTTGATTCGATATTCCATCCTAATTTTTTCCTAAGATATCAGATTTCTCTCTTTTTATATCAATCTCTTGTACAATGGTCACGATTCAGAAGATATTCTCCTTGTTGTCATGCAGCTGAAATTATAGAAAGAAAGAGTAAAGAGAGCTGTCAGAAACCAAATAAATAGTCGAAACAACCTAAACTATAGAAAAGAAATTTAGATTAAGAAATCTCAAATTATAAATCAAATCCTCCACAACAGCGATAAATACTTAATGTTAATATGTTTTACCACTAAAACCTACTACAAGTGAACAATAAATAGAATAGTAGATTAAGGGATTGAATCCATAGGGACATAACAAACTTTTTACTTCGATCAGTTTCTAACTTTCTCTAGACTAGTCAAACGGTTTTGCGAGTGTGTCACGACTAGGGCTGTAATAATAAAAGCAGAAAGCGGTTTGTAAGCAATAAAATGAAATGTTGCGTAATTAGGATTTTTCATTTGATCATGAGTTCAAGTCTACTTAGAATTATACCTATTGTTTATGGACTAAGTCAAATATGACTGATGAACTCGAAACATGATTTTTATTTCCATAACATATTCTCATACAACTAAACATAAAATCTCTTTAAATTGACCTGTCAACTCTCGCAGTTGGTAGCGAGAAAAACTTGCAATAATATCTAGTTCATCGACATTCATAGTGCCCTACATGTATGCTTTTGTATCTTGCAACACAATTGCTCGCCTATGACAGTTCAGGTTAATGAACGCTAGTGGTTTCACCAATACTATGATCAGCTTCATGGTGGTCAATCCCTAATTATGCATTATGAATAAGGATAAATGGAAAACCATTTAAATAAAGAACCTTAATTCAATAAATAGGCCATATTGGCATGACCCATGATTAACCCCTTCGAAAATGCTTTAAAATTAAAAATCAAAACTACTCAAACTTTAAAATGGAAATCATGACAAATACTTGCATAAATTAAATAAATAAAATAAAAATGTAGCTACTCGGTCCATATAATATTATTGCTAGATATCTAGAATCCCAAAAAAATACCTAGAAATTAAATCTAAAACTAAGAAACTACTAAGCTATTTGTATTTGAAAGTGAGGGATGAATGATTACAAAGAGGGCAAGACCTTCCTATATAAAGGTGAAACCCTAGAAAATTCTCATATTAACGTTGTGCGACTTTGCTAAATAACTTCAGGTGGGCTTCAAGTTGAAAACTTGCAAAAAATGTGTGATCAAAGTATGTTGGCCCAAAGATTACACGTCCACGTTTTTGAGGCTCCAAACCACAGCGAAGGCTTTTTCCACCACTTCTTAGGCGACTGAGGATGCGACCAAGGTTGCTTTGGCTGTTGGTCTTGTCATCTTGCTCCTAGCGGCTCCTGAGATGTAACCATTGGATTTCCTCAAAACAAGTCTATATTGGCTGATGTTATATCCCTCTACTTTGTGTCAAATTTTGAGCGTGATCATACGGTGAAAGTGTCTACATTTCATGTGGAACTTCTAAAGAAATGCTTCGGTGTCACAATATGGATTTTTTACTTGTTTTGTCCAAATTTGCTCAAATGTCATTCATAACTACAAAACATGGAATCACTTGAAAAAAACTAGAAAACATGTTAGAACACAATACAAAAGAAATAAAAGATAGCTAAAATAGTGTAAAAACAGATTATATAAGTTATAAGGAATTTTTGAAGGGTTAATCATGGTTTAAATGATTTTTCGTTCTATCTTTATTCTTTATATATGATTAGAGATTGACACCTTGAAGCTGATCATAGGATTTATGAAACAACAAACGTCTTGAATTCATCAACCGGAACAAGGATAGGCGAGCAACTACGTTGGAAGGTGCGACCGCAAACTTACTTGGCATTGTAAACTTTGATAAACAAAATATTAATGCATGGTTTCTTCGCGGCCATTTGCAAAAAATTGATGATGAGGACATGGAGTAATCTTGTCGCAAGCAGAATCGATGAGATTGCATCCAGTCGGTCCATGAATTTGGAGAGAAGCAGCTTGATCATACAAGGGACGCATTGTGCATGTTTTGGAGCATATCAACATAACCACGAGAATTTAAGCTAAAAGTCAACACTTTCCTGAAATTTAACTCATCAAGGGCACGAAGTGGAAGTGCTTAAAAATATTTTTCACATGAGGAAGTTATGAAAGTTACAATAAAGACGATTTCCAAAGAACTGGCTGGAGACCAACTACCACTTATTCGCGAGCTCATAATAGGCCAGGATGAATCGAGTACAAAGTAACTTGTTCTAGAATCTTGACTCATCAGGGAATTTAGGAAAGTTTGAATCAGTTAGGATGGAGAACTTACTCAAGTTCTAATCTAATGGCTTCCAGAGTTTCCATATTGGGAAGTTCACGGATTTGATGCAATTCAAACTTATACTTGGCGACTAGAAGGGACATTGAAACACTTTGGGCCTGCACTGTACTCTTTTATCTTAGTAAGTTTTTATCCCAAGTGGTTTTCCATACGAAGGATTTTAATGAGGTAGCTCTTAAGGCCCATATCACCAAAAGAGTCTTATAGCTCTTAAACGAATTGTCCTTTTATTTTTTCTTATGTTTCGAAACCCTATGGCTATTTAGCCACCTTGTATTCATTCGTAGAGAGTTAAGTTTTAATCAAAGAAATACCATACAGTTTTAAAACTCATTGATGGCCCTCTTCTACAAGCTTGCTGCGGTTTACCCTTGCTTGCTAGACCAACTGTTACTTGTTGTTTGTTCCTGGTTCGAGTTCACAGTCCATATCTTGCTCATGGCCCTAGAGAGAGAGAGACTTCAGTCCAGCTCTTTGTATCATCCAAACCGGTTCTTTGTGAGCTTCGCCTGAGGCTTACAAAAATTGACTTTTTAAATGAAGTTATGTATTTACTACTACAGTAGTAGGTCACTCACTTCCGTGTTCGAGTTTTTGAACCATAGTAGAAATAGTCTCCTGAAATCCTAGGCATACATCCAAGTAGAGTCAAACACATAATCCCATGTTAAATCATATCGCCCAACATTTCATTTATATTGCTTTCTAGCCGTTTTCTACTTTAGTTATTACAACCCCACTTCGTGACACACTCCCAAAACCCTTTTCTTGTCGTAGAAATTGGTGAAAACCATGAGGAAGTTTAAGGAACGGAAGTTCCTGAAACATATATTTCTCACGCCTTGAGCTAACAATGGTAAACTAAAGATCTTGATGGGAAGCAACCAATTTGGTATGTGTTTTCCTTAGCTTTCCATTTCCATTTGCTTTTAAGTTCATTTATTTCTAAAAATTTCAGTCTCATAAACCCATTAAAACTAAAACAAAAATAGGATGGCCCCAACCATGACCTGACCGGTCATGGTCTAGAGAGCAGCTGCGGCATACTCTCACGCGGTCGCGGCCAAACATATCTAGCTTTGGTCAAACTCCACGCAGCCGCGGAAAACCAACTTGAAGACTAGGATGCCGAACTATCTTGATCGATCCTAGCGTCCAAATCCACTTCCGAAGGCCATTTTCTGCAATCAATAACCCCTTTCCCGTGGAAAGGCCCTTCTTTGCTTCCGAAACTGGATTTTGACCTGTATCAAAATCCCGAGGTATGGTTGCACTCGTCCCGAAACAAACCAAACCGTTAGTAAAACTTTTTTGGTTTTGTTATCATATCTCATATTCTTCATGTCTCTTTAAGAAATGGGAGATTTTACCTTAAAACCAAAATGTTAATAACTTGATCATTTCAAAGTTATTCTTGGCCTATTCACACTATTTCTAAACAGGAATCCAAATTTACACTCCTATAAACTTCTCATCCAAGGTATGTTCCTAGTTGTCTAGTTTTATATAAGAATCCAATTTTGGTTTTTTTATTTGACTAGATTAAGCTCTAAAGTGGTTAGGGAATGATAGATAACTTATACTGGTGCTAATAGGTTGCCGTTTGTTTTGTTCAAAGCTTAAATGTCGCTTATGAATCAAATTTTAAACCTATTCGACATGGATTTGAGATTTTTTGATTTTGAAAATGAGAACTTGGACTTGGTGACACTTAATCGCTCGCTTATTGTGAGACTGACACATTACGCCGGTGTCATGAAGTCTGTGGCACTTTCAGCATGGTTATGTCGCAATTGTCCCTAGATACCCGACGTGGCAAGTGAAGAGCGCGTGTGAGTTTGTTTAAGTCATTTATTTGTTTACTTATTTTAATACTGCTGAGTCGGACTGCGAGTGGGGATTTTCACTACTGTTCGCGTATTTGTTTTAAAAGTTTGCCTCTAATTATTATCCATTAAATTTTAAAATAAACTGTTTAAAGTTTTAATATGAACGGGTAGAGTAATCGTTTTTTACTTTTCCTGGAAATCAAACGCCATTCTCGGCAAACTTTGAGAAAGACGTAGTGTTTGCAAACTGTTAACTGTTCTTCATCCCAAAGACTGTTTCGAACCTAGGGTTTACGGATTCCGAGAATCAATGTCTAATCGGAGAGACAATTGCGACGGTTTAGCGGATTCCGGTAAAAAAATTCTCAAAGTTTCAATTTATTGGTTAAGTCTGGAAGTTTTGGCATTTCAGCGGTTTCTTTGAAATCCTATTTCGTTTTAGAATTTCGTAATTGTTAATCTAGTTTCGGTGCATGCAGAGTGAAATCGTATCGACTATCGTTACGCCTTCTCGATTGGGTTCTGGGTTAGGTTTTCAATTCGAATTTGAACCTTATAATGATATTCATTGTGACTGGGCTCGATTAATTTCTTATTTTCGGTTTTCTCTCTTAATTTCATCTGTTTTTTTGATTCCCGCTTCGTTGTTTGTATGATTTAATTTTAAATAAGATGTGAACATTCTATCCATGTGTGGTCGTTCATAGAACAAATGATTGGCTTGTTATTGTTCTTGGACACAGTTAACCTCGACAAAGATTGCATCCCACCGTTTGAGCCAGATGACGATGTTTGCGACCCTCGGTTACCGGAGAGGTGGTTCACTCGTAATCACTATCCAACAGGGAGGAAACTCCATTCCTATTCTAAAACCGACTATTTAGTGGAACTATCTCTTGGATTCAAAGATCACAAATTGGAGATGGACAAGATCATGAAGTCGCAGTTTGGGAAATTATTCGATATACCTTTGAGGCGACTGGCATTTTCGGGGCAATTGGTACATGGATTTCTCCCACGTCAGCTGCAGTGTAATAGGCGGCACGAGCGTTGGTTCATATTCGGCCCTAAGCCGATCAGATTCTCTTTAAGAGAGTTTTATCTTGTAACTGGATTGAAATGTGACCCTTATGTGAAAAAGCAATTCGGAAGCGGCAGAAAGGGTGGTAGAAAAAAACGAGGGTGAGGCCGTGAACCTTACCGATGAGCAGCCTGTCGATGCACCGCAAGGTATGTGGGACCAAACTTATTTAGTAGAGTGGGTACTAAGTTGATTTAATAAACCGTTTTTCTGCTTCTAAACAATTGTTCCAAATCATTGGGACTCATTGATTGCGGCGGGGCCGATTGGCAAAGACGGGAGCATAGATCAGCTCATCAACCGTCTGAAATCTGGGGAAAAAATGGAGGGGGATACAAGGTTTCAGCTAGCCCTAGTCATACTTGCTGACGGTGTGGTTGCTGTAGAGAATCAGTATGGAAAGTTTTCCCGGAAAACCGTTGAACTTGTCAAAGATGTCGAGAAGTTTTTATCTTATTCATGGGGCCGGAAGGCCTTTGAGTTAACAATGCTTAATTTCACGGATACGGTAAGGAATAAGGGAATGAAAGATAGGCTGACAATGTCTTCGATAAGCATGCGAGGATTCCCGATAGCAATTCAGCTGCTTGCCCTTGAAACAATCCATGAGCTACAGGCTAAGCTCCCATGTGCATCTGTTGAGCTAGACTTCACCCCTCGTTCCTGCAGTGGCTTGTATAAAAACAAGACTATCGACTACAAAGATCTGATGAATGTGGAGAGCCTTCCCGAGGTATGATACATGATCATTTATGCCTATTTTAGTTTCCTGTGTGAACGTTCATAATTTCATATTATTTCTATGCACGTCTATAAGATACATAAATATTCTGATGTGATCGTATACATATTAGCTAGTTTTATGGGAGTTTGGTTGCTGTATACCTTGTTAACTGACCAATTTATGCTACCTTTGCAGCTTACTATAGATTCAATTCTTCATGTTTCCGATGAACAAGTGGATCCCAAAACGTGGGAATGGAGTGATGATGATGAGGTGGAGGATGAGTGCATAGCTTATTTGGAGGCTATACTGACAGAGGGGAATGCGTCCGTACAGCTCAATCGTAGGTCTTGACCCGGAGGAGACAGCTCGTGGCCTAGGGTGCTGACACCAGAGGAGATGGAAGTGTATGCGAAGAACAAAGAAGAGAAAGAACGTAAGAAGAGTCAACCGAAGGGAAAGGGAAAGAAGAGAGGCAGGAGCGATGATGACGATGGTGACACATGCCATTCGCCCAAGAGGAACTGCGCTAGAATGGATGAAGGCTGGTGGGTTAAGGAGCGCGAGACGGTTGTTGATGAAGCCTCGGCAGTGGCAGTTGGATGTACCAGATCTTTGTGGGTGAAAGAGTGGCGTCCAGAGATGGAGGCATATTTGAAGAGTGTAATTTACAAGCATTTAGAAAACAACAACTTTGTTAGAGTGGATAAGGCGGGTGAGAGGAGGAAGGAGCCAGGACAAGGGAGCCTTGATCCTAGTGGGAAAAAGAAGAATGAAAGACAGGTTCATTTTGAAACAGAGGTGCCCAACGTGGCCGAGAATCTAACCAGTAAGACTTTCCCAACAGGACGTGGTAGTAGTAGCGTTGTCCATATAGGCCGTACTAGGAGTTCAGACTCCGCTGGAAGTACCAGTAAAAAGCACAAAGAGAAGAAACTCACGGTAATGTTTTTTGTGAACCCGTTAATCTCGTTATGAAAGTGCATTTTTGTATTATCTATTTATCCAAGTTTATATGTTTAATGCTTACAGGAGGTTTTGTCGGGGGATTTTGTTGACGAAAGTCCCAAAACGTCTCATAAGGCGTCTCCTAAACAGAAGAAGCTCAAGGCCAAATTTCGTGTGAAGAAGAGAAAGCCTGCTCAGGTGCATGGTTCACCACCGGATTTGCCGGATAAGGATAACTTACCGTCGGCTGGACGGAAAGAGGGTGACGCGAAGATTCTTTCTAAGCGGAAGATTCATATAGTTGTACGGAGTTCTAAGCGGAATAAGGTTGATAAGGAGGCGGTGGGGAGGGTAGGATTTACGTATATAATTTCCGCATGTTATTTGTGAACGTTCATGTTAAATTGTGAACGTGCACTAATGTATGTATGAACATTCACTCGGCAGGAAGATGTCCCGGATGACACCGCCCCGATCGATGAAGGGAATAAGGCGGCAGATAATCTCCCTTCCGCTAAAGATTTTGAGAGTGTTGGAACATCTCAGACTTCTGGGAAACCAAGAAGACGCGAGAAACATATCCATCAAAGACTCTCGAAGAAGAAGAAGAATAGTTCTAAAGCCTCTGTAGAGAAGGTAATTTTGGCTGGCGAAACAGCGCCCGACCAAGCGGAGAATGCAGAAAATTTGGACTCTTTGTCGGGGTTTGACCAAACGACGGAGCCAGGTGCCGCAACCACGGCTGAGGAAATCGTCCATGATACGATGACGGAAATGGTATAGATTACAACTCTGTCCATGAACTAAGACCCAGATCAGTGAACGTACATATTTATGTTAACACATTTTTTTTTGGCAGCGTGTGGCTGCTACTATTGTCGGTAAGCCTGTGGGGTCGGAGGCAACTCTAGTGAAAACTAATCCGCAGGACCCCGTGACCAGAACAACAGACGGAGAAAACATCCAAACCACCCCCATGGCAGAGACCGTATGTTTGTGAACAATCTGATGCATCAATGAACGACCACACAATTATATGCACATTCTTGTTCTGGCGTACGTTTTTTTGCAGGGCGCAGCCGCCACAAGTGCAGGAAAATCTCGGGGGTTAGAGGGTAGTTTAAACGAATCATCTGTGCCAGATGCGGTGATCACAACCCCAAAGGAACTTGCTACACAAACCCCCATGTCGGAGACAGTATATGTTTGTGAACAATAAGGTTCATCT
The DNA here is from genome assembly GCA_030180135.1 of Orychophragmus violaceus. Taxonomy (NCBI): domain Eukaryota; kingdom Viridiplantae; phylum Streptophyta; class Magnoliopsida; order Brassicales; family Brassicaceae; genus Orychophragmus; species Orychophragmus violaceus. Next base: position 40,909,514 of record CM058240.1, read on the forward strand.
ATGAACGATCACAAAATTCTATGTAACTTCATCTCTTTGTGGTCATTTGTTTTGCAGGGCGTGATAGGTCAAGAATTAATCCCTATTCTAAACTGCAAGTGAACAGCAATGTCAAAGTAGTATATAGGGTTATCGAATCCACAGGGACACTTGGTCTCAATATATCAGAACAGTAGAGACTAATACTAGAAAGAAAGCAATGTAATTGAATTAAAAGCGGTGCGAGAAAGTAAATCAGTAGCAGAGATTAACGGTTGTGAAAGCAAGTAATTAAAAGCGTCAAGCCTAGGGTATTCTCAGGAAATCAGACAAGCAGACAGTTCATTCAGCAAGGATCTAATTAAGCACAGTTCTAGAACTCAAAACACAGATATAGAATTAACCAAATTCCTTTGCGATAATTCTCTAAGTCTAAGTGCAGCAAACCAAACTTTCGTTTGCGAGAACTAACAGATTAAACTAGCATTAATCCCAAGTTTGATATGTTCACAATTATCCTAAACCAAACTTCCGTTTGCGCAAAGTTTAATTGCCCAATTTAATTAGTTCAGATTCCTAAACCCCACTTCCGTGACGTATTTAGCAACCTAAGATCTAGATTCTAATTGATCAGGTTAGAACTAGCTTTAAGCACAATTAAATTGAAGAACATATATAGTTATGAATCCTTAACTGAAATTGAACAAGTCTAGCAAGTCATGAAATCCTATGTGAGAAACCCTAAACCTAACTAGGAATCTACTCAGACATAGATAATGAAAACATAATCATATGATGAATAAATTGCATAAAAGAATAAGAGTAAAAGGGGTTCGAAATCTTCTCCAAATACAGATGAAGTAATAGGTTCAGATCAGCCCCAAAATCTCTAAAAATCCTCTGCTCTTAATTATGAAAGTGTATCTAATAAAAACAACTAAAACTTGATTATATAGGTATAATCTCGGCCAAGGGCTTCTTTGTAAATATCAGGAACTTCTGGATCAAAGTGCAATAACTTGATTCTTCTAAACCGCCGAGTTTTTGGCCCATCTCGCTGGTGCATCGATCGATGCTAGAGTGCAACGATCGACACCTTCCTCTGTTTCGGACAGTGAACTCTATCTCTCGGCCAAACACTCCAAAAATCTCCAAAATGCTCCATTATCTCCAATTTAGCTCCAAACCTGATTATACCTGTAAAAGACTCTAAAAGAACACAAAAGACACTAAAAACACAACTATATCATGGCATAAAACCGGTAAAAACCATGATATATCAGGGCGCAACTGCCACATCTGTCGGAAACACCCACGGGTCAGAGGCTGGTGTAAACGAATCATCTGTGCCGGATCAGGTGATCACAACCCCAGAGGGAGGTGCTACACAAACTCCCATGGCGGATACAGTATATGTTTGTGAACAATAAGGTGCATCTATGAACGTTCACACAATTCTATGTAGCTTCATCTCTTTGTGGTCATTTCTTTTGCAGGGCGCAGCTGCCACATCTGTCGGAAACACCCAGGGGTCAGAGGCTGGTGTAAACGAATCATCTGTGCCGGATCAGGTGATCACAACCCCAGAGGGAGGTGCTACACAAACCCCCATGGCGGATACGGTATATGTTTGTAAACAATAAGGTGCATCTATGAACGTTCACACAATTCTATGTAGCTTCATCTCTTTGTCGTCATTTCTTTTGCAGGGCGCAGCTGCCACATCTGTCGGATACACCCTGGTGTCAGAGGCTGGTGTAAACGAATCATCTGTGCCGGATCAGGTGATCACAACCCCAGAGGGAGGTGCGACACAAACCCCCTTGGCGGATACGGTATATGTTTGTGAACAACCAGAAGTATCTATGAACTATAAAAAAATTCTATGAACCTTCATCATTTTATGGACATTTGGTTGACAGGGTACAACTGCCACAACTGGTGGAAACCTCCAGGGGTCAGCGGCAACTGTAGTTGAATCAAATGTGCAGGAAGCGGTACCAATGATAAAGGATGGAGAGAACGTAGTAAGCCCCGTAGAGGAAACGGTAGATTGAACAAACATACGTATCTATGATCGTTCACACATATAAATGGACGTTCATAGATAGTAAACATTTGTGTTGCAGAACTCGGCTACTACAATCGTTGGAAAACCCGAGGTGTCAGAGGCGGCTGCATGTGGATCAAATGTGAAGGAATCCGTGGCGAAGACAAAGGACGGAGAAACCTTAAAAGTCCGCGAAGAGGATACTGTATCATTGTGAACAATCAGACTCATATATGAACGATCACACAATTATTTGAACGTTCATATTTTGTCGACAATTGTTTTTCAGAGCCCAGGTGTTACATGTGGCGATGCCCCGGAAGTCTCAGCGGCAACCATTGATGTGCCAAATATCCAGGATCCGGTGATCAGAAAAGTCGACGGAGATTCGATACACACCCCTATGGTGGAAACGGTAGGTTTGTGAACAAGTATATGAAATCATGAACGTTCACACATATATATATATATGAACGTCTATGAAACCTGAAATGAGTGTTCAATCTGCAGCATCCTACAGATGTGCAGAAGCCATTACAGGATGCCAGTAGTCATGAAGGACATGAACGAGGAGGAAAGATTGCCGTAGAAGATTACAAATCTGAAGTGGCGGGTCAATCAGAGGAAGTCCCCTCTATCCGTATGCGTGGCCCCAATGCTGTCCCCCTATGTGTCGCCCCACTTAATGTAGTACCTGTGAATGCAATCCCGGCAATCGATATGTCAGATGAAGAAACGCAGGTTGATCTGGACGCCGCATATAAATTTGTGGGTGGACAGTAAGTTATCATAACCCTACCTCGCAAATTACGTAACTCAGCAACTTTGATGCTTATAACACACAAAGTACCATGCATTCTTGTCAGGTTAATCACTTTGCGTAGTGGTCAAGTTATATCTATCTCTGTAATCGAAGGAATTAGGGATTTGGGTGTTAATCTCGATTACGAGGTAAGTCTTGAGCGTATATGGTATGCAGTATTGAATGTCCTTTGTATTCAAAGCGAGTACCCAACTATAACAGACCCCTATCACTTTTATATGCACAGCAAATGCGGCTTCTTTTGGCGCTCCTTTGGAATAGACGAGAGGCGGCGTACCGTAGAGCCCAAATAACCATGGCTGATTCAGAGTTCACGGATATGTTGGTGAGGTCGTTTGATTCCCTCCGACGTGGCTACTTTCAGTCTGGATACGGTGCCGATGAGTATATATTCAAATGGGATCCTATTTTGGTTCAATACGTTTCGGGTTGTCAGGAGAATGGGTTGCCCCAACTCCGTTGGGGTGAAGATGCTGACACCATTTACCTGCCGATGCGGTGGATGGATGACAGGTGGGTAGGCATTGTTCTCCACCTAAAGACAAGAAAGGTCGATTTGTTGGACACCAGGCTCGCTGGCAGCACAAGCCGTGAGGTGGCAGAGGCGATGGCCCCAATCACGACGATGTTGCCCTATCTTGTGAACCAGATAGGTCGAAAGAAAAAAATCACTAGGACCATGAGCCCATGGAAATACAAGATACTGGATTACGTAGTTCAAGGTGTAGATGTTGCTGACAGTGGGCCGGTTATCAACAAGTATCTTGAGATGCTTAGCAGCGACTGCAGCATGGACGAACTGCACTCGATGAACGCAGATATGATCCCCATAATTCGTGCTCAATATGCATGTGATTTCTTTGCAAGTGAGGTTGTTTAAACGGTTATTCAAAAAGTCCTCTCACTAGACCTTTGTTCACTGATCCTTTTGATGACTTTTGTTTAAACTTTCTATGGATGACTTTTGTTTAAACTTTAAAGATCCAAATTTTGAATTCATATCAGGAGCTGTCGCTGTTACACTCAGGCCTGACGATCTGTTACACTCAAAGCAATTAATTTACAAATATTATAAACCCGGTTCGACCACACATCTGGACTAGCAAACCGAACCGAAGCCCATTCCACATTTCAGAAACCCCCAAATTCCCGTAGTCGATAAAGGGAGTAAGAACCCTAAAGAACTTGGGTGCCTCAGCGATTTCTGGGGAGAGAATGAGCAATCTTTTAGGAGAATCATCCGGGTCATCAAATTTCCGTCGCATTGGACGAATTTTGTCTGTCTCGAAGCAATGTTGGTGTGGCTCTGCCACTGTAGAATTTATTTCGAAATCTGACAAGAACCCTTACCGTCGATACTATCGTTGTGGACTTGCTGCTGCCCATAAGGTATGCGGAGTGATGTAGGAATCATTGTTTGTTGGCTTTATCTCATTCTTTCAATTTTGATTTTTTGGTAGCTTAAGCATGACAACCATACATTCACCTGGATAGACGAAGCTATGTCTAAGGAGATTGAGAGGTTTCAAGCGATAAGTGGTAGACTTGAGCAAGAGCAGAAAGCTGCCAGATTAAGTATCATGGAGTTTGAGAAAATAATTTTTGAGAAAGTGCAGGTTAGGGTTGAGGAAGAGATTTACAAGAGAGTGGATGAGGTGTTGGCTGATTTTTCATATATGACCAAAAGGATGATGATTAGTGTTCTCCTAGTTTGTTTGTTGATGCTTCTCATTTTTAGTTTATTAGGTTAATGCTTGTACGAGTTATGGTGCTTGTTGTTTGTTACGTTCATGACATTAGTTGTTGTTAACGCATTCGATGTTTTGTGTGGGTCATGTTTAACATGAATGACTGGTCACTAGTTTTTAAATGAACGTTCATTAATAAATCGGATTTTCATATCATTAATAGGCGACGCTTCGTTGACCGTAGGACTCGACCGTTGCAACTTCTGTATCTGACGGTTCGTCATCTGAGATATCCCTATTTAATGACGTCAATATATGATTTCCACCATCTCAACCACACACTAAACTGAAAACGTGGCCCTTATTGATCTTCCAGACGACATCCTCTTCTCTATCCTTCTTTCGCTTTTACACTATGATTTCAATGTTTTTGAGAGGTTAACAGCTAACGTCCCGGCACTTGCTCAGATGGCCCAAACCCCTGCTTTTTACCACACAGTTGATTTCTTCCACCATCATATTTCATGGCGTCGGGGAGAACCATCAGATGAGTTTTTCCAGGCTTGCTTACAACACAATAACCCCTCTTGCCTATTGCTCAAAGGTATGTCTGATTTCTTATACAATGACCGGCGCGACAAAGGAGAAGCAATGATTCGTAGATCTGCTGAATCTGGATGGGATGCTGGTCTATACGCTTACTCAATGCTGGTGAGGGTCATATACGGTGCATCAGAAGTTGGAGAAAGAAGGATGGCCTTAACCCGAGAATATACACAAAACATACGGTTGAGGCTGGAAGCGCTTGACAGGAGTGTCTGGGTGCATAAGCCATCTGATTTTTTCCTAAAAAAGGAAGGACTACTCGATCTGGACAAGGTCCGTAGGTGCAAATGTGCCAACATAAACAACTGGTCTCGCTGGTGGGTTATTGGCTGGAAGGGGCCAGCCATGTGTGAGGAATGCTTCTGGACTATAGAGTCCCTTTCCTTTTGCCACATCGTGAAGCATAATTTTAGCGACTGGCAGGATTAACTGACTTCTTGTTGGGTCTACTGATGTCCTTTTAATTTACGCTTAGTAGTTCATTTCCTGTTATTTGCATTTTTTTCTCACAAATCTCCTATGTCTTTTATTATTATAATTAATGTTAAAAAATTTCTTGATACCGTTCATCTTCTGCGGATTTAACACATTTGCAAACTACCTAACATATTCTGGATGAACGTTCACGTTTCCTAAAACAACGTTAATGCGGGAAAAATTTCGTCTTAATATTTGAATTGATAATGTGAAACCAAATAACGTATCTATTATTTTGCCAAATCTGCACGCAAAAAATGAATTAATAATGAACCTTCTCGTCTAATTGACGACCGTTCATAGACAGAGCATTTTGACTAACTTTTTGAATGAATTTCTAGCAGTTCTAATCGGATTAGCAACCCTAGGTATAAATTCCATTCCCTAAGATCTAGGGTTCATGTATATTGAATCTATAAATCTCGAAGTTACCTGGAGATTGGCAGCGGAAGGTTTGCAAGTAATCGAGATCTAAAGCACCTCAAGTGCTGCGCCTCTACTGGTGTCCACACGCACACAAACTGGAACGGACGGGATGCTAGTGCCGTGAGAGATCCAATCTCTCAGAGGTTTCTCAGTTTCACTAAGGTGGCTGTTAATTAGGTTAGATTGCTGTCAAATTCGTCCATATATCTTATATATGTCGACAACCTAATTAACCAGGGATTAAACCGTAGTTAATTAAGTCATAAACCAAAATCTGTATTTTGGTTCGCGACCTGTGTCGATCGACACAACCTTAGAAAATTGTTAATGAATGTATATCAAATGTACATTCACCAGATCATTACACTAATGATCAACCCCATATGTAACATCCAGTTTGCTTAGGTGTGTGACCCTGTAGGATCATATAATACTAGCAATGAGTTCTAAACTCATAGATCATAAGTGGCTTCTAGCAAAGCATCATGATCACCCAGTATCATATGAATGTCTAATCTCGACAACACAACTATCTCTAGAGTGATTACAAGTGTGATTTCAGGACATTCCCAACAATCTCCCACTTGTACTGGAATCATCTATTCCCATATTCCCTTCGTCTCTATATCTCGATCTGGCATAAGGCAAGATCCATGTCATCCTTATTAAGCCAATATCATGTTCATCGAACTCCGATTTATACTGACAAGACAAATGACTGACAATCACCTCGTTTGAGTGCGGCCACACATTTCTCAGTATCAAATCTTCGATGGGCCCTGAGATATTTATCTCCTGTTATATAGGAGGGATAAATCCCATCTTGTTCCATCCCTGTTCCTTCACACACTTCATGATACGCCCAATCAATGCCTTTATAGTCACCAGTTACGGCTGACGTTTGACAAGGTTAAAGCGGACCAATTCACATGTGAGAAAACATGATGAACTCAGGTCTAAGGACTATACTCTATAGTCGTAATGAAAACTCTCATGACACTTATATAACTATCCTGTAGAGTTCTCATTAGCGGGTCATGTCCGATCCTGTGTTCTCCAACACATATCCATGTGATCGACTTTAATACTCTTATTAATGACTCCACGAAACTCAGTCATCAGTCACCTCACATACTAGTCTCACGCGGTTGTTAATGTCCCACTTTAACAACATTGACCAGGGACTAACATAATTTATGTCATTTATCATTTATAGGGTTTCATGATCAAGTCACATACTTGATGACCTATAAAATGTCATAAATTACTTTGGGACTATTATTTAATAACCATAATTAAATAATACTGATGTCAGATTTCATTAACATAATCATATTATGTTTATATGAACATCATATCATAACTAAAATTAACAACAACAACTCCCACTAAAATTAAGATCACATCTTAAGACATCTAATGTATGTAGTAGTTGTCTGAACCTTATTCGCTCTTGCTCAGCGTGTGTCGAAGGACACTGCTTCTTGCTAAGAATAATGCAAAATCAATAACAACAGCTCCCACTAAATTTAAGATCACATCTTGAGACATCCAATGCCTATAGCGGTAGTCTGACCCTCATGCGCTCTCGCTCAGCATGCGTCAAAAGACACTGCGTCTTGCTTAGAGTAATGCCAGGAGTCATTGGCCTGAAGCCCTTCTTGGAATCATGCATATTGGACCTGTGCAAGACCTTATCCAAATAAGTCTCTTGACACAATCCAATTAGCTTGTCTAATCTATCTCTATAGATTCTTATTCCAAGAATGTATACGGCTTCTCCCATGTTTTATCGAAAAACAACTTTCGAGTCATGTCTCAACAGACTGAAACAATGGAACGTTATTTCCGTGAAGCAGTATGTTATCAACATACAATACTAGAAATGCAACTGCGCTCCCACTAGTCATCTTGTGAACACACGGTTCCTCTTCGTTCCTGATGAAGTCAAACCTTTTGACTGTTTCATCAAAACGAAGATTCCAACTCCGAGATGCTTGCTTCAATCCATAAATGGATCGATGAAGCTTGCATACCTTCCTAGCTTCTTTAGGATCAATGAAAAATTCAGGTTGTGTCATGTACACATCCTTTTCCAGAATTCCATCTAGGAAAACTGTTTTCACATCCATCTGCCAGATCTCATAACCATTATGAGCGGCGGTTGCTAGGAGAATCCGAATAGACTTAAGCATGGCGACTGGGGAATAGGTTTCTTCATGGTCAATACCATGAATTTGCTTGAAACCTTTTGCCACCAACCTAGCTTTGTATATCAGAATATTACCATTTTCGGAGTCATGGCTCATCATTGCTTTTCAAAACTCGCAGGCCCGTCACTTTCAATGATCAATAGATCATGGCAATTGGTTACGAGAAATCCACATTTCTCGGGTTCGTGACGGATCCTTTCGGATCTGCGAGCTTCAGGTTTGTGTAAAAGTCATGCACATATCTCATATATATAGACTTTTACCACGACCTAATTAACCAAGATTTAAACCGTAGTTGATTAAGTCATAAACCAAAATCGATATTTTGGTTCGTGATCTGTGTCGATCGATACACCTTTGTGTCGATCGACACTTCCTTAGAAACTCGCCAGCGGATCCTTTGCAAACTTTAGGCATCACAGGTGCAGGTTCTACAACTCTTTGTAGATCCAACTGCTGCTCTTCCTCATCAGGTTGAGCAGTCTCCTGTGATTCTCGAATTTCTTCGAGTTGTACTTTACTCCCACTGTTCTTCTTGGAAAGAAAATCTTTCTCAAGAAAACATAGTTCCGAGCAACAAACAATTTGTTCTCGGACCGGTTGTAAAGGCAACATGCCTTGGTCTCGTTAAGATAGCCAATGAAGTAGCACTTATCGGATTTGGGTGTGAGCTTATCAGAGATTAAACGTTTTATGTAAGCCTCACAACCCCAAATCTTCATGAAAGACAAATTAGGAACATTTCCAGTCCACATCTCATGTGGTGTCCTTTTAACTGATTTTGATGGGACCCTATTTAGTGTAAACGCATACGTTTCTAGAGCGTATTCCTAGAAGAATAATGGAAGATCTAAGTGACTCATCATTGATCGAACCTTATCTAATAAAGTCCGATTCAGGAGGAGTGAGTTGTAAAACAATTCCACAATCTCTCAGATGATCACTAAATTCTTGACTTAAGTATTCACCTCCATGATCTCATCGTAGAGCTTTAATACTTTTGCCAAGTTGATTCTGCACTTCATTCTGGAACTCTTTGAACTTTTCAAAATATTCCGACTTATGTCTCATTAATTAGACATGACCGTACCTACTGAAAATATCAGTAAAGGTAATGAAGTACTGAAAATTTCCTCTAGCATTAGTGCTTATCGGGCCATACACATCCGTATGTATAAAGCCCAATAAGCCTCTGGCCCTTTCATTTTGTTCGTTCGCAACTTGTGTCGACCGATACACCTTTTGTGTCGATCGACACTACCTTTTGTTGAAAGGGGCCTTTGTCGTTTTACCCAATAAACAAGGTTCGCATTTCTCACATGATTCATAATCAAATGAGCCCAAAAGTCCATCACTATGGAGCTTCTGAATCCATTCTCATTTATGTGGCCCAAACGACAATGCCAGGGAAAAGCTTGATTCGTATCATTTGATTTGAATCTCTTGGTACTAATGTTATAGTTAGGCACGTTTTGGTTTAGAACATAAGGTCCATTCTCTAATGGACTGCTACTACAAAACATATCATTGTAATCAAATGAATAACACTTATTCTTAATTTGAAAACTGATATCCTTCCATATCCAAACAAGGAATAGAAATAATATTTCTGCTTATAGCAGGTACATAATAGTAGTTCTTAAGTTCAAAAACCAAGACAGAAGATGAAGACCTACAGCTAATGCAGCAACTCTTGCTCCATTTCCACCGCGCAGGTCCACTTGTCCTTTCTCCTTAGTCCTACTGTTGCTCAGGCCCTGCATATTTTCACAAAATATGAGCACTACAGCTGGTATCCAATACCCTATAAGTAGAACCATAAGAAGTAACATTTACTTCTATAACATAATACCTGAAGAAGAAGTCTCGTACGTCTTCTTCAGCTTCCCATAATCTTCCAGGAATTTATTGCAGTTTCTTTTCAAATGCCCATAACCATTACAAAAATGGCACTTATCATCTTTAAAAGGACCAGGATTAACCTTAGGAGCATGGTTAGACTTTCTTTGATTCACAATTGAGCTCGTCTTGCCATTACCTTCGTTCTTACCAAGTTTCTTAAACCTGTTACACTTTTGTACCATAATGACATTTGGGGTGTCCTTCTTGATGTTAGGTTCTGTAGTCTTGAGCATCCCATGCAACTCAGTCAAAGTCTTTGTCAAGTTGTTCATGTTATAGTTCATAACAAACTGATCATAGCTTGACGGCAGTGACTGCAAAATGATGTCAGTAGCCAACTCTTGGCTAATGGGACAATCCAGTTTCCCCAGGTTATCAATATAACCCATCATCTTAATGACATGAGGACTAACTGGTCCGTCCTTTGGTAGCTTGCACTCAATTAGAGACTTAACCGTCTGGAATCTCTGAGTTCGTGCCTGCTCCTAAAACATACTTTTCGGGTTAGTGATCATCTCTATTGGCGACTCCACGTTCTCGAATTGCTTCTGCAAATCCGAGTTCATGGTAGCCAACATGAGACAACACACATCGACCACATCATTGGAATGCTTATCCCAAGCATCCTTTTCTGACTGCCAGGCATTGACTCGGTACTTCTTAGGGAGAACTTTCTCAAGGACATAGTCCTTTTTCTCCTGTTTGAGAACAATTCTCAAGTTCCGATACCATTCAAGAAAGTTGGATCCATTTAACTGGTCCTTCTCAAGGACAGATCGCAAGGAGAAATTGTTATGATGGTTTGCGCTAGACATAGCTGAAAACAAGGGAGGTTTGGTTATGATGTTCAAGAAATGAGAAATCTTAACTATTAAGAAGACTCGCATTATATTCAAACAACGTTTCCTCAAATGAATATATGATCCAAGACTCATACTTCACTAAACTTGAGTGAGCCACTGGCTATCACCCAAATTTTAGCTATCTAGGTAAGCAACAACTTTGCTAGTTATATCCAATATAACTCTTGGTTGTGGATTGACATCTAATGTTCAATCCACCTGATGTCTCTAAGCCCAAAAGGATTTTGATGGCCCGGTCAAGTAAACCAATCTCTTAAGTCATCTAATTGTTGATGTCTTGCACTGCAAGTCCATCAACACGATTACCTCCTGTCTTACTCATGTAATTGTGGACATCTTGCACTGCCAATCTATCGCACAATGAAACGAGTCTTGACAGTTAACAAGATCGGGAAGACATCTAGGATTACTTGATATTTAGTTTGAGGAACGGAACCTTTAAAACGTTCAGTTTTAATATGTTTTAATTCTTCTAATTAAATTGATTTATCTTGGTTTGGTTATGTGATTTCAGGTTCAATAACCTAAATCAGCGGAACTTGTGTCGACCGACACTACTTTAGTGTCGATCAATGCAGATTAACCAAAACCAATTTGCGATGACCAATCAATCCAATTGATCCGATTTTATGATAACCGGTCTGTGTCGATCGACACTACATTAGTGTCGGTCGATGCTAACCTTATCAGCTCAATCGCAATAAACCGTTTTAGCGGTTTAACCAAGCTAGATAATCGGCCCAATACAATTGGACCAATTATCCTGACCGTAAGGTCTGTGTCGACCGACACAACTCTTGTGTTGATCGTCACAGTTAGGTTAAACCCAAGTTTTATTCGGGTCATCCTTAGGTGTCGATCGATACCGGATTTGCATCGATCGACACAGGGCGATGAACCCTAATCGTTTTTCAAGCAAAAAACCTAAACTAGATTACTTTGATTAAAACGAGTTTTAGCATGCTTGTATCAACTATACAGAGATTCAGATTCAACTAATCTAATCAACATGCTACTGATTCAATAGAACCCTAAGGCTCTGATACCACTGAAGGAATTTCTAGCAGTTCTAATCGGATTAGCAACCCTAGGTATAAATTACATTCCCTAAGATCTAGGGTTCATGTATATTGAATCTATAAATCTCGAAGTTACCTGGAGATTGGCAGCAGAAGGTTTGCAAGTAATCGAGATCTAAAGCGCCTCAAGTGCTGCACCTCTACTGGTATCCACACGCACACAAACTGGAACGGACGGGATGCTAGTGCCGTGAGAGATCCAATCTCTCAGAGGTTTCTCAGTTTCACTAAGGTGGCTGTTAATTAGGTTAGATTGCTGTCAAATTCGTCCATATATCCTATATCTGTCGACAACCTAATTAACCCGGGATTAAACCGTAGTTAATTAAGTCATAAACCAAAATCTGTATTTTGGTTCGCGACCTGTGTCGATCGACACACTTTCTGTGTCGATCGACACAACCTTAGAAAATCGTTAATGAATGTATATCAAATGTACATTCACCAGATCATTACACTAATGATCAACCCCATATGTAACATCCAGTTTGCTTAGGTGTGTGACCCTGTAGGATCATATAATACTAGCAATGAGTTCTAAACTCATAGATTATAAGTGGCTTCTAGCAAAGCATCATGATCACCCAATATCATATGAATGTCTAATCTCGACAACACAACTATCTCTAGAGTGATTACAAGTGTGATTTCAGGACATTCCCAACACTTTTACTACTAATGGTAAACTCGAGGAGGCGTAATAATGTGTATTTAAGTCTACTTGATAATTGATACACTCATCTTTCCCAATGGGAGGGGCAGTTAATATGCTTTCCTTTGTATAAATACGGCTATCGCCATGCAGATCCCTTTTTATACACGTTTTTCCAGTCTTAACCAATCAGTGGTTCTTTGTTCGAAAACCAAAAAAATGCTTCATCTGCCGGAAGCACTCCAGATAGCGATCATTGAACGAGTTTCTCAGACTGGTTCCATAGCCGACCTCTTATCCGTTGGATCTGTGTGCAAAGGTCTCAATGCACTTGCTTCTTCACCGGAAGTACTAAAGGCAGCCAACCTCGACCACTTTAAGTTCAATGCGGGGAATGTCCGTACAGGAAGCACGGGTAGGGCTTTCTTTGAAAGTTAATATATCTAGTTCTAGCAAGCGCAACGGTTCCTTCAACTTCCTATTTACATATCGAAGCTCATAACCACGTTGCAGGTGTCTTGATGCTGGAAACCCCACGGCTTGTCTAATGGAAGGCGTTCGTGTTGCCTTTATCGACCGCGATTGTGATAGGGCCATTAGAATATTGCACCAAGGCGAAATGGAATGCCCGTTCAACGTGCTCTCGAGAGGATTGTGTCATCTGATGAATGGAAGGTCAGTGGAAGGGTCAGATGTCCTAGAAACCCTTCGTTGGTGGGACAATTTACCATTTGCGGCGGGCATTGGACGGTGGATGGCACGCGCTATACGGGATATGAGGGAAGGGCAACCAATTCCTAGAGATGGTGGATTTTTCAGGACCTTCAGACCTCCCAGATACCATGGTGCGGAGTGCACTTGTGGTTTTGATTGGAACGAGGAATATGTGTGCGAACATTGTTTCGCACGTAGTGTTTCCGTGAGGGTTAGGCTTATGTGGTGAACGAGCATTAGATGTGTACTGATCTCGTGAACGTTCACCGGATATGAATATTAATTTTAAACCGTCCTATTTATCGTTTAGTTATGTAAACTAAGTGCGCTTCAATGACAACTACTACTATTGGTTATGTGGGTCCTATGTTTTTCGCGGTTAAGGTCGCCATTAATATAGGGAAAAATCAGTGGGTTAGAGTCTAGTCGATATTAACTACAATTACTAACATACCTCCATCTACCATCTCAAGAGAGAATTAAGTATGAGACATTAAGTATCTCATTAAGTATATGGTTTTAAAATATGTTATTGGTATATGTCACATCATGCTTCATTTATACTCAAGCCCTTTTTAAGTATAAATAAGGTTTTATTAGTACACGTTTATCCGCACATCATTTCCTCTTTATCCGTTTCATGTTTATTCGGTGCGGTAAGTCAATATGCGTCAACTACCAGAACCACTCCAGCTTGACGTCATCCACCGGGTAGCTCAATCTTGTGACATAGTTGACTTCTTGTCTATTGGTTCTGTTTGCAAAAATTTCTATGATCTGGCCCACTCGCCGGAGGTACTAAAGACGGCAAATCTCGACTACATTAAGTTCAAAGCGACGCACGTCCGCCGAGGTGGCACGGCCGTGTTTTCTTTGAGAGGTAACACAACACTGGCGGGCAATATTTATAGCTTGTTATTCTCTCGTCTAACATAGCCATGCCTGTATTCCTTGGCGTAGATGCCTCGTAGCCGGAAATCCAACGGCTATCCTGATGGAGGGCGTTTGTGTTGCCTTCGTCGAGTGGGATTGCGAGAGGGGAATTAGCATTTTAAAACGAGGCTAACGACATGTACATACAAAATTATAGCCAGAGGAATGTGTGAGGTGATGAACGGAAGGGCATACCAAGGGTCTGACTTCTTGGAGAGCTTTCGTTGGTGGGAAGATATAGTGTTTGTATCGGGGCTTGGGCGATGGATTGTGGGCGCGGTATCGGCCATGCAGGACGGGGATCCACTAAGACTCGATGGTGGGTTATTTAGAAGGTACATGCCGCCAAGATACAACGAGGAAAATTGTGAATGTGATTTTGATATCAACGGTGGTTTTCATGCACACATTGTTTCGCTCGGAGCGTATCCATCAGGCTTAGGCTTATGTGGTAAAACTTGCACGGTTTCAGGATGAATCGGCCTTATTGTCTAAATATTTTGGCAACTAGTGAACGTTCACGAAGTCTCTTATGGTTTCAAAAAGTGTAAAATAGTTAATCCGTTGTAGTAGATGGTGTTTTCGTCGGCGTAAACCTTATATTTGTCATATTCCTGCTTGTTTGTTGATCAAATATCCAGTAAAAAGTCTACCCTAAATACATGAAATGAACGTTCATACAAATTTGCAGTAAATAGACAACCCTAAATACATGAAATGAACGTTCATACACGTTGACTTTGGCAATGTTAACTAAATCGGCTTATCCACTCTCCATCAAAAGTAATTGCGCAAGTACGAAGGCTATCAAGTGCATGCCCCTGCAATCAATATGCGCTGGGTATAGCCAGTAATAAGTAGTAAATTAAGTGGTTCGAAGTCAGATCGGTAATAACGGCACTTACTATCTTATCTCTAACTTCATTTAAATATGGTATCTTATCTCTATCTTCATTTAAATATGGTATTAAACATTGTTGTAGGTATATGTCAGATCATGTTAGAATATTAATAATGACACAACATTGGTTATAGACACTCCCTCTTAGCGGGTTTAGCATTTACATTACAACCACTCCATTTTGTATAAATAAGGTAGGTTTCCAGCTAAGGATGACAAAATAAAACCGGTTATACCATTTGCAATTCAAGTACTCTCTACAAATGATGCTTCTTCTGCCTCTATCGCTCCAACTCGACATCATACAACGTCTAGCAAGGTCTAGGCACATTGTTGACTTCCTCGCTATTGGTTCAGCCAACAAACTTATGTATGAGCACACTCGCTCACCAGAAGTCCTGAGGTTGACAAACATAGACCATTTCATGTTCAATGCCGAATATGTTTGTATGAGTAGCACGGGCAGGGCTTTCTTCCAAAGGTAAGCAGACTAGTAACCTGACCTGTCCCCTAACCGAATTTGATATTTTATTTATGGAGAGATAACAACAAAACACAACAAACTCTACCCCTACTTTGATAGGTGCCTGGATGCTGGGAACCCCACGGCGTTCCTCATGGAAGGTGTCCGTGTGGGTTTCCTTGAACGTGATTGTGATAGGGCCATCAACATTTTGCAACGAGGCCTCACTTCATGTCCATACAACGTTCTGGCCAGAGGAATGTGCCATCTAATGGTAGGTAGGTCTGACGAGTGCTCAGATATGTTGGAGACATTGCGTTGGTGGGACGATATAGTGTTTGCGGGATGCGTAGCACGCTGGATGGTGGAAGCGGTCAGGGCTATGAGGGTGGTGTCCATGAGCAGGCCATACGCGGGGTTCTGTAAGACTTTCAAATCGCCTAGGTATCACGGTCCAGAGTGCGAATGTGGTTTTGATTACAAAGGGAATTTGACTGCGAAAACTGCTTCGCCGTAAGCGTGTCTAAGAAGCTAATGATTATGTGGTAGTCAGCAAGGATAAGATGCTAACTTCCGTAATGTGCTAGATAGATCAGCTATTATGAACGTTCATTACTACCATAGATGTTCACTATGTCTTTCGAAATATCTAAAATCTAAGCGGGCTAAATGTTTAATTGTAACTGTTTAATTTTAAAATTTAAGGACGATGTAGAATGTTTTATAACCTATTGTGACATGTGATTATCCGGAACGTATAAAACTAAGTATCCGATATGCATAAAAGAGAGAACCACCGTTGCAAGTAGTAACTGGTTGGATTCTGTTCTATGTTAAACTTTAACTCTCCACTACTGATATTTAAGGTAGATGTAGTATGTGGTACACATTGAGTATCACCTGCAAGCTTCTGTATTATGCTTGTTAACAAAGTTTTTGTGAACGTACATTATGTAAATGTTTAATATTATTATTTGTGAACGTTCACTATGTTCTATTAAATCTTTTATTACCTAATGTGCCATGTGCTTATAAAGTAGGTCGGAAAACAAATATCCGATATGCATTAAAGAAACAACCAGTGTTGCAAGTAATAAATGGGTGGACTCTGTTATATGTTATACTTTGGACTATTTTTTATTAATATTTAAGGATGAAGTGGTATGTTTTAGAGCCCTCGGTTTTATAAGCTAGTGTACCACGTGCCTATCAAGTAACGGGAAAAGGTAAATATCGGATATGCATTAAGTAGACAGCCAGAGCCGTAGGTAATAAATGGATGCAATAGCTAAGGACATTTATTACCTTCGCAACCACATCCAACCACTAGAGTGCCCATCTCCGCTATAAAAAATCGGTGGAGTTCGATCTTCTATTTATCAATAAAGTATCCTACTGTCTAGGATAAAGAGAAAGGCAATGTTTGCCAAGCTTCCTGACGAGGTGAACCGGGACATAATCGTTCGTGTTGCCCGCTCGAGTTACACCGATCTATTGCTTCTTATGTGAGTCAATAAGACCACAAATCGCATAGCTAATGAAAGGAGCGTTCTCCGAGTCGTCAACATAGACTCCTTTGTTGATAACGCCGCCAGAGCCTCCATAAGAAATGATGCACGTCCATTTTTTCAAAGGTTAGTGATCTGCTTAAACATATGTGGACGTGGAAATCTAAGCTGCTTGTTTTTATCGTTAAACTTGTAAAAAGGTCTCGTGTTGGTACTTGTGAGTAGGTGTTTGCACGCGAAGAACCCCACTGCCTTATTGCTAGAGGGATTAAGGTCACTGATGACAGAGCTGGATCCACGAAGGGCACTATTCTTGTTTGGTCAGGCCCCACAAGACTGTCCCTATATCATATTTTCACAAGGCATGACGAAAATATTGACTGGCAACTGGTTAGAGGGATTACAACGTTGAGAAAACTTGAGCTGGTGGGTGGACGTTCAACGTTCGTCTGACCTAGCAGGACGGATACTAACGGCGGTTGGTGATCTGGGTACACGAAAGGTTGGAACGTACAACACGTCCTACGCTTTTCCAAATCCGCCGTGCAGAGGATGCCGTTTCCGATCAGACGGAGATCCCGAGTGTATTAGCTGATGGATTTTCTGTATCTCCTACACTTTCGCTTTGTTGTCTTAACTTTTCAAAATAAGAACTTCAGCTTTGGTTAAATCACTTTGTCTATTGTCCTTCAGTCGATTAACTATTGATTAGTTGCACATACATTTCTCCGGAAATTGTAATGCTCGTGCACAAAGTGCCACGTGAATGTACATAATAACAGTATGAACGGCCATGATAGACAACACCAGTGTTTATCTTGGTCTAAAATACTGGCCATTGTTTCATTTTAAGACGATTTGAACGAAAGTTCGAATCTTAAAGTGTTTCTCAAATTGGTAGGGAGAGAAAGAGGCGATAAAGAGAAAACATAAATATCCTTAGAACAGTGAGTACATAGGTTACATCCATAAAGAAAAAAGAAACATGGAAACATAGATATAAAGAAGATGATATAAGACTTCATCAACCGGCGTGCTCCTTAGTCCACGACTCCGCAAGTGACTGGAAGACCACATAATCGGATATGTAGATATCGGCTATTTCGTCAACAACATGGTCACTTTCTCCGAGTTTTGGTTCTTTCAGCAAATTGTAAATTGTTTCCAGAAGCTGAGGAACGGTGTCTAGATAGGTCCACTCATTCCTAGAAATCAACTTTGGTAGTAAAACGTACCCATTGGCATCAATGTTTGGATGATATATCTTTGTCTTGAAATATAACCTTGGTGGTTTAAAAGGATATTCAAAAGGAAACGAAAGACAAAACTTGAAGACGCCGCCACTGTAGGGGGAATTATCAGGACCCATCATTATACCTTCACAAGTGTTGATATCGCTTTCAACCGGACCCATGCTACCAAAAGGAAGTGGATTCTTCTACAAACTCTTCATTGCCTTCTTCACAGCTCTTTGAAATGACGACATGATGTCATGAATAACGTGTGTCAATAAACTTGTTAAATCTAATACCAAACGAAGATTGAGAACAATTAGGCGTAACTGTATGTGTTAAGTCGTTACCTTAATTAAGACTTTCTGAAAGGGAGAAAAATGCTGGAACCTAATGAAGTTTTTAGTACTGACCCCTGGGAAATATTTATAGACGCTAAAGAGTTTCTTCATAAGAATAGTCATATTGGTGAACCGATGTGCCTTCTCTATGACCAGTCAAACCTTGCATCTTTTCGGGACACCTCAAAAGTATTAATGCACCTTTTCAATGACATCTCACCCATTGCGATACCCCTTTCCAATGACCAGTCACACAGATTTGACAAATGCCCAGTGACAGGGCGCGCAGATTTAACAGCAGCTGTCAAATCTCGTAAATGATATTACATTTACTGAAAAGTTAAAATTAACGAAGAAACTTTTTTCCACATGGAATTTAAAATTCTCGTTTTACGGACCCATAAACCGACGATTGTTTTAGATTAAACTACCCCGAAACAGAGTTGTGACTCGCAGTTAACCAATGATGGCGCCAAAAATGGGACGCAAACCGTAGTAATAGTTTACTGAAAATGACCAAGATCATACAGTATATGGGAACCAGAACCATTATGTTAAGGGCCAACCAATTGTTTTTGCAGACGTATCCATAGCCGGCTTATGAACGTCCGACCATATCAACAAGATGTAAATAAACTATAAGTGTATTCCTATATTTGACACAATGTGAACATAAGTAATAACATATGAACGTAGATAGACAATGCACTAAGGTTCATATATAAAACATCCTATGGAAGGATATAGAGATTACAAAAGTCTGGTGATGTTATACCGCATCCTTAAAGGTCTAAGTGCGTAACAAACTTATGCACGACCATTCAGAAAACCTACCGACATTCATACATAGCGATAATACAAAGCTGGTCATAGCAAGCTTATGAACGTAGATACAAGATTACGTGCACGTACATAACATCTTATGTACGTACATAACAAAAAGTGAACATCCATACGAAGTGCTTCAGACACTATATCAGATAGGGTTCTTGCAATTGGTCCTGTTATTTCCTGGCTGGCGGCATCTTCCACATTTGTTTGGCGTCTTTTTCTTAGTTGGTGCCGTTCCACCCTGCAAAGATACACAACAACCGTCCTAGTCATATGTTCTGGTGCGACCTTTTTGAACTGAGCGTTAGAACTTACAAAGAGCTCGAAGAAAGATCTTTTTCTTTTTGTTGGCGGCCTTCCAGGGGGCCTCCTCGTAAACGGTGGATGCAGTTCCATATTTTTCAACTCTTCCGGTACGTACTCATCTGCATCAGCGGAGTTTGGGACGGGTAGTACGCTACCCGCATAAGCAAGCTTCCATGTCTGCAGCGCATACCATTTGTGACATAAGGTCACGAGGTTCAGTTTCAGAAATTTTGCGGCGGCAACTGCATGGCAGCAAGGTAGCTTTAGCTTGTCGTAAACCTTGCATGTGCATTCACCAGTGTTTAAGGCAACATGGTAAATCCGGTTGGTCAGGGATGTAACTTGCACTCTCCACTGTGATGCTCTAGTAACCACCAATTTTGTAGCATCCTCAGCCAACGTAAGCAGCAATTTGTCCACCTCCGAGGTAACTACAGACTGACTCTTCGACGCCTTGTCTTGCCTGAGACAGAACCACCGCATCAGCATAGTTCTTATGAACTCAACAGTAGAAGTTATGGGGAAATCTTTAGCTTTAGCGATCACAGCATTTAAGGACTCGACAATGTTGCTCCTCATCAGATTGTACCGTTCTCCTTTTCCATGGTAACGTGTCCAGTGTTCAAAGCCTATGCCTTCTAACCATTCCACACACTTAGCACTGCGTATGCTTATCTCGTTCATAGCACCGAGGAAATGCCCGTGCCTATATTCCCGTGCAGCATTCGAAACTAGTTCACCAATCCCCTTTACCTTGAACTTTTGGCCTGCATTGCGTTCCAAATGAACAGCGCAGGCTCCGTGGTTGGCCAGGGGGTAGACTTGCTTAACTCCGTGATATATACCTGAGTGACGATCCGAGACAATGACCAGATCACTGGAGTCACGGACAATCTCGGCCAAGTTGCGCATAAACCAATCCCACGAATCATAGTTCTCACCGTCGACAACATCAAATGCAATGGGGAAAATCTGGAAGTTACCATCCTGGAAACTCGCAGTTATCATGCACCCCAAGTATTTACCTTGCAGTTGAGTAGCGTCCACAACTACCACATTCCGTAGCCACGGAATACCTTCGATGGAAGCACCAAATGCGAAAAACAAACTTTGAAACCGCTTAACCATCTTCCCATTTTCTTCTACATCGATGCAATGCAGATTGTTGACCGTCCCTGGATTTGCTTGGTGCATCAAATACAAATACGCGGGAAGTAACTTGTAGCTGCCCTCTGCGGATCCGTGGACTGGCTCAATAGCCAACTCTCTTGCTCTCCAAGCTTTCCAATATGAGACCGTAATTGACAACTCCTCCATCAGCAGTAAAGGCAAGTCTCTAGGCCTAGGTCCATTTCTTCCATTCCCATACTTTTTCTTCAGCAGCTCTGCTATAACACATGTTGTAGCATGCCTGTTGTTCTCGGTTCTAGTGTTAATGTCGCAAGAGTGGTCCAGCTCAACTTTCCTTATCTCAAAATAAGTGGAGTCGGGCACCACATGCGCAAAAACCCTCCAATCACATC
The DNA here is from genome assembly GCA_030180135.1 of Orychophragmus violaceus. Taxonomy (NCBI): domain Eukaryota; kingdom Viridiplantae; phylum Streptophyta; class Magnoliopsida; order Brassicales; family Brassicaceae; genus Orychophragmus; species Orychophragmus violaceus. The sequence goes on from CM058240.1 coordinate 40,931,024, forward strand.
GAGGGTCAACACATTGCATGACTATCTTCTTTCGTGTGGACCGCGGAGTACGAAAGTGAAACAACCTCTTTATAGCATAAACACACATAGTTACCTGTAAATCCTTCTTGGTTTTGAACAACCGCCCGACGTATATTCCATCATCTTCCGCGATTATATCAATATCACCGAGATCTTTGCCACCTTTTATCTCGTCGTCAAACATATGTGGTGCATCTTGCGCAAACATGGTAGCTTGATCGCGGATATCCTCATATATATTCTGTAAGCTCAACAGCAAACCACCAAAAGGTGTGGGCTCCATTGTGTTCTGACTTAGAGAAGACACCATTTCTCCTAGATATTTACCCGGTTCTTCAACATCTTCGAACGCCCTGTTAAGCTGCTGCGTCCATTGAGTTAGGTCGAAGCAATCATACTCATGCCCAGTAGCTGCATCAGTAGGTGTTGGTCCAGTGAGAGTCTGTTTAGTAGGTGTATGTCCATTAGGTGTCTGTTCAACGGAGGTCCCTTCATGGTTATCGTCCTCCTCGTCCTCGCTACCTGACACATCTTCAGTGCTGGAAGACCTCTCGCTAACGGTTGGCATAATAGTATCTAAATCCTGGTCCACACCATTCAATGATATAATGGCTTCGTTTTCTTCATCCTCACCATTAGAATCAAGGTCATCGAATGTATGCGTCTCTTTCACAAATGTATCAACTGTCGGAATAGCAACATCTTCCGCAGCTTGGAGAGCTTCAGCAATCGAATTTGCCCCTTTAGCCAGGAATGCACCAATGCTACCTGAAATTGTTCTGCCGCAGTCTGAACAATCTACTCCAAACACGCTACTAGCGCTTTGGCTAAAAAGCAACTCCTGGAAAGAACAGTCGCCACGGCTATGACCAGCTTCCGCTCGTAATTCCACATTTCTTTCCTTTGCCTCTGCCCTGCTCTTCAACAACACGCTAACTTCCTTTCCACCACTTTGACTAAGTTTCGGAGGTATGTCCATCCCTGATTGTTTTGCTTCTTTTGGCAAACTGCTTGTTAATACAGGGTTACCACCCTCCCCAAACTCCGCATATAAATTAATCCCCTCATTTTTTCTTCTAATCGCTTTGAAAGTCTCAAGTCCATCTATGCTACCAATACATATTGGCGGCATCTTCGAGGCTGGTATTGAACACATCTTCCTAGGTACCACATACGTCAGTTTACAGCTTTGCCCAAGTTCACCCTCGAATTCCTTCAGCACTCTGGATTTGTATGAACCAGTAGTGTCATCATTACGTAATGTTATGCATCTCCCGTATGCCCGATAATCAATTCTGAATTCCCACTCTCCACTTTCAAAACGATTCCACTTCCCGGCCACCACATACACAGGATCAAGGTGAACCTGATCGATATTTATATACCAAAAAAGTTGTTATCAAGATAACCTCAATGTTTAGGAAATGATAATTTATAAAAAGTCGTGAACGTTCATTTAAAAAAGATAGTTATGAACGTGCATAAAACTAAGATGATAGTTATGAGAAGGAAACCACAGCAGGAAACTATTACGAACAGACATCAGCATACGTTCGCAGGAACAGAACATAGCTAAGATCTATTTACCTAGCAATCTTTAACAGCTTCACATACGTTCACGTGAACAGTAAACAACAAACAAACGTTCATTTATCAGATCCGATTGATATTTTGTCACATATACTAAAAACTAACAACTAACAAACAGCGTAACCCAGGATTTTTAACAACAATTTGTTACAGCTACACGTCAACTGTAGAGACAAAATAGATAGACTGTACTAAACAAAATCACAAACGGTTAAAACCAAAAAAGAATTAATTCTAACCTCCGCCATTAATGCAGATCTTCAGCGGAAATAAAGTGCTCCCTTAGAATTTAATTCCGCAGCTCTGTCTTCAACAACCACCCATCGGTGAATCCTGGATCTGTGATTTATATGGATAAGTTCTAATTAACTGAACTTCCAGTAATTAAATAGGCAGATTAGACCTACTAAGCATTAATTGCTTAAGGATTGGCGGGAAAAAAGTATATTATAAATCAAATCAATGTCAGGAACGGCAAGCTTCACGCGCCATGCATGGCAGGTAAAATTCACGGGTTGAAACCAACAACCACCGCCCACGCGCCATAATCGTTGTGACTCAACATGCCAGGGGTATTCTGGCGTTTCAATTAATATAATAGTGAAAAAGTGTTAGCCGGTTAAAAACAAACTGATAAGTGTTACTTTTGTAAATGCTACGCCGAATAGTGTCAGTTTTGCCGAAAATCCCATGAAAATTTGGAGCTTCATTAAAAATTAATTTGACTTTTCAAATTAAGTTATATATTTAATACTACAGTAGTAGGTCACACACTTTCGTGTTCGAGTTTTTGAACCATTGTAGAAATAATCTCCTGAAATCCTAGTTATAAATCCAAGTAGAGTCAAACACATAATCCCAAGCGAAATCCATGTCGCCCAAGATTTCGTTTAAATTGCTTTCTAGTCGTTGTCTACTTGACTTATCACAACCCCACTTCGCGACACACTTCCAAAACCCTTTTCTTGTCATAGAAATTGGTGAAAACTATGAGGAAGTTCTAGGAACAAAAGTTCCAGAAACATATATTTCTCACGCCTCAAGTTAACAATGGTAAACTAAAGCTTTTGATGGGAGGCAACATTGGTACGTATTTTCCTTAGGTTTCTTTTAACTTCGTTTTTCTTTTAACTTCGTTTAGTTTTCAAATTTCATTCTCATAAACCCATTGAAACAAAAAAAAAACAAAAATAAGGATGGCCCCAACCATGACCAGACCGGTCATTGTCGAGGGACCAGCTGTGGCATAATCACATGCGGTCGCGGCCAAACATAACTATCTGTGGCCAAAATCCATGCAGACGTGGCAAACCGACTTGAAGACGAGGATGCCCAACCATCTTGACCGATCATGGCGTCCGAATCCGCAGCCAAAACCTGTTTTCTGCGACCCATAACCCCCTTCCGTGGACGGCCTTCTTTTCTTCCGCAACTGGATTTTTGACCTGTGTCAAAATCCCGAGGTATGGTTCCACTCGTTCCGACACAAAACCAAACCGTTAGTAAAAACCATTTGGTTTTGTTATCCAAAGCAGGTAAGTTTTAGATTTTTTTTTCTGAAAATCTAAAAAGTCACTTTTTGGACCTAAAAACCCTTTTTTCAACATAAAATTGATTTTAAAGATCAAATCTCATATTCTTTATCTCTCTTTTAGAAATTGGAGATTTTAGCAAAACCTAAATTTTACTAACTTGATCATTTCAAAGTTATTCTTGGCCTATTCACACTATTTCTAAACTTCTCATCTAAGGTATGTTTCTAATTGTCTAATTTTTTTCATAAGAATTCAATTTTGGTTTTTTTTATTTGACTAGATTAAGATATAAAGTGTTAGGGAATGATAGATAACTTGTATTGGTGCTTATAGGTTGCTTTTGTTTTGTTCAAAGCTTAAATGTTGCTTATGAATCAAATTTTAAACATATTTGACATGGATTTGAGATTTTGGATTTTGAAATTTTGGACCTTCATTAAAAATGAATTTGGATATTTTCATTGCTTTGTTCAGCTAAATTTGGTGTAATTAGTGATTGATATACAATACCATACTGCTTTAGCACAAGTTTTTTCATAAAAAATATATATATATTTTCAAGCGAACAAGCGATTAAAGCATCTAAAGTTCAGAAAATTGATGAGGTTACCCTGGTGGATCCTCGTCTAACAAAGGGATACTTTTATGCAGTGTACACGGAAGCTTTTAACTATTTATATAAAGAATTTTTCCACCAGCAGAAGTAATTAGTCAATGGTGTCTTCCACCACCCTCTGGCAAACAACGTGGTGGACCAAATATGAAGAGATATCAATCTACTATTGAAAATTACAAACATTACAAGTATAACCTATTGAAAAAGAAGAACCAAACAACAAATTCGAGTGATCCACTTCCATATGCGATTACTCCATTAACAAGGGAAAAAAAGAATACTCCACATAGTATTCTATCCACTATTCCATAATCAAGAAAGAAAAAGAATCTTCCATATAATACTCCATCCACTAATACATCATCAAAGAGGAAAATGAATCTTCTCAAGAGTAGTACTTCCATTATTAATACATCTTCATAGAAGAAACCAAAACATCAGTAGAGTACTCTATCCCCAAAGATGACTAAGAAAATTGCATTGAAACCTCCATTCCCAGCATACTCAACCACCAATGTTGAAAAAGACTATATATGCACCAAATGCCACAAAGCCGAACATTATCGATCGACATCACCGTTGCGTCGTTGTTGTTTTGACAACATTGAAGAATGATGAATATTATGGGCTTGTGATTATCTTGTTTTGATAACATTGAAGCTAATTACGAGATTATCTTATTTTTATAACATTGAGACTAATTATTGATGCCTTTAGCATCGCAAACTATAGGTATTTTACCGCAAACTATGCAGTCGGCTTGCCTTTCCTTTGCTGTTAAACTTCCATTAACTCTAAGGGAAGCGTAAATCAAGACATAATAATGTCAAGTGCTAAACAAGATAATTTTAAAGACAAAGGAAAATTAATATGACAAGTGTCATATCCATGCAATGAATTATTTTACTTTAACAAAAAAATATCTAAAGTAAAAAAAGAATTAAATACATATAGCAAAATGAATCATATTAAGTTAACCTTCTGATAACAACATAATATTTTGAAATTAATTCATGTTTGATCTTTGCCTAAAAAAAATAGTTCATGTTTGATCCTCCGCTTCTGATCTGTCATAGCCCGTTCAACATTGTGGATGCTAAAATCCACACTCGAGATTTATAGTGTTCAGTTCGAACTTTTTAAGAAATGTGGGCAAGATTCTCGATTGAACTACAAGAATAACAAAACTAAATTCGACAAATTCGGAGTTACATTGAATGAATGAGAATGATTACGTAGACTTATGCTTTAAAGAGTGGTTACAAGTCTAAAGTATCAAAGTGTGTATGCTCGGACTCGGATAGATCCAATGAATACAAATGCTCCTCCTTTATAGTTCTCTTTCGTGTCAGTTTTCTTCCTTCTTCTTCGGACGTCGTCTTCAACATTCTTCATGATATTCGGGATCTTCGTGGACCTGATCCTCTCAGCAGATCTCTTGATCGTGAGTTGATCGTCCACCTCTTGCGGAACTGTCGTCCACGTCTTCTATGAATCAAGTAACACATGCGTTTGATAGATTGGGCCTTCGGTCTGGAGCATGTCCCTGGATTTGCTGTAAGTTGTTCAGCCTGTAAAGCACTTAAGCAGAAGTCAGCCCAGCATGCCCAAAATTTAGTCTTAGTGAGCGGCTAGCCGGTGTCGGGAATATTCGCCTCCAAGATTTCCGAAAATCTTCCTCTTACCGCATATTACATTTCCATTGGGATTTACTTTTCTTCTCGGATTTTTCTCTTCGTGCTCGGAATTATCTTCTTCTTTTTTCTTCTTCGAGTTTATGTTTCCCTTTTTGTAATTATCCTTCCGCGGTTTAGATTTATCTACTGAAGGACAATCCGAGTCTGTTTGAGTGTAAGTCTTCTTAATCCTGCCAAAAGTTTATAAAATACGAATCTTGTGGGTTTTGCCCAAGTTCGTATAATAATTTGGCAATTCCGTTAACGGCTAATAATGTATAAGCTAACGTCACAAAGATGGATTGCGACTAGTTGTGTATTTGTAGGAAGATGTCAACGAGTATCCGAGCAAATAGTCTAAGCAAGTATTCCTTTGGAAAATTCGGGAAATACGTTCTACTTGGAACATCTTAGGAAGTGTGTTATGCTTGGAATTTCCGAGGAAATGCATTCTGTTTGGAAATTCAGAGGAAGTGTGTTCTGCTCGGAAAATCAGAGGAAGTGTGTTCTGCTCGGAAAATCCGAAGGAATGTGCCAGGAATTTCCGAGCAGCTTGGTCTGCTTGGATTGTCCGAACAGCCTTGCCTACTAAGAAATTCTGCAAAGTTTGGTTCGAGCGTTTGAGCTTGTCCGTGTAATTTTTCGGGTGATATGCTTCTCAGAGCGACTCAACCGAGAAATTTTCATTGCTCGAGAGATCGGCCAAATGTTTTCGTATGTTTTAAAATGTTATCCATACGAAATATTATCCATATGAAGTGTTGTCTATGCGGAAAATGGCTATTTTGGATTTCTTAACCCGTTTTCAACTACTGATTTCTTCGAGGGTGATTTTGACCTCAACAGTTAGCCCCCCCTGCTCATCAAGCTTGATTATGGTGATTGCGTGCTTTAGATATTCGAGACGAAAAAAAATTGTTTGAAAGTTTTTGTCAAGCTGTTCTTCTCTTCAATGTTTGTTTAGTCGCAACGGAAGCTTCTTTTAATATCTTAATCGTAGATCATGGAGGGTCAGCCCGCCGAGCAAGATCGGTAGCGTCAGTGATGAGCAAGATGTATCGACAAAATATGAAAATGTTCAGAGCTAGATTCTTCATGATATCCGACCAGGACGAATCAAGCTGGTCATCACGCGTGCAAAAGATTTTTCGCTGAGAAGAAAGTATGTCAGTCAACCGTGTATTTTTAATGCATCCTTTGGAGCTTCAATTCGTGAATATCATTTTAATCATTTCATTTTTTTTTATTTGCAAGTGATTTTGAGTGCAATTGCGAGAAAGCTGAAGCTTTTCTTTGGCTCTTACTAGAAAACAGGTTAGTACCATTTTTCCATATCCTTAAAGCTTATGTGACTGTTGTTTTGATCAATGTAAATGTTCTTTGTTTGATATCTGTGGAAGCTTGATTTATTGTGCTTATATGGAGATATAATATGTTGAATAATTTGAAAGAAAATTGAAATTACAAAACCAATATCTTGTAACTTCTACATCTGTTTAAACTTGGTTTTTTGTATATAACTTAAATGATCTCTGTTTTTTTTTGTTCACTTACGTGTTACAGTAGAACGAGTTTTTGTAACTGTATACTACTAAATCTGAAATGTCGCCATTGATTTGCTGTCTCTTGTATCTGATTACAATCTTTATATTGACCGATATTTGTATAGTGGTCATGATACATTGTTTGTGTCTGTTCTTCATTGTGACTATGTCCTATTGGTGGTTGTGATTGTTTCATTGGTTATTATAAATGTTTTGGTTAAATTGTTAAATTGTATCTTATGGGTTATGGGTTTGAATTGTTTCTGTTTTGGTCTTCATTTTGCTTATGGGTTTGAATTGTTTATCAAAGATATAAATTTAACTAGAACATAAAATGGGGGAGAAGGCATGGTTCACCTTTCCAGGTATTAAATTACATCAAGAAAAGTTAGGTTTTCAATGGGAGTTTGTAGACTTTAAGTTTTTTTTTTCCTTTACTTTCCCTTGAAGTGCTGATCTTGCATACGAAAGAGGGGCTTAAAATTTTGTACAGCTTGTGGCTGCTGCGTTAGGAGACTGCAATCATATCATATATCCATGCATTGACTGTCGAGATATACTTCGGCAGTCAGCTACTGTTGTAGTTGAGCATCTTGTAACCAGGGGAATGGATGAGAGTTACAAGATGTCTATGGACTGTTATCATCATGGGGAAGTTAACTCAGGGCTTGAAAGTGAAAGCAAAGTAAACCATCAATAGAATGATGAGATTTTGGATTGTATAAAGTTGCTGAATTTTTGTATGAAGAGTTTACTAGTAATGAAAACTTATGTGAGATTGCAGAGGGTGAGGACAAGAAAGAAGACGAGTTCCTTTCGAAGCTAGCAGATTATGAAACACCACTATACCCAAGTTCTGTAACCCATAGCAAGCAGTCAGCTATTGTCAAGCTGTTTAGACTGAAGACACAAAATGGATGGTCTGACAAGAGCTTTAACGATCTGCTAGAGACATTGACAGAGATGTTACCTGAAGATAATGTGCTTCACACATCATTGTACGATGTAAAGAAGTTATTGAAATCGTTTGACATGGGTTATCAAAAGATACATGCATGTGTTAATGATTGCTACCTATATAGGAAGAAGTACAAGACCTTAGACTCTTGTCCAAAATGCAAGACTTCACGATGGAAGACATATGCATATTGGTGAGGAGAAGAAAGGAGTACCTCAGAACGTACTAAGGTACTTCCCGATAATCCCACGACTGAAAAGGATGTTCAGGTATGAGGACATGGCTAAAGAAATGAGGTGGCCTTTTACTAAAAAAAGTAGCGATAGAAAGCTGCGTCACCTCGTAGATTATGTGACTTGGGATCAAATGAATCATAAGTACTATTCGTTTGCAGCAGAAGAGAGGATCTTCGTCTTGGACTTTCTACTGACGGATTCAATCCCTTTGACATAAAGAATACTAGGTATAGTTGCTGGCATGTGCTGATGATAAACTATAATTTGCCTCCAAATCTATGCATGAAAGAGGACAACATCATTCTTACATTGCTTATTCATGGTCCCCAACAGCCTGGTAACAATATTAATGTGTACTTAGAGCCCCTCATAGAGGACCTGAACCATTTGTGGAACAATGGATAGTTAGCATACGACGCATTCAGTAAAACTACCTTTACACTTAAGGCTTTGCTTCTTTGGACAATTAGTGATTGTCCTTTCTATGGGAATATGGCTGGCTGCAAAGTAAAGGGTAAAATGGGCTGTCTTTTATGTGAGAAAAATACAGATTGCATTTGGTTAAAGTTCAGCAGGAAAAATGTGTATATGAGCCATAGAAAGGGTTTGCCATCGACACACAGTTATCGGGGAAAGAAGACAAAGTTTGATGGGAACGCAGAATATGGAAGAAAAGGAAAAATCATAAATGGTCGTGATATTTTACGAAACCTAAAAAATTTCAAAAATGATTTTGGAAATCTGAAAGAATCTGCAAGGAAAAGGAAGAAAAAGGAGATAAGTGGATTAAAATCTGATAGTGAGGATCTATAAAGTGAATTTGAGGAGGAGGAAGTCAATATTCTTCAAACTGGAATACTGGGAGGTTAGTTTTCATGTCTTCACCTCAGTTCTTTCTCAGAATCAATGGTATATTTTGTATGAATTGGTTTTGATTAATATTTTCTATCTTATGCTAGGAACTCCTGGTACGTCGTAACTTAGATGTAATGCATGTTGAGAGAAATGTGGCTGCAAGTATAATCGCTACTTTGTTGCACTATGGGAAATCGAAAAATGGCCTTCATGCTCGCAAAGACCTGGAGTATCTTGGTATTAGGAAAGATTTACACCCAAATACCGAAGGTAAAAGAACATACCTACCACCAGCACCATGGTCTTTGTCCAAGTCAGAGAAGAAAGTTTTTTGTAAGCTGCTCTTTGACTTTAAAGGTCCATATGGGTGCTGCTCGAATATATGAAGGGCTGTATCATTAGAGGATTGTAAGGTAACAAGATTGAAATCACACGACTATCACGTGTTGATGCAACAACTTATTATGGTATCACTTAGAGGATTGTTGCCTAAAGGACCTAGGATAGCTATCTTACGCTTATGCACATTCTTCAACCACTTGTGTCAGCAAGTTATGGATTTGGACCAGATTTTGGTTATGGAAGCTGAGATTGTTGAGACTTTATGCATGTTTGAAAGATTGTTCCCTCCTAGCTTCTTTGATATCATGGTTCACATAACAGTACACTTAGGAAGGGAAACAAGGCTAGGTGGACCAGTCCATTTTCGATGGATGTACCCATTTGAAAGGTACAATTCATATTACTTCATTAAGTTTTTTCATTTACTTCATTATCTGTTTTTATAGCTGATGATCTTTGGTTACTGTCTAGGTATATGAAGGTTTTGAAAGACTATGTGAGGAACCCTGCAAGACCAGAGGGCTGCATAGCTGAGTCTTACCTTGCAGAAGAATGCATCAGATTCTGTAATGTGTTCTTGAAAAAGACAACAAATGTGGAGGAAAGTTAGAGAGAAATACTGAATATGAGAATAATTCTATTCTTGAGGACCGTCCTATATCTGCAGGAAAAACAATTACCCTTACCGAAATGGAAAAGAAAATAGCCCACCTTGCTGTCATTCAAAATATGGTTGTTGTGGATCCATATGTTGAGTATGTTCAAACAGTTTTCCATTTCTTTGACCATTTCCAATAAAACCTTAGCTGACTGAATCTTTTATGTTGAACAAGCATGCATCTGCAGTATTTACAAGACTCAAATTAAGGGTGTAGTGATGCATCAGCTTTATGGAGGATGCATATTCAAAAATTTGCTGATTTGCTAAAAGAACAAGCAATCTTAGCATACCTCTGCAATTAAGTTAGTGAAGTATGTTTGTATTGATTGCTCGGCTGATTTTATTTTCTATATTTGGTAGATACCCGTGAACTCATTCACCTTTGGCGAAACACTCAAATTGTTAAGATATGGTCCTCGTAGTAATGCAAGATCCTACACAGGATATATAGTGAATGGGCAACGTTTTCACACCAGCTCAGCGCATAGGAAAAGTTAGAATAGTGGGGTCTATCACGAGGAAACTGCAATATGTATATCTAGTGCGAAAGACACATCACAAGTCTTTGATTTGGTAAAATACTACATGAGAGTCACTGACATCTTATAGATGGATTATAATATCTTCTATGTTCCTTTACTCCGGTGTCAATGGGCAGTAAGAGGCAATGGAGTGATGGTTGAAGATGGCTTCCCTCTAGTTAATCTTAATCAAAATCAAATATCCTTTTTGAGAGATCCGTATATATTAGCTTCTCAAGCAAAACATGTATTTTATTCAAGGGAGGATGATACCTCAAATTGGTATGTTGTTATGAGAGGTCCTTCAAGGCGATATAGTAAGGAAGATGTTACAGACGAAAATGCAAATATTGGGCCATTACCTTCAAACGTCGACATGGATGTTGACATGGATGAATCTGGAAATGCTCGAACTGATTGTGAAGGCATCTATGTTTGAAATGTAGTTTGTTATCATTGTATTGTTATCTATGCATTGTCTTATTTATGTGTGTTACTTATTGTTATATATGCTTTGTCTTATGCTTGACTGGTCATTGTGTGATTGTTTTATATGTTTGTTTGAAGACTAATTGGTCATTTTGTGATTGATAATGTTATATATATGTGTTTGTATTATTTCTGATTGGTTACCCTTTGGTAATTTCCGGTGAAATAAGATGGGACGAAAGAAGAATAAGCGTGGTAAAAGATAGAATAATACTCCCGCATGCAACAATCAGGTGGAGTCAGATCAGCATTTTCAAGAGGCAGTGGATTTGGAAGATGTTATGGATTTGGAAGAACCAACTGACTTGGAAGGGCCAACTAATTTGGAAGATACACAGCCTTGAAATAGACCTGCTGCAAATGGAGATGCTGATGAGGAGCCTGAAGGTGAATTAGAACTTTCTGAAGACAGTGATCACCTGAATGAACCTAAACGGAAGAGACAAAGAGGCCCAACAACAATGAAAAACATCGCAAAGAATCCTAATATCAGAGAACGGGTTGACTTCACAATCATCGTAAGGGTTTGATTAGTTTAGGATATAGGGTTTAAGTTTTTGATTAGTTTAGGGTATAAGGTTTAAAGTTTAAGGTATACAAATATAATTGTATAAAGTTTAAGATATAACTGTAAATGTTTAGGGTATTGCAAGGTTATAACACATAAATAATTTTTGATTTCGTAAACAAAAAATATACGATAATTAAATTTTTATGTTCGATTAAGGATGTAGGATTTTGAAATATAATTCCATTTAATTTCCCAATTATCAACGAAATATATAATTCATTATATATATATATATATATATAATAGAAGTTTTGAAATATTTTGTTTAACGTTTTCAACATTGTAGTATAGGTTTAGGGTTATGGAATCTTTTCACTAACTTTACATAAACCCTATATTCCAATACCTTAAAACCTAAACATATATTACAATGTCATAAACCCTAAAGCCTATGCCTATATTCCAATACCCAAACCCTAAACCTATATTCCAATATCCCAAACACCTGAATATTTTTTTATTTGTCATTTAACATTAGAAAATACAAAAAATTTGACTTTATGTTTTTATAATGAATGTATGTTTGTTCTATAGATTCTCATAAAATGTTTTTTTTTTATTATTTTTGGTTCTAACCGTAATCTTAAAAATAGATGTTTAATTTTGTCTAAACAAAATAAATTTAATGTCTAACCAAAATTTTAGGATTAATATGATTAAAAAAGGATTAAATAATTTTAGATTAGATAAATTATTTTATGATTTTGGTTTAAGAATTTAGGATTAGATAAACAACCGCCAAAAAAATAAATAAACATGAACCGCTCAAATTTTCATTTTTACTTGGTTAACCGCCAATTAATTTTCATTTTGGTGGTTCAATTATTAGTCTCTAGGTTTTGAGTCTTCGACCTCAAACCATTTATGTTCTTAAATTTTAGACTCCTCCTCTCCTAACCGCTGTCTTGCTCTCGTCAAGAAATGCGGCCATTTCCGGCTTGCTCTAGTCAAACCGATCCTTCAATCGATCTCTCTGATGTCTCTCAAACCATTTATGTTCTTCAATCTGAGACTCCTCTCTTAATATCTTTCTCTCTCTAATCTGGGATTCTTCACCCTCGGGTCGGATTCAAGGAAGACGTACGATGAGGTCTGAAGTCCTTGTAGTATGGGTTTGTTTAGATAAGTAGTTGTGAAGTCGATTTGAAGTTTTATTGATTTTCCTGCTTAATGGAACAAATTCGTTGAATTTGTATCTGAGATTAGAAATAATGGGTCTTGTGATTGTGCAGCTAGGGAGAACCTATGTGCATCTAAAAAGGAATTCAACAAAACTGAGGATGATTTGAAGTCTCTTCAAAGCTTTGGCCACATCTGTAATTTCATCATTCTCTTCTCTCAATTCCTCTTAGTTTTCGTTGTTTCTAACTGATAAAATTTTGGCATTTCAGAGTTGTGGGTTTCTTCATTGGCTCGCCCGGAAACAAGGAGGCGGAGGTTGTGGTAGAAGAAGAACTCGACGGTGGAGGTGGTAGTTGCAAAAGAATATGACGGCGTAGATGGTTATGGTGGAAAGAGAACACGCAAGTGGTGGTGCAGAACTGATGACGGCTCACTGCGGAGACATTAAATAATTAGATTAGGTTTTTTTGGTTTGATTGAACCGGTATTCGGTTTAAATCCGATTATGGTTTTTGGGATTTGGTTTTTGCTTTGGTCTTGTTTAACAAATTGTAATAATATCCAATATCCATTTTTAGTTAATTCATTATATTTATGATTTCATAATAAATTATGCAATTTTGTTTTTTTAATAAATTTTATATATATTCATAAAATATTGACAAAACATTATTCATAAAATAAAAGCTCATTAATCAAAAATTAGTGAATTGGAAGACAAAAACAAATAGCAAAATAAAAATTTTATTTTAAAATAATATACTATAACATTTTGGTTATGCTGTAATATATAAATAAATAACATTAAATAATTTCTATTGTATTTTTAAATATCGAACATAGAAAAATGTTATTGTATATACAACAACCATAATATGCATAAAAAACGTTATCTTAAGTGTCCGATCTATTATCGCGGTCGATGATAGAACGCTTTTTAAACGCTATGTATTTATTAGATAGCGTTTTACAGGCGCTAACAATACGCGAATTTCTTGTAGTGTATGCACGATATGACGATGGTGGCACTACAAAAAGTGCATATTGCAACATATTTTTGCAATACTTGTTTTTTGTTACAATATTTATACATATTTTGCAATATATGTGCAAGAATTGACACACGTTGTAAGTTTATCATAAACTCAGTGCAAAAACACAACAACAAGAATCATTGAAAATTTTTGTTGCCAGTTACCAACTATTTTACAACGATATTATTTTTTTTGCAATATTTGCAAGAAACAATCACAATAATGAATTATCGCAATTTAAAAAAAAAGTTATACTGTATGATTTTTTGTAATTTTATTTGCAAGAATTTTAATAACTTTTTTTCAAGAATTTGTTAATCTCCACGATGTTACTAATGAAGAATTAGATTCAGAATAAAATGATGTCCCATAATTCCAAAACAACAGGAGATGATTCGTCGTGATATTTTTCAAAGATTATGTTGAAATATTTTTGTTTGATTATGGATTAAATCATAGTTTGTTACAATTTATTTATTTTAGAGTTACACATAAATTATATACAAAATATTTATAAATCATATAAACAATTAAAACGATATACATGCAAAAGTTCCAATGATCAAGATATCTCATATTTTAATCAAATAATTGAAAAGCTAAAGTGTCTATTTACCAAAGTTTAACAAGTATAATAATAATTGTTAAATCTTCAACACTAACAAAAATATCAACCTCTTATCAATTTGACACGTCTACTCTTATTGAATCATACAATACTGATAAAAAAACATACAGCTCGTGATTTAAGGGTAGGAAAAATCTATATCTGTGATTCCCGCTGCAACATTCCCCCCGCATTTGTTTTGTTTTTTTCTATTTTCCCACCCGATAAGCACACTTTTACGAATAACTAGGAATATATTATACTAACAGTTAGATGTTGTTGTTTGTGTATATATATATATATAAATATAGTTAATATAAGATGATAATATCTAAACAGATATATAAATATAAATTAAAACAAATAAAGTAAATGGACGGTTAAACCAATCACTTAAACATAAATATAAACATAAATTAAATCATATAAGTAATTTGAACGGTTAAACCAGTCAGTTAAATGGTAATTAAAATAAAAAGTAATTAAATAAGAAAAACAAGATAAAAAGCTTATTTATTAAAACTTATTTAAAAGAGATCGAACAATGGCTGAGATTACAAGAAGGAAAATATGGGAGAAAAAGGGGTGTATTAGAAAGAAGGAAAATGAGAGAATGAAAACTTGGTTTACAAGTGAAACTAAGACTCCTTTATATAGGAGATTACAAGGGGTGCAATCATAATGTGTTTAAAATAAAAATACAATTAAAATAAAAATAAACTTAAAGATAAGCAAGTGGCATCTATGGATAATATCACTCACAAAAGTTGTCTCCACAAAGCTCCAAGATGTCTGTGATAAGGTGGACCTTGATGATGATGGCTACAGCAAATTGCACTTATTATTCGATGGAAGATTTTGTCGGATATCTTAACACGAGATCGTTTGTCGAGATTTGTAACTGTGTAACCACACTCACGAGATTCGTTACAATGTGTTTTGTCGAGATTTGTATTTTGTGGAGAGAAATCATGCTCCACTGATGCCGAATATTTCTTCATCGATTTTCGGGACGTTTGACTCTGATTTGCTTCCCGAAGTGTGAGAAAGTTGATCTGATATCGAAGGTAGAAACTGTAAGGAGATCGCCTTAATTTATTCTTCAGATTTTGCTCCTGCCAACATTGAAAGCATTTTGGATTTTTGGGCCAAGAAAGAAGTTGTTTCCGGTGTTTGGTTAAGTGTTTGGTAATGTGCTTTTGAATTTTGTTCTTTTATCCAGGTGAGGATATTTAAAAGATAGAGATTTAAAGGAATTTTGTATTTACCCCACCATTTGACTCTAAATTTTCTTTGGATAATAGGTTTTTTGTCTAATGAAAATTCAAGTCTCCATGAAAAGACCCTAGGGAAACGAAATTTTGAATGGAATAGGGGTAATGGAGGAAATTTCTTTTCTTCTTGGGATGGAACGAAATTTGCATTGAAGATTTGTAATTTTTTGGATATTAGGTTTAAAATTTTCTGTGACAGAACCAAAATTGTTCCACTACGGCATGAACCAATAAGGAGATTTGGAAATGTCACAAGCAGTGTCGAAAAAGATCAACCACGTGTGTTTGTGTTTCAGAGATTGGATCTAAAAGGAATTATAAAAAGCTTGGCAATAATCCTAGTAATTGAATGGGACTACGTAACAAGGGAGATTTTTCAAATTTTCTAAAAATTTAGATTATCATTAAAATCATATTCCCAATTACTTGGTGCAATTATCTTATGAATTTTGAAAGTGGAATAAGCAGCATCAGTGTGATTTTCGTTGAGATAAAAATGTTTGAAGGACACAGATTCTGTTAATTCCAAAATGGTTTGAAAAAATAACACAGTTTTTTTCGTATTATCTTGTTTGAAAAAAATATTTGTGAAAATTACTTGTAGTAGCACTAATTTTATGCTTAATTATTACACTAGCATTAGAGAGTAATTTTTACTAGATTAGCATTCATATATGATTAAAAAGACTATTTTATCCTTCATTAATTTCTTTAAAATTTTAAAACTAATTATTCATTAAAATATACAATTAAATAAAAAACCTTTAAAACCATTAAAATAAAAAACCCTTTTAACCTAATTTTTTCTCATATCATGTCTCTATCCATCTTTTTTTACCCAATAATCGCCAAAGACAAAACCTAGTCAATAGTCAACTTCCACGAAGACAAAAACAAAGGACTTCGATTCCTCTCGCCGGCGTTGATTCCTCTCACCGGAATCCTCCGTCATCCTCACCGGAATCGCAAATCTTCCTCTCGTCGCCGTCGATTTCAGGTTCGTATCTGTCGCCCAAGACTCTCGCTTCCTCTCGCCGGTGTTGATTCACTTCACCGGAATTGCTCCGTCTTCCTCGCCGGAATCGCTCACCTCACCGAAAAACAACATCGTCCTCTCGGCCCCGCCGATTTCAGGTTCGTATTCGACGAGCGAGACCATTTCAATTGCCGAAGACACTCGCTTCCTCTCGCCACCGGTGATTCCCCTCACCGGAATCGCTCAGTCATCCTCGCCGCCGTCGCTTCTCAGGTTCTGCTTCAGCTTTCTTACGTTGGTTCATGTCTTCTATTTTTCTTCTCTTGGAAATAAATTTCAAACAAACAATTGAATGCGTTGGTTCAGTGTGCAACTTGAGCTTTCTTATATCACCGATGTGCTTCGTTTGGTCCTTGTCCTGCGTTTTCAAATGCTTCTACATCATTATACATGAATGTGAAAACGAACGATACAACCATTTTATATAACTCACTAAGCTTATATTTGAATCAGGTAGACAGAATAAGCAGTACAAGCTTGGACTACTGTGCATCGATCATTTTCTCTGTGTTGTCGAAAGTGAGTTCTTTTTTTGCATCCCAAATCGTTATGGGTTTCTTGTTTATTAGTTATCATGTGTGATATGTGGATTTGCTGACATCGATTTATTTTTCGGATTTCATTGGCTTGGTGTGTGTTTCAGATTTATTTGTATTCAATGCGGATATATATGTATTTGTTAGGGATTTATTTTTCAGTACTGCCAATTTATTTATCTTCATTGCGGATTTATTTATCTTCATTGCTGTCTTCGTTGCAGATTTATTTACCTTCGTTGCAGATTTATTGTAATACAATGCGGATTTTGGTTGACATTGTTTTGTTATTTTTTCTTATTATTGACACTGACATTTATACAAACTTAAAACTAACATTACTTCGCCTTTGTAGGTATGGACGGTTCTGAGAAAAAGGATTACCCTCCTCGTTTGTATGGAGATAACGGTCCCGTACAAGAAAGAAGCTTGAATCAGGGAAGCTACATTCACTACTTGCTGAAAGCAAAAGAAACACTCGGTAATGACGTGTGGGTTGAGATGAAGGCTTCTGCACTCGGCCCTATTGTGTGTATGGCCGAGAACAATTTTACATGGTGTGCGAAGACGGCTCACTACTTTCTCACTCATCAACTGCAAATTCATATGCCGTTGGAGATGTGGTGTTTGATCGGTGATGATCAGATGAGATTTTCTCTATACGAATTTGCGCAAGTTACAGGTCTGAGATGTGCTCCTTATGATGCTGAAGATGAAGCAGATGTTGATCATACAAGTTTATGGGATAAAATGAGCCTGGCCATAGGGGATGGACCTCATTGGAACGATTTGGCACGAGGGTTGAAAATTTGCGGGGGCTGGGATTTCTTGGAAAGAAGAACCGTGTGTTATTTATGCCTCACCGCCCTTGGAGTATTTGGATTCCAGAAGGGTTGCCGGATTAGTTTCAAGTATTCCAAAAAAGCTTTCAATCCTGACGTTCTGAACAGATTTCAGTGGGGGCGCCTAGCGTTTGAAACTTTGATAGATTCAATCAAAGCTGCTAATCTATCAAAGCATACTATTACGCTGAAAGGTTTTGTTCATGCACTACTCATTTGGTCATACGAGTACTTTCCAAAGTTGGGGTAAATGTATGGGAAAAGAATAGAGAACGTACAAGGGTTACCAGTTGTGCATTAGAGAGGATCTCGACAGCGATACACCGTTGAAGATGTACTATCGCAAGCCCATAAGGAAGAAAATCCGGTATGTTCTTGTTATTGTAGATTTTTAGTTTATTTGTGGATTTTGCAGTGGGTTTGTTGCTGATTTTTATTTAGACCTTGCGGATATTTTGTATCTATTATGCGTTAACGTGGTTGCGGATTTATGAGTTTATGTGTTGCGGATTTTCTTTATGTAGTTGCGGATTTATTAGTTTCTGAGTTCCGAATTCGTTTTACTGTGGTGCAGGTACGTCTTATCCATATGGTCGTAAAGCCAATTGAAGAGATTTATCCCTACTGGCATGAGGATAGTCTTGACGAGAAACTAGATAACATGATTAAGGACATACTCAATGGTTGTTTAGACAAAAAAGGATGGAGTAAAAGAGGTTGTCTCGATAAGATGCATAAGAGAGTTGTGTCGGCAAACAAGAGAAAGCTGGAGAACACGGATGTCATTGCCGAAGAGAAGAAGAAGAAGAAGGTTGGCTCTTTTACAAATGCAGAGGTTGTTAGACTACTTACAGATCTAAATGAGAAATTCAGTCAGATGGACAAGAATTATCAAGGGATGTCATCGAAGGTAGAATTGATGGATAAGATGTTATCTACCATGGGAGGTAGATTGGACTTGAAGGATAACCGTAGCAATACCCCCTTAAGTTAGATCCCAAAAAACCTGTGTTCCGAGAAGAAGTTGGAGATTCAACTTCAATAAAGAAACAAGTATACTACTTCATACTTTGAGATTTATTTATTTGGTTGCGGATTTATTTATACGTGGTTGCGGATTTATTTATGCGTGGTGCGGATTTGTTTCAAAGTGACGGACTATCTTATTGACTTTTATTCTTTAGGTGGATAAAGAAACACTTCCTGAGAATGAGATAGAAACGACCTCCTCTCAATCTACTCCGGTAAATCATTCAAGCTTCGGATTTTTAGTTACATGTTTGTGTGTTTATAATAGTTTTTCCTAATTTGGTGTGATTTGTTGTTTTCAATCGACAGACTTGGTTAGTAAACAAGTCAAAGGAGAAAAAGGAGGAAGCTAACTTAAAGGCTGCAAGTAAAGCACATGCTACAAAGGCGAACCCATCGAATGTTGTGCAACTAAAGAAAGGAGTTCTAGTAGCCAAATCTGTGAAGTTAAGACAGCCCAAGCAAGACCCTCAACCTAAAGTGGCTCATAAGCCGAGGGCGGCTGTGAAAGCAAAGCCTACTACCGTTGTGAAACAAAAGCCGAATAAAGTTGAGAAGCCAAAGATGGTTCAAGCTGAGAGGGAAAAAGAAGTTATGAAGCCAAAGCCTGTGAAATTAGAGAAGGCAAATAATGATCTCAATCCGAAAACAGGTCACGCTGAGAGGGAAAAGAAAGTTATGAAGGCAAAGCCGGCTAAATTGGAGAAAGCAAAGAAGGTCAAATATGCAAATCCGGTAAAATCGACATCAAGGAGACTGACAGAGACATGATTTCACCTAAAGTGAAGGAGACTCATAAAGGTGTGCAACCAACCCATTCGGCTTCAAACTCTCCAGAAAACTTGCAAGAAGCAACTTTATCCCGAGGATTGGATCTTTTGTTGCAAACGCTTGAAACAGGTGACGAGAAGGTGCGTCCTAGGCTGTTGGCAAACATGTGTAAATCTCCATATGTTGATAATTCAGTTATCAAACGCATCCATCAGGTGAAACCCGCCTTTGGATCATTTACAAGTGATTACGTATATGACCCTTTCAAAATAGTTGAAGATCAGAAGTTGGAGAAGTTGTTGGAATTAATACCAGTAGATGTGTAAGTGCTGGAAAACATGTGTTGCTGTCTGGAATTATAGTTACAATCTAAACTACTAACATTTTTCCTTGTTTCTTTCTCTTTTCTTAGGGAAGAGCCACTTTGCACGTTTAATTCGGAAGTGAACTTCCACAAGAGGCTGATGACAGCAAAACAAGATTGGCCTTCGTCGGAAGAGGATTACGGCTGGGTAGGCGGACAGGTACACTATCTCTGTAACCTTATTAAGACTCTCAATTGGTTGCGATCTTATTTGATTATGTTGCGGATTTAATATTTAGTGTTGCGGATTTATTAATAACAGGTTGTTGTTTTTAGATATATTTGGTTGTGTTGCGGATTTATTTGACTTTGTTGCGGATTTATTATGAAGTGTTGCGGATTTATTAATAACAGGTCGCGGTTTTTAGATATATTTGGCTTGGCTGTGTTGCGGATTTATTTGACTTTGTTGCGGATTTATTAAGAAGTGTTGCGGTTTTATTAATAACAGGTCGCCGTTTTTAGATATATTTGTTGCGTTGCGGATTTATTATGAAGTGTTGCGGATTTATTAATAACAGGTCGCGGTTTTTAGATATATTTGGCTTGACTGTGTTGCGGATTTATTTGACTTTGTTGCAGATTTATTATGAAGTGCTGCGGATTTATTAATAACATGTCGCTTTTTAAGATATATTTGGCTTGGCTGTGTTGAGGATTTATTATGATGTGTTGCGGATTTATTAATAATAGTTTGAAGATTACTTAAAAATTTTGTTGTCTTTCTTAGCAGCACATAACTGCGGCAATGAAAATATTTCAGAAGAGGTTATTAAATCCCGAAAACCCCTTCAAGTCAGATCGGATTGCTTTTCTTGACCAAGTATTCGTCGACTGGATGTATAGAGACTGCAAACATTTCAAGATGAAGCCAACCAAATTCTTGTTCGATAGCGGATATAGAGATGCGTATGCAGACATCAATGAAGGAACTAGCACGAACAAGAAATGGGTCGATGACGTTGATCTGGTATACTTCTGCCACAACATGGATGGCAACCATTGGGTGGCATGTGAAATCGATTTACCAAACTCGAAGATTGACGTTTATGATAGCATAATCTACGAGAAAAGTGAGAAGAAAATAAGTGAACAAGTTAGGGCCTATGCGAAGATGATTCCATACTGGGTTAAAAGGGAAACTACGATAGGTAACACCTTTTTAACAATTTATTTTGGAGCTATTCTTTATGCATAAGGATTTTCTATGAAAGCTCTAAAAGTTTCTAATTCATTAGAGAAACGCAAAGAATTGAGATGGAAACAATACCAAGTTAATTTCAAGAAGGAAGGGCATCCACATAACTATCAAACTGGAGATTGTGGCGTCTACTCAATTAAATTCATTGAGTGTCTCGCTCTTGGTGTACAAATGGATGGACTAAACGATGAGAGTATCGGAGATTTAAGACTAAAGCTTGCAGCTGAGATATTTGACGAGTGTGGTGATTTTAAACAGCAGATGTCCGACCCAGTTCGAGGTGCAGACAAAGGACATGAACCACGCCCTAGCACACAACCCTCGTCAACACTACGTCTTTTACAAGTATTAATTTTCACGTTAGGAAGAAGATTTAGTCATGCATTGTTGCGGATTTATTTATGTTATTGCGGATTTAGTTAGGTTCTGTTGCGGATTTATTTATGGTAGTTCGGATTTAGGTTGGTTGTGTTGCGGATTTATGTATACAAGTGCGGATTTATTTCGGTTTTATTGCGGATTTGTTGACGCGGTGATTCGCAAGTGTATATTAGGTGTTGCGGATCAAATGACCCGTAAACTATAAACCCCAAAATACTTAAACCCTAATCCATAAACACTAACCCTAAATCCCTAAATCATAAACCTTAATCCATAAACCTTAAACTCCAAAGGGCCCCTAAACCATAGACCCCCAAAAACTTAAACCCTAATCCATAAACACTAACCCTAAATCCCTAAATCCTAAACCTTATTCCCTAAACCCTAAACTCTAAATGACCCGCAAACCATAAACCCCAAAATACTTAAACCCTAATCCATAAACACTAACCCTAAATCCCTAAATCCTAAAACTTAATCCCTAAACTTTAAACTCCAAAGGGCCTATAAACCATAAACCCCAAAATACTTAAAACCTAATCCATGAACACTAACCCTAAATCCCTAAATCCTAAACCTTATTCCCTAAACCCTAAACTCTAATTTGTAAACTCTAAAAAAATATATATATATATATATATATATATATATATATATATATCTCAATTTTTTATAAAATATATAATCCCTAAAGCCTAAATCTAAATGGCTTAAACCCTAAATCTTAATACCTAAACCCTAACCCAAAACGGCTTAAACCCAAAACATTATTCACCTAAACCATAAACTCTAAAAATATATAAATATTCCGGAATTTTTTATCAATGTACCTTAATCCCTAAAATCTAAACTCTAATTTGATTCTCAAGTATACATTAGGTGTTGCGGATTTATTTATGTGTTATTTCGGATTTGTTTTCCCAATGTTGCCGATATATGTAGTTAGCAGTTGGGAAATGAAAGTACAAAAGTTGGGAAACGAATTTTGTAGTTTCTCTTAAAAACCAGGTTCATAGCAACAACATCAACTAGAAATCTCAAATAGGAAAGATTGAAAAACAACTAGAAAACATTTCGACGAGGACAAGTACGTCGGTTATGCCCTGAAATACCACAAATCGAACATATGTGATTCTTCCTAGGACGTTTATTCTCCAAGGCTTTCTCCAAAGCGGACTTATACCTGGATTTTTTTGGTCTCCCTGGAGGCTGGCGAACCATGGGTGGCAAACACAGTTTCGCAGCAACGTGTGCTGGAATAGGTTGAGATACATCTCTTGGCATTACAGACTGCTCGTACGCATGACAAAGATACGACTTGTAATAATAAGGCGAAGTTAGACGAACCGTAGTTTTCTTCTTGGCTTCTCATGCCGCTATAGCATGAACACACGGTATTTTTAGTAAGTCAAATCTACGGCATGTGCATCTCCTTTGTCTTACGTTTACTACATGTACATGATTCCCGGTACCCACTTGTACTTGATCTGCATCGATTTCTTGAACTGCCAACATCCTTGCTTCAGAGACTCGAGGCTGCGAAATTCAGAGTGTTAAGAACAAAACAATTTTATTAAAACGTGTCAATGTGTCAGAACCTCTATTATCTTCTCGGCTCCACTAGTCAGTACGATCCTCATTCGTCATGCATCACGTCTCCGCTCTGAAAATCATCGTGTTAACATGGATTATATCGCGTCTGGCAACCTATAAGTTGGAAGACTTCTAGCATCTGAAAGGACTTTGTTGATCGATTCCGCTATGTTCGAGGTTAAAATATTGTACCGATGCCTTGGGAAATGAACACGGCTCCACACCTTCACATCAGCGTTTTGCAAATATGTATCTAGTGCTGGATTGAGGTCTTGGATCTTGTTGAATAATGCATTGAAATCAGATATCCTGTAAGCGTTTGCTGCCTTTTTCACCAACTGAAATGCATCTCCTCCTTTAAACCTTGTAAGTATGTTTTTGTACATATGATATGTACAAATACCACGGCTTGCCAAGGGATAAACTTAACCTGTTCCTATAGCAATTGATACATATCTATCAGAAATGATAGATAGACCACCATCGTCTGGGATCACTAACTTCAGCTGCGTGAAGAACGATTCCCACGATTCGTTGTTCTCGGTGTCAACCACTGCAAAAGCAATTGGAAAGTTTCTAAAATTACCGTCTTGAGAGGCTGCAAGAAGTAAAGTACCTTTATATTTCCCTCTAAGGTAGGTTCCGTCAACAACTACAACTTTCCTCATGTACTGGAATCCGGAAATACATGCACCAAATGAGATGAATAGAGACTTGAATCTGTTTAACCCATTAACTTCAAGGGCTGTATGAGTACCGGGATTAGCCTTTCTTATCAAATACAAGTACAAAGGCAGCTGCTGGTACCCACTTTCATGTGAACCAGTAGCCAGTAGTCGTGCACATCTCAAAGCACGATGGGCTTTCCAATAATCAATATGGCAAAATAAGACAGCACAATAAATCCGCAACATCTAGAAAATAAATCGGTAACAAATCTGCAGAAAAAAGAAAATCCGCAACGTACAATAATTGAAAGCAAACCATACACACCTCAATACCATAGTCATGGTTGAGAGCCGTAGATACGTATTCTGGTCGCACATTCGGTCCAACATTACTGACAGTATCATAATACAGTTTTCCTAAAATCTCTTTTGTTTCTTGTCGATTACGGGAACCCCTTTCTGTTACAGAGCAAGAATGTTCTTTCACATATACTTTGATCAGGAAATACGGAGACGCCCCCACTGGTGCGGCCCTAAGTCTCCATGTGCATCCTTCTAACGAACATTTGACAGTTATTAAGTCTGGTCGTGAATACTCGACGTCAAAATCAAAATTTTGAGCAACTGATAGCACCTGCAGACTCGTTAGCAATGCCTTCTTGTTTTCAAACCGCTGCCCCACGACTATGTCCAACGATGCGAAGTCTGGATTCAAGTATTTGATAACTCTGCCACTTTGTTTGGCGTCATCTACGAACTCTTGGTCTTCTGCTGCCCTTGCTTCCTCATGTTTAATTGTCCCATAAAAATTATAATCTTCATCACCAGAGCTAGCACCATCAGAATACTCACAACAATTGAATATCTCCGAGTCTTCCTCGGTCTCCATGCAAGACATGTCAGAATTAAAACTGTCTCTAGTGTCA